>JAPYKE020000488.1:0-355000 GCA_028554795.2 Sinohyriopsis cumingii
TTATCTGGAGGAGCTTCATGATGCGCATCGCGATTATCCACTGACTTCGGAGGAGATTATTGTTGAAAATGACTGGCTGATGGAACGTGGTTTGGTGAGTAAATGGGGGAGGGAATGGGGCTAAGTTTATTCAAAGACCGCAATTCCTTCGAAAAGACGAAAGATAGAGGGTTCCCTATTTAAAACTTCAGCCGCACAGAGCTAGGAATGCATGGATGACCCATACATACAGCGTAACACTGATCTAATGACCATGGCGACATCAGAGTTTCTAAAGGATTTTTCATGCTGATTAACTCCTCGTTGTTTGGAAAGACCGTGGGTAACATGCAAAAGCCGACCGGTGTGGATTTTGTGAGACTTGAAAAAGATAAATACAGCTTTCGACGCATGTAATATTTAGGACAACCTCGCTCCTGTTCGCAGCACAAAAGCACAAAAACCAACCCGAAGTTAAACTGACCAATTTATAACGAGCAGGCTATCCTAGACCCCAGAAAGCTCCTCGTGTACGACTTTTACTACCGCCATCTCGAGGAGAGCTATGATGGAAAGTCGCCTTGCTGTAAATGGGATCTTAATGGCGCATAATCGCAGTACCGCCGTTCTGGCAAACGTTTCACACGACTAGCTTTGAGTCTAAGTATGCATAAGAAACACCACTAGGCGCGAGGGTCTCAATGTCAACGCACAGCCGACGAAATTCTCTGCCATTATAACCATCTTCGCCATGAAATAATAGCTCAGCGTAGAAACAACAACCACCACCACCCAAAATAACCCCAAACAAAATATAAAAGATTAATTCGAATCACTGTCACCGCATAAGATCGGCGACTGAGTATTAAATAAGCTAGGAAACCCCGGGCCTGATGTCGACAAGGAGTACATACCTACCGGTGGAAGAGTATCTCCGCTAACGAGGGAATGGGGTGACAGGTACTGAGGATAGGACCACTTAGAGCACCCTAAGCCATCCAGCGGTCAGCTAGGGATAATTGTACTCTTGCTGTTGAAACAAAATCCAAAAGCACTGCCTTCGGGGGCTCTCGAGCGCGATAGGTACGCAGTGGTTTGGCGAAGCACCTTTAAAACAAACCTTGTCGGTAATAACGTTTCCTTTTGGTGTGTATCCACTGTATCACTAGGCTAAGCAGACAAAATGAATGCGTGATATTCGAAAATGATGTTTTACTGCATCAATGTACTAGGCAGAAAAACAAACAACCATTCAACTTGCGAGCAGAAGGCATGGTAGCTGTGACTCTTAGTGAAAGTGCCGAGGTTAGTGATGTTGAAAATCATATTTTTTTCCTCATCTAATGCTATCGAGCAAACGGAATACGTTCTTTTCCATCACTGTTGTCTTGCCAATATACCACGGTGATAGAGCAGAGGAATTACCTCTCCCACCCCCTCTGAACAATTAAAATTTGAACTGCTCATGGAGTAGTTTAAATGTCACTGTATCCGAAACTTTAAGATCCACAAAATCCACACGATTTTCGGATTAAAAAATCTACGAGCATTTAGGTTCCTTACACACAGAGGCTGAAAAGCTGAACACTCTATACAAAAAACACAGGCGTGTTTTTGAATCTGTGGCCAGAAATTGCATTAGCCGACAGCTCTACTCAAAGCCAAAAGCACAACGAAATGCTCGTTTTGACTGGAACAAAGCTTAACACAGTCTACGACCATGTATCCAAGGCTCCAAGACAATGTCATCTTCGAGGATAGATTATGGTTATTCTCAGTGCAAATGACAAATACACGGCCTCATTAGATGAAATAGGAGATTCCGCATGTATGTAGTGTGATGTCTGTGGAAACGATGAAAGCGGAATGACACCTTTCTTGCTCTCATGCCCCGCTTTTGATAGAACACGAGACGTAACCCCTATTCACCCCCTTAATACAATGCACTGTGCCCAAAGTAACGTACTGCTCTGCAGCACAAACATTTGTATGATTTTTTATGCAGCATTGCATACAGTAAGCGCACTGTAATTGAACCCGGTTACAGTTATTGATTAAAGGTTTTGGCGCGACCCACAAAATTGAATATAATAATTTTATCGTTTGCCCCCCATATTGCTTCCCTCCATAAGCACTGATACGTTTCATAAAATATATTTCTTCCCTCCCATATCTAATTGCCTGCTCGCTATAACGTTTATATAACTCTCTTGAGTACATTATCACTCGCTATAATGCTTATATAACTTTCTGGAGTACATTGTCACTAACTGTGATGTTTAAATAACTTTTTCGAGTACTTTATCACTCGCTATAACGTTATATAAGTTTCTGGAGTACATTATCACTCGCTATAACGTGTATATAACTCTCTGGAGTGCATTATCACTCGCTATTATTTTTATATAACTCTCCGAAGTACAGAGTACATTATCACTCGCTATAACATTTATATAACTTTCTGGAGTACATTATCGCTTGCTATAATGTTTTTAAAACATTCTGGAGTACGTTATCATTCGCTCTAATGTTTAGATAACTTTCTGAAGTATATTATCACTCTGGGATAAACATGCAGCTTCCTAAATTTTTGTTTTCAGCACCTTGTAAATAATAACCACAGATTTACATTCTGTCGTACAGGCTGATTCCCGGATAGCTCTGGCTCCCCATGCCCCCTATTTGGTAGGGGTTTAAAGTAAAGTCCTTACGGGGGTGGGTGGGTAAAAGAAATCTGTAAGTTTCATTGTACATCTACTTTTCTGCTTCTGCTGATACTATTACGTTTACTACTACTATTATTAATAATATTACTAGTATAACGACGACGACCACTACTACTATTGTGATTATTATTACTACTATAACGAAAATGACGACCACCACTACTACTGTTATTATTTTTACTAATACAACAACGACGATGACGACCACTACTAATACTATTAGATGTATAATATTATCATTGTATTTTTCGTGTTTTTTTTTTTTCTCCAATTTTTCTTACCTGAACTAATATTATCCTATTGAAAAAATCATCTTGAAGATAACTTGCGGAATAACCTTTCTCCGAAATTCTAAATTAGTTTTAAGAGGTGCAATCTCTCCCAAAGACGATGTCTACACATAGCCATGGAAAAATGTCTGAACTCTCTCGTTCTCATTATGTTTGCAGGAGGCAAGAAGAAGCGAATAAATAAAACAGAAAGAAATTACAGACAAAAGAGGGGACATAAAAACAAAGGAAAGAAAGGACGTGTCAACTGAATAGCTTGTATTTACCTCATACAGTTTACGTGTATATAAATCGAGCCCGTCTTACCACACCCTGGACACATTCTAATAATGGCTGTACTCAGCATGGCGCTGACTTTACACAAATGTTGCTGTAATTTTACTTTTGAAATGACAAGTTTGTTTTATTGCCACAGTATCACATGGAAACGACTTTGAAGAGTGCTAAGTGTTCATCTCAGATAGAATATGTACATTTTTCATTTATATTTCCTACCAGAAAAGTGTGGAAGTTGAACTCTTTTATCGTCTTCTGGAAAGACGTTAAAAGAGGAACTCTTGAATATTTTATTATCTCCGTGTCATGATGTGCCAGAACAATTGTATAAATATTATTTGGATTGTGAAGTTCTGCGTAGTTCTCTTATTTTACTTGAATATTCGCAAGGAAAACAGTCTTCTCTATTTGCTGCTAATGAAATGAGCAACGTTTTCAATATGAACGTGAAAAACAATACGATATAGCACTTTCGTTGCATCATCATTTCTACTATTATTTTCAAAATTATTTATTTCAATTAATTTCTTTGACTCTCCTCTGTCATTTGTAAAATTCAAGCACGTGACATTTAACACATTTACTTCTAAAATGAATCTCATATCCTCAAATGTACTTATAAGACACTCAGGCTCAAGAGTGTGTGTGTGTGTGTGTGTGTGTGTGTGTGTGTGTGTGTGTTGGGTTGTTAACGTAGCTTGAACAATATGAGTGATATCGCTACGATATCTACAAAGTGGCAGTTTATAGCGATGTCTAGCACTGGGACATTATGCCGCAGTCTTGTGGCATCATGTCCCGCCCAGTCACATTATCCTGAAACTAGGCCGACAATGTCCAAACACTAACATCTTAATGCTGAACGCCAAGCGAGGAAGCTGCTGATACCATTTTTTTTGTTTATAAAAAAATGTCTTTGGTATGACTCGACCGGGATTCGGACTCGCGACCTCCCGCATCCACTCAGGGTCAGGTCATATTACCTTTACATTGCACATTATTGTCACATCCATTTGACTGTCATAATTATACATTTTTCCACGTTGTTTCTATTAGGCATGTGTGTTTTTAAAACACGAGTAACTGATAGCGCCCATAATATTTAGTCAAATGACTATCAAATTACTTTCCTTTTCTCCAATATCCGGAATGCTAGGACCTTCCCTTAAAATGCGCCAGAACTGTGCCAGCAGATGTTGTTAAGGATATTAGCACTTCAGTGTGATGGTACAGAGTAAATAGTTATAAAATGCAATCAATGGGAGTAACCATTACGGTCGCCATCTTGAAAATGTGGCAATATCCTGTTTGGCTGTATGGAGTCAAGGGGAATTTTTTAAAATCTAAATTAATCTAACATTTCCCCCATCCGTTTTAATTTTAGTACAAAAACGGCACTATGGGTCCAAGGGGAAAGTTATTAGTAAAAAACATCCAAAGGTTCAATATTAGCATGGCACTATGAAGTCAAGTCATCGTCTCACTGAGAATTGCCTGCGCATCCTAACGAAAACGCCGTTTGAATGACCTGCATCCATAGGTACTGACCAGCACCAACGCCCTCTGTCAACGAAACAATCATTTTGACCAGCACCCACATCGAATAATCAACACCCATGCATACCAACTAATAATACTGTCCAACCAGCACAAAAACTAACCAATATACCGTCCTACTGACCAGCACTCACACCTACTGACCAGCAATATTCTTATTAATCAATTTACTGAGCAGCACCCACATCTACTGGGAAACACGTACACCCATCCCATATACCATTATCCACCCGCATCTACTGACCAACATACAGTCTTACTAACCGGCACTACATCTACTAACTAACACCCATGCTTACTAACCAATAGTTTTAGTGACCAGCATCTTCATTTATATAGCAGCACATACACTATCTGATCAAAAACACGTTTACAAACCAATACGCATTATTATTGACCAGCATCTAAAAACTAGAACATGCACTTACTAATCATCATTCACGCCTAATTGCCAACACAGTGTTTCATTTTGTTATCTGTATATATGTTGGATAGTAAACAATTTAAATGAGCTTGTATGCGCGTGTGGGTATTGGATGGTAAAAATATGTTTGTCCATCAATAGGATTGAACGACCCTCAACTATTCTCATTCATCATCTGTTTTGTTTGCAAGGGTAGGGTGTTGGATTGTAATTATTAGTGACCATCACACAAGTCATCTTTCCCATACTAGTTTTGTTTGTACGTGTGGATGTTGGATACTCAACGTGTGTATTTATTCAGTGTTAGTCCTATCCAGAAGGAGAAATGTAGTTAATATTACCAACTCCAAGAAAAATTCTGCATGTTTTTAATGTTTATTTTAAAAAAAGAAAAAGATTTTAAACGTTTAGAAACTGTAATTAACAGTTTGAAATTGTAAATTTATTTTACTTATACTTTACAATATGTAATTTTAACAAATTTTAATTTTTCCAGTTTAAATATTTGCATTTTGTAATTTGAAATTTTTCCCATTTTTTCAATCTGCTAAATTCGGTATAATTTGTTTGCATGTTTCTAAAATTTATTTGAATTTTTCTATTACTTTTGTTTTGCTTCTAATTGTAATACCTCTGGCAGGTATATGGAGGAAATAACAATGATATGCATCCATGGGCGGGCAGGTAAGAGAAATAAGAGAAATAGCAAAGCTCCTTGGGTTCAGAGGATTTAATCAGACGAAGTGATGACAAAGAAAAAGAATCACTGGAAGTATATATATATATATATATATATATATATATATATATATATATATATATATATATATATATATATATATATATATATATATATAAACCAATCACACTAACAAACCTCAAAATGACAAGGTGCAGAATTATTATAAAACTATCACAATGAAATTCCAAAAACTATCAAGCACCATGTATTATTCTGATGTACAATACTTCCATCAGTAAGACTGTGTGTTAGGCAGTAGGTGTGAATGCTGGTCAGTATATATTGGTATCGGTTAATTGATGTAGGTCTTGGATAGTTGGACAGTGACTTGACAGCATAGTGCCATAATAATGTTTAAACTAGGTTTAACATTAACTTTCCTCTTGACCCCATATTGTAATTTTGTACCCAAAACAAAACAAATGTGTATATATATATATATATATATATATATATATATATATATATATATATATATATATATATATATATGGTCAAGAGAAAATGCACCCTGTAGTGCAATACTTTCAGGATGGTGGCCATAATGTTAATTCATATTAACCGTCTAAGCCATTTTAGACCCCCTAGAGCCACACTTTAGTAATGGTGTTCCAGTACTCAGAATTAAATGTCATTTCTTTTTGCCCATGCAGTGTCTCTTTTCTGTATGATTAAACATAATTCCCCTTTCCGATATTAAATTGCTAGATGAGAAGAATGGATGACATATCCGGTGTTTCATTGTGTTATATCTATATTGTGTGCTTAACTTTTGTTCGTGATTGTAGATTGTACTTTAAGATATGTGTGCTTTTAATATTTTCAAAGTACTTTAACAATTTTTCAGTCATATCGCTATGATGTCTGCAGTGTGGCAGTTTATAGTGATGTCTAGCATTGGGCATCATGCCACTGACTTGTAGCATGATGTTCCACCCAGTCACAGTATCCTGACACCAGGCTGACCAGTCCTAACACTAACCTCTTTATGCCAAGCGCCTAGCAAGGCAGATGTTAGTACCATTTTTAAAAGTCTTTGGTATGACTTGGCCGGGGTGCGAACCCACAAACTCTCGCATCTGAGGTGGATGCTCTAAACAGTTGGACACTGGAATGAAGATAATAGTAATTTCTAAAGATGTTGATATTACTTTTGAGTTTAAAAGATGAAAGAAGCAAACTTGTTTACAATTTGATGGAATTTTCAAATTACAAATGATCCATTTTCCAGAACAATCTGTTGTATCAGGTAACAGTTTGCATAAAAATAGAGGTTCTGTAAACAAGGTCTTCATTCCCATTTCATACCAGTTTTTGGAAATCTATGATCCAGAGTTAGCTGTTGTTTTTCTGATTAAATGTTTGAGGAATTACTTATATAAATTATTCAATGGAATTACGACATTTAAACCAAAACACTACTTTAGCATTACTGAGAATTCATTCAAAGACATTTTTGATTATATCATTGTGTTTATATCAGTATGTTTTAGACTTGGAATTCATCTGGAAGATTCTATATTTTTTGACTTGTGATATGACATTTAGAATTATTAGAGATTTAATGCACAATACTGTAGAAGCTTATTTGGAATTTTCACCTTTAAATGTTTCACTTTGTATTCTAGGGAAATTAAATGTTAATTTTACTTCAATTGTTGGTTTCACTTCTTTCTGCTGTATAGCTTGAGACCCGCGAGTCATAACAACTGGAGAAAAAAAGAACTTATTTTCTTTAAGATTAATAATCTTCCTTTGTCCAAACATCCATCCCAACATCTGTCCATTTGTTTCTCCAGTACTAAATTTCCTCCCAAACTGCTGGATACTGGACTAAACTTCTGGTTGATAGTGATGGGTTCTTGTCATCACCAAGTGACATAAAATGGGTAGTATCATCTGATATAGCATGTCATTTGATACAGCATATCATTTGATACAGCAGCAATTTACAGAAATCCAAAGTCTCATTTAAATAAAGGGGGGGGGTTAAAACCTATGATCAGTGAGATGGTTTTCCCAACAAGACAGCAGGACAAATAATTGAGGAGGTAAAAAAAAGAAGACAAAATTAGCAAAATTATGGAAGTACCGCAGAAGAACCCCAATGAAGTTTCTGCTGTACAAGTTTGAGGTGTATGGTGGGGGTTATGAACTTGGCGATGAGCAGAAGTAGTTGTTTTTGTTGTTATGGGTTTAGCACCATTTTTCCACAAACGATAGTGAGCAGAGGTAGGAAAAACACCTTTTTTCAAATTTTCTGTAGACATGCAACAGCTGATACAATCATTGATATCACCAAAATAGAAACTGTTACACCTTTCTCTTTGAATCACCTTCTCAATCTTTTGCCTTTAGGTAATTTTTCATATACATTTAAACTGATATTTCAATAGTTTTTCTCCAAATATTTCTTTTCAGTTATACAATACAGCCAACTATTGTCTTAAATACTTTCCAAACAGTTCTTCCCTTCCAGCTGTATGCTTGGTTCCTTTTTCAATCAATCTCTTTCTTAATGGACTCCATTTCTTTGTCATACTATTACATGTGTAATTTTACATAGGTACTCAAGTTTCAACAAAAATAAATTTTCTACAGCATTTACATAACTGTAGAATTCTCTTTCGTATTGTGTGATGAATAACCTTATCACTGATAGTAGTTCTCCACTTTGAAGTTCTTCACAGCAATCCAAAATATTTTCATCTTCAAGTATTTGGTGATCATTTGTGTTTATTATGGGCATCCTCAATACTGTCTGGGACTTATATTCATCGTCTATTGTGGGCATCTAAATACTATCTGAAACTTGTATTCATTGTCTATTGTGGGCATCTAAATACCATCTGGAATTGGTACCCATTGTCTATTGTGGCATCTAAATACCATCTGGAATTTTATTCATTGTCTATTGTGGCATCTACATACCATCTGGAATTGTATTCATTGTCTATTGTGGCATCTAAATACCATCTGGAACATGCATTCATCATCTATTGTGGCATCTAAATACCATCTGGAACATGTATTTATTGTCTACTATAGGCATCTAAATACCATCTGGAATTTGTATTGTCTACTGTGGCATCTAAATAACATCTGGAACATGTGTATTCATTGTCTATTGTGGGCATCTAAATACTATCTGAAACTTGTATTCATTGTCTATTGTGGGCATCTAAAATACCATCTGGAATTGGTACCCATTGTCTATTGTGGCATCTAAATACCATCTGGAACATGTATATTCATTGTCTATTGTGGGCATCTAAATACCATCTGGAACATGTATTCATTGTCTACTATAGGCATCTAAACACCATCTGGAATTTGTATTGTCTACTGTGGCATCTAAATAACATCTGGAACATGTGTATTCATGGTCTATTGTGGGCATCTAAATACCATCTGGAATTGTATTCATTGTCTATTGTGGCATCTAAATACCATCTGGGACATGTATTTATTGTCTACTATAGGCATCTAAATACCATCTGGAATTTGTATTGTCTACTGTGGCATCTAAATACCATCTGGAACATGTATATTCATTGTCTATTGTGGGCATCTAAATACCATCTGGAACATGTATTCATTGTCTACTATAGGCATCTAAACACCATCTGGAATTTGTATTGTCTACTGTGGCATCTAAATAACATCTGGAACATGTGTATTCATGGTCTATTGTGGGCATCTAAATACCATCTGGAATTGTATTCATTGTCTATTGTGGCATCTAAATACCATCTGGAACATGTATTTATTGTCTACTATAGGCATCTAAATACCATCTGGAATTTGTATTGTCTACTGTGGCATCTAAATACCATCTGGAACATGTATATTCATTGTCTATTGTGGGCATCTAAATACCATCTGGAACATGTATTCATTGTCTACTATAGGCATCTAAATACCATCTGGAATTTGTATCGTCTACTGTGGCATCTAAATAACATCTGGAACATGTGTATTCATGGTCTATTGTGGGCATCTAAATACCATCTGGAATTGTATTCATTATCTATTGTGGCATCTAAATACCATCTGGAATTGTATTCATGGTCTATTGTGGCATCTAAATAACCATCTGGAATTTTATTCATTATCTATTGTGGCATCTAAATACCATCTGCAACATGTATTCATTGTTTATTGTGGCATTTAAATACTGTCTGGAATTTGTATTCATCGTCTATTGTGGTATCTAAATACCATCTGGAATTTGATTCATTGTCTATTGTGGCATCTAAAAAACCATCTGGAATTTTATTCGTCTATTGTGGCATCTAAATACCATCTGGAACATGTATTCGTTGGATATTGTGAGCATCTAAATACCATCTGCAACATGTATTCATTGTCTATTGTGGCATCTAAATACCATCTGGAACATGTATTCATTGTCTATTGTGGGCATCTAAATACCATCTGGAACATGTATTCATTGTCTACTATAGGCATCTAAACACCATCTGGAATTTGTATTGTCTACTGTGGCATCTAAATACCATCTGGAACATGTATTCATTGTCTATTGTGGGCATCTAAATACCATCTGGAACATGTATTCATTGTCTATTGTGACATCTAAATACCATCTGGAACATGTATTCATTGCCTATTGTGGGCATCTAAATACCATCTGGAACATGTATTCATTGTCTATTGTGGCATTTAAATACTGTGTGGAATTTGTATTCATCGTCTATTGTGGCATCTAAAAAACCATCTGGAATTTTATTCGTCTATTGTGGCATCTAAATACCATCTGGAACATGTATTCATTGTCTATTGTGGGCATCTAAATACCATCTGCAACATGTATTCATTGTCTATTGTGGCATCTAAATACCATCTGGAACATGTTTTCATGGTCTGATGGAAGCTTTTGGTCCAAATGGATATATTTTTGTCATGTTTCTTCAGCTCATGCTAACACTGAACATTCTGCTTTATTGGACACATGAAACACCATTTTACCATAACTAAGGATACCTTAAATGAGGGTGCTGGGTCAATGAATTTACAAAATGAGAGTCTCCTAATTAAGGGTGCTGGGTTAATGCATTTACAAGGCCAACAATTTTACCATGGTAGAAAGAAAAAGATATCCAACACAATATTAGGATGGCATATCATTTATTATTGATGTCTAATGTTTCAACATGAAAAATAAGTATAAAATAATAATAGTTGTATGAAAATTTATAGAATTTAAAAAAAATAACAGTCAATATAAGTTGTAAAAGATGAGCAAGACCAGCTAAATCTGGTGTCTTAAAAAACGTGTCTCTTTAAGCAAGCTACAAATGTCTATTTGGCAGACAATAAAATTGTGTTGTAAAATATTACTGTTCTTATTATGCCTTCATGTATTAACACCCTTCATGTATTAACACTCTTCATGTATTAACATCCTTACTGAAGTAAAATGTCGATCTGTACGAGTCCCTGTCCTGTATTTGAAATGTTATCACAAAGCTGTATAGTATAAATGCATGTAACAGTCTGATCTGATTCAGGTATGAATATAACTCGCCCTGTGTTACATTCATAACCGTGAAGAACCCTGACTTGAACTAGTTCAGGTATGATTGTAACCCATCTGTATTGCATTCATAACTGGGAAGAAAACCTCTTAGTTCTGCAAACAAATCTAACATGAATAAGTTTATACAAGTCAATTAGTTTGTACAGTGCTGAATAAGTTTGTGAAGCACTGAATGTTCACTCTAACTAATGCAAATTTATCAATGTATTCAACTATTATGAAAGTGATGTACAAGAACCAGTGCACAGATCTGTGAGCATTGTTGACCCTGGTAGGGATTTATAGCACTGTATTCTCCAATACATTGATTAATGGCATCACATTATTTTCATTCATTATGACTGAACTAGTAAGAGCTGGAAGGTGAAACTTTAACACACTTCTATTTATACACTGTACATCCAAGACGCTGATCTACAATGCCTAACAAGCCATGTGGTGGATGCATGTTTAAGTGGCTTAGACAACAACAGATATGGTTCATAAATTTCAAAGTTCTCACATTTAATCTTGTTCACTATGGCAAAGTTTGTGACTAGGGGAGTGTGGAAGGACATGACTAAACATTCTAGAGTAATGATCTCATGACCCACTTTAGACAGAACCTCAGCTAACGGTGCACAAATTGCAAAATATAAAGATGACACTCTACTTTTTTTCCCCACTAAATGCAACTTTGTCAAAATTCATTTGTCAACTCCCAACTCAAAAGTTTAGTTAATGAGTGAAACAAACTAGGCCATATATCAAACATGTCGAGTTTCAAAATTAAGCTCTGTATTCCAGCCACGCACTTGCAGCTTTGATTTACAAGATTCAAACAAAGAAATGATGGTCCACTTTCTTGCAAATCCCCTAAAAGCACAATCAACAAACAAATATAGACAATGTTGGACTTTAGACCTTGCTGCAGTCAATGTCTGTCGACATGTCATAAACTTTGCCACAAACCTTACATGAGATAAATAACATTATTACATTTACTGTTTGTAGCACTTACAATAATTACTCATAGTAGTAGTTTTCATCTGTAAAGATATTTTGCATTGCAAAAGACAATATATCATATCTTTTTTTCAATCAGATCTAAATATAATACATCTTTCCTGAACCAGACTCCGTTAGAACCAAAGTTTTGTGCTACTCATAACTAGAGAGTTATATAAACATTTCATTAACATTAGAACAGAGTCATTAAGACACTGGACAGCCTGTAGAGAGCTCAGTTACAGATGGCTGGACAGGGCAATTTTCACAGATATAAATAACACTAAAAAGAAATAAGTCAACAATATGCTCACGTCTGACATGCATCTAGATATACTGATAGTTTTTACTAGTTCAGGACTATATGTAAGGCAGATATAAATATTTAAGATCACTTTTGTGTAAAAGTAATAATCCAACTAGAGTCCCATGAAGAAAGTGATGTTCTACTGTTCTAAAATAATGTCCAGAAATTAAAGATAAGATCATTCCTTCATTTTTAACTGCTAAGTTGTGAAACCATCTCTGATAATCATGACTGACAAAAAATTTAAATTTGCCGATGTAGCAGCCATAATGTGAGATCAGCAGCATGCTCATTTCGGACCTAAATCTTGTTGTTCTACATATATCAAGCAATTCAAAATTAGAATTGATGAAGAAAAGGTTAAAAGTATGTAAAGCAATGTCTAAGAATTCTAAAAGTAGTTACAGGCCTTAATGGAAGACATCAATTTTAGATTTTTCTGGTAATACTGCCAACAGGTGAATATTCAAAGCCATAAAATGTTCATTTTATAATGTTAATACTGTACAGACCTGAGAAATGCACTGATAACACAGTCTAATCCAACAGACCTGGTAACAGTCTAGCCCAACATACCTGATAACAGTTTAGTCCAGCTGACCTGATAACACAAACAAATCCAACAGATCTGATAACACAATCTAGCCCAACAGACCTGATAAGTCTAGTCTGACAGATCTGACTTCCATTCATCAGATAATGTTTGGTGTGATGTCAATACATGGACCATTTATTAAAGTTTCAAATGAAACTTTAGAATCAGATCTATATGACATATTTAAATATTTGTGGTTTCCATTTAAATAGATGATAACTTCTCACAGAATACTCTAACTGTAATTTCTCACTGAACACTCTAACAGAATGATTTTTCACAGAACACTCTAACAGTGATTTCTCACAGAACACTAACAGTGTAACTTCTAACAGAACACTCTAACAGTGTAATTTTACCATAGAACACTCTGACATTGTATTTTCTCATAGAACACTAACAGCATTAACTTCTCACAGAATACTCAAACAACGTAAATTCTCAAAGAACTCTAACAGTGTAATTTCTCATTGAAAATAATATTTTTTCATCTATTTAAAAAAAAAATTAACAGCAAATTGATTGCCTCATGACACTTAATATAAGCCTTAAGTTTTCATTTTGCAACAATTTACCGACTAAGTAAAGCAAACTTAAAAATAATAGGATACTGAAGTCATTATTGCCTGCACACACCATACAATCTGATGTATATTACTGGAAAATTAACGTTGACCCCAATATGTTCTAACAGCTACAACTAACACACATGGGCAAACTTTGACAAAATTCTCAGAGAAAATTACTAAATCATGCATAATATTTTGCCACATCTTGCAAGCTGATATATGGAAAATATTACACACAGAGATGCAAATTCCTACAAATGTCAAAAAAGAAATGTGTTCTGAAAATTTTTAATCAAAACATAAAAATGCAAATTATTCAAATTTGTATCAAACAATGTATTTAAAGTATTTATCCTTACTACTTAAGTGATTTTTTTGGCTTCCAAGAGCCTTTCATAGCCACCATATTCCACATAGAAGTTCACAGAGAAAAAACTACAAAAGTATGATATGTATCATGATGTTAAAGCCCTATGTATTCTGTTTGGAATTTCTGTAGCATGTTTAGTCATCAAAGTAAAATTCTCACTGGTTGACGTTTTCTTCAACTTTCTCAGCAATAAGCTGATTGGATTTTTGCTTTTTTGATATAAGTGCTTATGTTTTCACAAATGAACTACAATCAAAATTCACTGATATCTGATTTGAATGACCTCTTGTATCAGCAACCACCTGTCATTTACAACCAAAATTAGTGTGCATGACTGATTTACTATATAAATGCAGTTATTAGCAGCCAACTGCTAAATGCAAGAAACAAGCACAATTTTGGAGTTAAATATGCAGAGATGCTACTACAATTGTATTTAAAGAGAGAGCAGAAAAAAGGCATGGGAAATGGTCATAGTTTAATATTTATCTAACACTTAAATATCCATCTAGCATTATCTAAATGCTGTTTCCTGAAGCCTGTTTTCATTAGAATTTGAGTTAAGCATTGACAGCTGGTCCTCTTGTTCATCTTCAAAATCTCTTTTTGCCTTTGATTTCCTGATTAAAGAAACGAGTATAAATTTCAAATTTGTGAAAGTACAAGCTTCCTACTCTGAGCAGAATATATATATATATATATATATATATATATATATATATATATATATATATATATATATATATACACACACACACACATATACATAAATATATGAGATCCCTGCAAGTACTGAGTAATAATAACTATAGCCAATAAAACTTATTAAAATTTTCTTAATTGGCTTAAATGTAGTATTGTCACAGCTAATAACAAGAATCCCTCCTTTTTTAAACCTGAACCTCAATTAGTCTTATCTGGACCCATTATACAAGAGACAAATGGTCCAGGAGTAAATTTTAAAAGGTCTAAAGAGAACTCTGATACATACTGAAATAAAGAAGGGTATTTTGTTATAAAGGTTCTTTTTGAATAGATATTTAAACAAGGCCTAGAGCCAACATGTGAAACCCTCAACTGAAGTAAAATTTGTGACCTTAACATCAAGGTCAACAGAGTGAAAATGCATGTCACTGAATAGTCTTAGCCACAGAATCATTCACCCAATGTATAAATAAAATCCATCATGGGGTCAAGGAAATATAAGCAAATGAAAAAACTTGACCCCAAAACATTAACACAATGTTTCTGTGACTAGACCAAGGACCCCAAAGTGACAGGATATTTCAATACCGGATGTAAGATCAGCACCATATTCACTGAAGGCAAACCAGATACCATTAGAAATCTTTTAGTAAAAAAATATCATGCAAAATTTGGAAAATTAGTGACCAGATATTCAATGTGTTCACTGTGGCATCAATACTGGATGTCTGTGTTGTATCATTTTCATGTAAGAAAAACTAGATATCATAAGAAAGTCTTTTGGTAAAAACCCTATGTTGATAACCTATCAATTCGGTAAGAGTAGCAATAACAAGATTTTCAGATCGGTACCATTTTCATTCATAACCAACACCACAAGAAGTCATCTGGTGAAAGCCCCATGTCTAAATGAATTTCCATTTAGGAGGAGTAGTGAGAAAATTTTCAAGATAGCTGCCATGGTGACCATATCTGAGTTCAAATTGGCACCGTTTGCATGCAGAAGCAACTAGATATAATTATTCTGGCGACAACCTCAGTATGGTGTTCCTGTTAGGAGATGTAGCAATAAAAACATGTTCACTATGGCTGCCATGCTGGCCTGGAGGTCATATTGGCACTTTCATTTAGTACCTACTAGACACCACAAGTATGCCTTCCTTTGAAAACCCAACATATGACTTTCTATCAAGGAGGATATAATTTTCAATAAGTCTGCTGTGGTGGTCATATTGGATGTCAGATCAGCACCAATTTCATTTAAAACCAACAAGATCATGGTTAAAAGCCCATGCTGACATAACTTTCTGTTCAAGAATAGCTACAACAACATGAACTTCAAGATGGCTTCCATGATGGTCATATTGGATGTCATATTGGTCCCATTTTCATTTAGGACCAACAATATATTGTATGAAGTTCTCTAGCGAAGACCCTGGTGATATGACCATCCATTCAAGAGGAGTAGAGATACCAAGAATTTTAAAAGAAAGTATTCAGGTTTCAAGACCATACTGATATGACTTTATATTCCAGTGCAGTAATAACAAGATTTCAAGATGGTTGTCATGACCACCATATTGCTAGTCAGATCAGCACCATTCTCATTTAGAACCAAGCAAACATCATATGAAATCTTTTAGAGAAAATTCAATGTTGATATAACCATCCATTCAAGATGACTGCCACATACTGGATATCTAGGCAGGACTTTTTAATATCAGACCAAATCGACCTTGAGATGAATGTGTCAAGTTTCATGGTAGTCCTCCAAGTAGTTTAGGAAGATGACTGCCACATACTGGATATCTAGGCAGGACTTTTTAATATCAGACCAAATCGACCTTGAGATGAATGTGTCAAGTTTCATGGTAGTCCTCCAAGTAGTTTAGGAAGATGACTGCCACATACTGGATATCTAGGCAGGACTTTTTAATATCAGACCAAATCGACCTTGAGATGAATGTGTCAAGTTTCATGGTAGTCCTCCAAGTAGTTTAGGAAGATGACTGCCACATACTGGATATCTAGGCAGGACTTTTTAATATCAGACCAAATTGACCTTGAGATGAATGTGTCAAGTTTCATGGTAGTCCTCCAAGTAGTTTAGGAAGATGACTGCCACATACTGGATATCTAGGCAGGACTTTTTAATATCAGACCAAATCGACCTTGAGATGAATGTGTCAAGTTTCATGGTAGTCCTCCAAGTAGTTTAGGAAGATGACTGCCACATACTGGATATCTAGGCAGGACTTTTTAATATCAGACCAAACTGACCTTGAGATGAATGTGTCAAGTTTCATGGTAGTCCTCCAAGTAGTTTAGGAAGATGACTGCCACATACTGGATATCTAGGCAGGACTTTTTAATATCAGACCAAATCGACCTTGAGATGAATGTGTCAAGTTTCATGGTAGTCCTCCAAGTAGTTTAGGAAGATGACTGCCACATACTGGATATCTAGGCAGGACTTTTTAATATCAGACCAAATCGACCTTGAGATGAATGTGTCAAGTTTCATGGTAGTCCTCCAAGTAGTTTAGGAAAAGTAGCAATAACAAACTTGTGCAAGTGGATGGATGAACACTGGATGATGGACAACATGTGATGGATGACAGAGAACAAACCATCTCATAAGCTTTTCCAGTCAATGAAAAGTACAGCTAAAAAAAACAAGCTAAAATTGCAGGTATTTATGAATGTTTCAATCTCTGGTCTGATGACAATTTCCTAACATTACTGACAGACAAAGAACTAATTTACTGTTTCTATTATAAAAGAACCTTACCAACTGACATAATTGTTTTAGATAAATTAACAAAAATATGAAATTAAGATTAAGATGTTTCTGAGTATCTGAATGGATGGATAAAGGTATATTATTAACTGTTATTTAGATACAAAACAAACCTTCCAATTTCTTTGGCATCTTTGAGGTTTTCAGGAAGTTTGGTGTTTGCAGTTTCTGGAAGGAATAATGCCAATAACCCAGCGCCAACTGCAGATCCCCCAAAAATGATGAGTGGTAACGTTTTTCCAAAGTCACCTTCAACAACATTGGACTGGAAAATTTACATCATAATTATTTAAGTTACATTTAAATTGTATCAGTATGGCAACAGTGTCCATGTGTGCTCACTTTTCTTAAATTTAAGGAACCGATAAAAAACATGTGATGAATCAAAATACAGTCTATAAGCTGAGTGTTCGTTCTTCTAACATCATATGAATACAATCTACAAGCTGACTGGTAGTTCTTCTTGCATCCTACAAATATAATCTACAAGCTGATTGGTAGTTCTTCTTGCATCCTACAAATATAATCTACAAGCTGATTGGTAGTTCTTCTAACATCGTATGAATACAATCTGCAAGCTGATTGGTAGTTCTTCTAACACCGTATGAATACAATCTACAAGCTGATTGGTAGTTCTTCTAACATCCTACAAATACAAGCTACAAGCTGACTGGTAGTTCTCCTAGCATCGTATGAATACAATCTACAAGCTGATTGGTAGTTCATCTTATGAATACAAGCTACAAGCCGATTGGTAGTTCTCCTAGCATCATATGAATACAAGCTACAAGCCGATTGGTAGTTCTTCTAGCATCGTATGAATACAATCTACAAGCTGATTGGTACTTCTTCAACCATCTTATGAATACAATCTACAAGCTGACTGGTAGTTCTCATATGATCCTATGAATACATCACAATTACCAGGTTATTCTCCAACTCTAAGTAAAACAACACAACATGTAATTTTGAGAAGGAAAAAACCCAACAAAATGTATTGAATCTCTAGAGCTACCATGAAACCCGGACATACAATTCATGAACAGCCTTTTCACCATTGATGCTTGTCAGGCCTGAAAAAATTTGGCTGGTGCTGAAGTCGTATCCCTACTTAATTATCTTTGTGAACACACACACACACACACATACACACACACAGACACAAGCAAACCTAAATCTCAGAGAATTTAACCCTGGAGCTACTGTGAGCACTTGCTTTATCCAGGCAAGTTTGACTCCATAACATAAATCAGAAAAGAACTATAGAACATCCTGTAGTTATCATGATCACTGTCATATGCAGACTATCAAAAATCTTTATTTAAAAAAAATGTGAATACTGTTCCAGAAATACATTAGTTATTGTTCCCTAGAGTTAGCCTTGTTCAGGCAACCTTTTACAACAAATCTCATTGAGACAAATTTCACCCTTTTTGTTCCTTCCTCTAACAGCTATGTTAGAATGAATATAATATCCAAAACACTTGCTTACATGCTCTGCTGCTTGAATTCTATTGGCTGAATACACTCAGCTTTGATTGGTTGATATAGTCTTATTGACTATCAGTAAACAACAGTTTCAATCCCTTTCTGACAATCACTTGTTGTAGCAATATCTATTTCACTAAAAATCATTACAAGAGACCATCCATAAAAAAAACACTCAAATGGACTATTTAGGACATGGTGAAAACCCAATCATGAAGATCATCTCTTCATTGGGAGGAGTGATACCGATTTTTAAGACAGTCATCATGGCAACTTACTGGATAAAGTAGCACAATTTTCATCTAGGACCAGCTAGATATCATAAGAAGTCTCTCAGTGAAACAAGACAAGAAATGTAGTTCCTTGATCTCACGTGGTTACAAGTACTGCTAATCAGATTCAAGATCTCTCATTTACAGAGATTATAGTTGATGTTTTTTCTTCAAAAACCTATCCAGAAAATGATCTTGTTCAGTGACAACAAGCTCAGCCTATCAGATGCCAAATCACCTTATTAATATGTGTGGATCCTGTTCACTTTCAATACTGTTAGAGACCTGGATCATGATTATGGCTTCCACTGTGGTAAATAGACCTTCCACTGTGGTAATTAGACCAGCCATGTCATTTTCAATATCATCTCTATAATATGTATGGATCATGCTCATTATCAAAACTGTCCTACATCTTAATGATGTAAACATGTATTACAAATTTTCTCATACTCTCTTCAGAAATATGACCTCTAGAGTGGTAACAAGGTCAGCCAATCTGATGTAAGAATACCTCATTAAAATCTGACCTCTAGAGTGGTCACAAGGTCAGCCAATCTGATATAAGAATACCTCATTAAAATCTGACCTAAGAGTGCAAGGAATAAGCTGGAAAGGGTGAACTCATACTTTGGGTTCTAGAATGGTGGTGGTGCTTGGTCCAAAAAATTACAGGCTCATATAAATCGTACCTGTAACACCTGGACATGTCATTCCTTTTTCCTTTGCATATATCTGGTTATCTATTGAAATTAAAATTGAAATCTTCATGTGAACCACCCTGTAGCTGTACAAGCATCATTCTGTTGAAATTTCACATACACCACCCTGTATCTGTACTGGCATCATTCTTTTGAAATTTTTGCATTAACCATCCTCTTCCTGACTGCAGTGGGAATGTAAGTCTGACTGCAGTGTGTGAATGTAAGTCTGACTGCAGTGTGAATGTAAGTCTGACTGCAGTGTGTGAATGTAAGTCTGACTGCAGTGTGAATGTAAGTCTGTGCCAAGAAACCCATCTCACAATCTTAAGTCTGGATAGGCATATGCATGGCTAGCTTTAACAAGAACATGACCTCTAAAATTTGCTTCAACTAGCCAACTTCAATCCTGAGAAACTTCATTTCCTTCCATTTGATTAGAAGTCCTCAGATAGGAATATGAAGTGCTAACAGTCTCCAAGTTATCAATGACATATTCTGTACCCTGATCCCAAGCCAGAAGTCCTGGAACTTTAAATAATCCTTTATCAACTTACAACTGGCTATTGTCTTAAGAACACTTGAATCAAACTCATCCAAGATCTTATTGGCTGAAGCAAATATTCTCAGTCTGATCAAAACTGGATATAAAAAATACCACCCCTAAGTGGTTGCAAACTCAGCAAATCAAATGTAAGATCATCTAATTAGTGTTTGTGGATCTCACTCATTATCAAACTCATCTGAAATCTTAATGATATAACATACATTCCAACTTTGATCAAAATCTGATCAGAAATATGGCTTTCATTGTTTTAACACTCAGCCAATCATACACTGGATCACCTCAATAGAATGCATGGATCACCTCAATATTATGCATGGATCACCTCAACAGAATGTATGGATCACCTCAATAGTATGAATGGATCACCTCAACAGAATGCATGGATCACCTCAATAGTATGCATGGATCACCTCAATAGTATGCATGTATCACCTCAACAGAATGCATTGATCACCTCAATAGTATGCATGGATCACCTCAATAGGATGCATGGATCATGTTCATTATCAAACTCATCAAAGATCTTAATGATATAAGCAAATATTCCAAGTCTGATCAAAACTGGATCAGAAATATGGTCTCCAGTGGTAACAAGGCTGGTAAATCAGATGCAATATCATCTCATTAATGTGCTTATATCTCACTTACTATCAAACTCATCCAAGGTTGGGGTTATATTAAACTATATCCCAAGCTGCATTGATACTGGATCAGAAATATTTATTCCTGAATAATAGAATGCAATTTTTTGACATATGCAGGGCTGTACCATAAGCTCACATGGCACTATGGACAGGTGAGCCAAACATTTTTCATAAAGTTTTCAGTTAATGTTAATAGGATACTTGTAAACTGGATTGCTTGCAATGAGTTAATTAGTGCATGTGTCTGAGGTGAAGTGGGGAAGAGACAGTGTCTTACCAATTCAGCTATGTAGGGAGCAATCAAAGCTCCAATTCTGGCAAACATGGAGCTAGCACCCAGGGCTGAGTTTCGAATCACTGTGGGATATAATTCTGAAGTAAAGATATAGATTGTTGCAAATGCTGCTGCTGCTCCAAATCTTCCAATCACAGCTAGTGTAGTTGTTAACCACTGCAGGCCTTTTAAAAACAGAACAAATGAAATTTATGAATATACCTTTTTTATAAAAACATTTATAAAAGTCTGACATAAAAACCTTAAACACTACACCACAAGTGTGACATGCTGATACAGTTACAATTTAATAATCATAAATGACATTCATTAGACTCAGTACTATGAATTCACTATTATTTTGTGAAGTCTTTACTAGACACCACAACTAATAGTACATTACATGCCTGTAAAATGTTTAAGTATCTAGATAAGCATTAGTAGTCAATGGATGATTCAGGTTACCACAGATCAATGTGTCTCAATCAGCTTGACCTTACTGTACAGAAACTTTAATTTTCTTAAGACTTACTATAAGCATAACCTTTGACCATTAGTCACCCAAACCTAAGCCTTCCAGCAAGTTTGGTCAAGAACTCACTGTGCAAAATGCACTTTATTTAAGTCACAATGACTTGAATCTTTGGCTCCCAAATCATTAAGCCTCTTTCTTACATGAAGTGGAAGACTCCATAAAATTATTGTCAAGGTATGTGGTCTAGAAACTCAAGTTACTATACAAAAAACATTCATCTTAACTAACCTTTAGGCCACAAAATCAACAGGTCTCTTCCATGCATTATGTACAAGTCACCACAAACTTTAGTCAAGGTATATAGGTACATGAATCGAAACGTCTGTGCAGAAACAATTTATCATTTTGGGCCACAGTGGCTTGGATATTCTGATCCCCAAATCATGGACTTCTACACTGCCAGAAAGTGCAAGCTATCCACAAAGTGTTTGTCCTGGTCTGTGATGTAGAACTAACATTATTGTGTTGAAACCATGTTTCATCCATCTTTTTTTGTGAGAATGACCACTGACCCTTGGACATTCTTTCTTAACAAAATGCAACCCATCCACAAAGTTTGGTTCAGGTCTGTCATGCAAAACTGATTTTATTGTGCAGAAATCATTTTCTTGTTTCAGTCACAGTGACCCTGACCAATGACCCCTTAACTGAACTTGATAGTCTTCTGCCTTACTTCAAAATGCAATCTATTTACAAAGTATGGTACTGGTAGATGGTGGCAAACTCCAGCTGTATTGTCTAAAATATAGATGGTTATAATGGTCTATATAATTCAATACACCCTGGCTTGGGGCTCATAAATATAGAGGGCTATAATGGTCTAAATAATTCAATACACCCTGGCTTGGGGCTCATAAATATAGAGGGCTATAATGGTCTATATAATTCAATACACCCTGGCTTGGGGCTCATAAATATAGAGAGTTATAATGGTCTATATACTTCAATACACCCTGGCTTGGGGCTCATGTGTAAATATTTCATCAGATATTTAGTTGTAAACACAGGAATCCTCCCACCAACAACAGTACTCTCGGTGTAGCTAAGAATGTACAAACTGATATAGAAGAAAATACCAGAAACACTGAAACTTTAAATCAGGTCAAAGTGACCTACTTTTGTATGGTCAAGTTCATGAGATTCATCTGCACACCAATTTTCTGCATGATTGTAAAACTGGATCCAAGATAATGAAGGTGTCATGAACATACAGACAAAAATACAAAAGTCTTTCAAGATTGGAAGTAAGGTTACAGTGACCTATTTTTGCTATCACTGAGTTGCTATCCTTGAGATGCCTCCACATACCAAGTTTCATACATGTTGGTGAAACAGTGTCCAAAATATTGAAAGTGTAGGACAGGAATAGCTGAAAACACAAGTCACTCGTGCATGAAAAGCAAATCAAATGAACTAGCTTTGATGTGCTAGAATTTCTTACTTTGGCATGCAGCACAATGTTTTCTTAAATGCGTACTGGAGAAATACGGTCTATAAATATTAAAGAAGAAATTACTAAAAATGAAAAAAGTCACACAAATGTGACTATACAACCAGATGAGCTACAAATGAGAAAGTTACCTGATGTTTTGTTATTCTTATTTTCTTTAAAATTGATGAATTCCAAACGATTATATATACTATTAACCTCTGCTCTGTTTTGATTATCTCTTCAAACACTGATGGTATTCTTTGTTCAAATACAAAGCAAAGTCACTTTTAAGAATAGATATTGCACAAACACTGACAGTCTAAATATGTTTAGTTAGTTCTTGTCAGTAATGAGCCTTTTTCCCTCCTTAAGCATGTTGTAATGATAATTCACAGTTTGCTAACAAGGAATTTATTGCAGATATGCTCTTGGGATTAGTATTTATGACCATCATTTCAATTAATAATAGATGAAACATATTTATTGAAACATATTTATTCAATTTGAATAAGGAAAATAAATTGACCAAAGGGCTACAACTCTTACTTTGACTCCCTTGTGACCACATAAAGGAATCCATTAAACTGAACATAAAAATCAATACAACCTGTGAAATAGCAACACACTGCAGTATAATAACTACCCGTTGACAAGGTAGAATTGATCTTGATAAACTGGTGGTCTCAATATACAGGTAAGTATATCTTTATTTAGACATAAAATAAGCTCTCTGTACATGACTTTATACGCAAGTGTATATGCAAGTTATAGATACAAAGAAATTCACTGAATAACATGATACACATGCAGCAAAATCAATCCTAATATATGCACACCTGGAGATTAGAGAGAGGATACAATAGAAGTATTTCTTTACACGCACTTTTTCGAGCGAATATGACTGGAAACAGTGTAGCCACACAAGCAATACCACCCATTAGCATCTGAGAGCAGTGGAAGGTCTTGCGTCCCACCTTGTTCATCAAGACGAAGCTAATGATGTAGCAGATGGCTTCCTGGACACAAAAGATGAGAAAATTCAGATACATGTTCCCGCCAAGATTCTCTACACTCAGAGTCAGGCCATAGAAGAGCATGCTCACCATCATCCTGGAAAGATAGTGTCGGTATGGTACACACAAAGTGGACTGACCATATTACATTTGTGCTAGTGTAAGGTGCAGTTTGAGTGCACTTCAGTGACACATGATAGTGTTAAAATCTGGCATATGGTGTACTTGACTCAAATTGTTTAATTACTCTCAACTCCATAAATAAAAATGTAATCTGCATGGCCAATTTGTGGATCACCTGTATGCAAGATAATGTTCCCTTAAGGTCTCACAACAGGTGTTAATTAACTGAGCTTAATCAATACAAATCTAACACCCCATATCTGTAGCTTGGGCCCGACTTCCCCTTTAACATCTGGATAGTGCACAGTGTAGTGGAATATAAACCAGTGGCGGCTACGAAGGCATGTGTAAAAAATGTTAAATACACAATGTGCATACTGTAAGTCATTTCCTGCAAGCAAAACAGCTAGACATGAACTAGTTCCAACAATGTACTCCTCTCTTTTTTGGAACGGTGAGGTTAACATTATAAAAAGTAATTTATTGAACTGCTTTAAACTAGCAATACAGAAAGACAGTAGTATATGAGCATGAAGACATATACTGCAACCTTGATTTCTCCTCCTGTTTCCTAAACCTGATGGATAAAAAACCACTAACCTTGTCATCAACAATGTCAAGATATGCCAAGTACTCACACATGTTAAATCTATATTTCTGGGGAAAAAATATTATTAAAGTGACATCACTGAAGGTATTCTTTGGACATATCCACAAATTAGGTTCAGTCAAAATCCATTATACCTGTTTTGGTATTCATCCTTGTAAGCCAAACAGTTGAAAAAACGACCTTTGACCTTCAAAATCAATGTCAGAGTGCTGACTATCAATTTATTGATCGGAACACAAATAAATAAAAAGTTGGATCACAATTCATTGTTTTCACAATCTCAGTGAAGTATGAAAATGCAAGCATTGAGTGTAGAAGGTCTCATTGGAACCACTTTCATAAATGACCAATCATAAGTAACAAGAACAAGATTATTATGATGACTTCCATGACTGGTGTAATGTCACATCACTTCAATGCTGGCTGTATTAAATGTCACATGGCTTCCATGCTGGATGTATTAAATGTTACATGGCTTCTATATTGGCAGTACTGAATGTCAGATGGCCCACATGTTGACTGTATTGAATGTCACATGGCTTCCATGCTGGCTTATTAAATGTCAGATGGCTTCCATGTTGGCTGTATTGAATGTCAGATGGCTTCCATGCTGACTGTATTGAATGTCAGATGGCTTCCATACTGGCTGTATTAAATATCACAAGGCTTCCATGTAGGCTGTATTAGATGCCAGATGGCTAACATGCTGGCTGTATTGAATATCACATGCCTCCCAAGCTGGCTGTATTGAATGTCAGAAGGCTTCCATGCTGGCTGTATTAAATATCACATGACTTCCATGTAGGCTATATTGAATGCCAGATGACTGTATTAAATGTCAGATGGCTGTACTGAATGCCAGATGGCTGTATTAAATGTTAGATGGCTGTATTGAATGCCAGATGGCAGTATTGAATGCCAGATGGCTGTATTAAAGGTCAGATAACTTCCATGCTGGCTCTATTGTATACTGATTGGCAACATCTTCATTGAGAATCAATAAGACACAATAAGGAGTCATGTTACTATGTCCATTTGTTAAGAAGTGGCATGAAAAAAGTGTCAGGATGGCTACAACCATGCTGGACGTCTAATCTGTACCATTTTCATTAGTAGGCATGATACGTCATTTAGTGAAAACCCCTAGTTGTTATGAACATCCATTCATAGGGAGAAGATTTTCTAGCTAGCAACCATGGTGCCAATACTGAATGTCTAAACAACACCATGGCAACCATTGTGTCTGTAATGAATGTCTAAACAACACCATTTTCAGTTAAGAATTTATCTGGTACAATTACAGTCTTTCTAACAATTATACGATATTTTCATACCTTATAGATTTCCAATAAAACCTTGCTGAATACACAAACACTTTTGTAATTTGGAAAAATAAAGTCGTCAACAGCAAGTACAATGTTAAAAACATGCTATTTTTAGTACACAGAACAGCCTACTGTACATCATCATTTTCCTGCAAGGTTGTGAAACGGATGATCCTGCAAGTAAGAAAAGGTCACTACATCTATACTATATACTCCATGCAAGACAGCTGCTAATTTAATGGCTACAACGAAATTGGAGGGAATCACAATGACAAAACTCTCATTCATAACTATAATTTGTATTGTGTTGGTTTTTGTCCATGATT
The DNA here is from genome assembly GCA_028554795.2 of Sinohyriopsis cumingii. Lineage (NCBI taxonomy): Eukaryota > Metazoa > Mollusca > Bivalvia > Unionida > Unionidae > Sinohyriopsis > Sinohyriopsis cumingii. The sequence continues at coordinate 27,199 of JAPYKE020000488.1, forward strand.
ACATTTTATACACAGAGATTCAATCTGTACTGCATGCCTGACCTTTATCCATAATTGAGGGTAGGAGTTGGGCCTACATGTCTAATATCATGTAGGGTAAATATGTTTACTAATTTCAAGTTCTGGAAGCAGCCTAATTTTAACCTTGCAATTTTCTAGAAAACAAATTCTTTTGACAATTTGATGGAAATTTCCATTAAGATGACAGAGCAGTGGGGATCTATATAAGACTGTTTACAGCTTAATATGTCCAGGAAATGAACTTGTGACCCTCACCCTGTTTCTCATATTGTGTGTTAGGTTTTTACATTAAGGTTGATTATATAAGAATTACTCAATCCTACCATAATATCTTAAGTGGCATCAGTCGTCTTTTTTGTGTTCAGTTTTATTTGCGAAGATTTATTTACTGAAATTATTCACTGGAATTACAAAAAGTGCTCAATATTTTCAGACTAAATCACTGTTTTGGGATTATTGTGAATTCATTCAAGGGCATTTTGGATTACATCATTGTGATATATCAAGACTGTTGGCACATCAGCACATTCGAGACTACCAGCAAATCTGAACATTCAATGTTGGAATTCATTCAGAGCATAACTGGAATTCATTAAGAACTTTATACATTTGGACCTGTGATACAACTTTTAAAAGACTATATGGGATTTAATTCCCATATATTGTACGGTCTTTTTAATTTTCACTTTGTATCCATGGGAAATAAATTATTTGTTGTATTTTACAAAACTTCTTGGTTTTCACATGGAGTCAAACATAATTTTTTTATGATTTAGAGAATTCTGTCAATGTAGTTTTGTTCTCTTTATTTTAATTCTACCAATTACAGTATGGTAGATATCTTGTACACTGTATACAGTAGACATGTACTAATAGTTTTACCTGCATTAGTGTCCACATCACAACCATGCACCTTACAATGATCATCAGACTGTTCAATCACCTAAAAATAGCAAGACTTTACCAATTTACTAGCCATATATGAATGCATTTATCCAAATTACAGAAGTCTGCACTAACAGAAAAAGGTATGGTTTGAAATTTTTATAGCATGAAATGATTAAAGAATCATCTACTAGACGTGAATTGTACCCAATAACTACTTCTGAAAACTGAAGGTTGGGTACAATTCATAATGGATTGAAGGCAAACTATAAACCTCATAAGAACTATTATTGTGGAAACCCTGTGTCAGTAAAACCATCCATTCAGTAGCAGCAATGATAACATGATTTTCAAGATGGCTGCTGTGGTAGCCATAATGAATGTCCAAGGACACCATTTTAAGTTAGGACCAACGAGACATCTTGAAAAGTACTTGAGTGAAACCCCCTAGTGATATGATCATGTTGGGCTCATATTCAATGTCAGATTGGCATCATTTTCATTTAAGATCTACCAAACATCACAAAAAGTCCTTTAGTAAAACCTTATGCAAATATGACAATCCATTTGGGAGTAATGTTAATAAGATTTTCAGCACAGCTGCCACTGTGTACATAATGGATGTCAGATCAGAACAATTTGAATCTAGGACCAACAAGACACCATAAAGTCCTTAACTGAAAGCTCAGTGTTTGCATGAACATCCATACAGAAGGAATAATGACAAGACAAGTTTCAATGTAAATGATGTTGCAGCCACATACATGTGATTCCACCAGTGGTAGGATAAAAATACATTTTTAAAGGCTATCTACCACATAAACCGTTTCACATTTGAAATCTACCACTTTTGAAAATTAAAGGATTTTTTTTAAAAATTGGGAAAAAACGAAAAAGAAAACAGTATGTTACACATTCTCTCCACAAATTATGGAAACCAGCAGGAATCAGTCTCCCGGGGACCAGAATGGCATAGCAGTTCAATGACCACTGCAATGATGCATAGCTGAGTAAGGAGGCTAACAAGGGTACATAACAAGCCATTAAATGATCATCTTATTTCTGTAACATGGCCAATATGTAACATGTAATAAGACCATATGCAAGATGTTTTTGAGGTGTTATTTGTAATAAAGGGATCAAGGATTGTCCAGAATAGCCAGTCTATGAGGAAAAATCAGCTGACCTTTGGTGGAGGCAAGATCAAAAGGAGAGGCTGACCAAAAAGTGATTTTGGCAGAAACCAATTTTTTTTCTTCAAACACATTAACTAATCATAATACTTTAGGAGAACAACTACCACTTCACAAAACCAGCCCTCCCAGACTAAAACGTTTTAGTCACAAGGCTAAAAGTTATCTGCACACCTAGGTGGCAGTTAGAAAGACATCCATTTAATACAAGAATTGGTGCCAAATCCCATGAAATCCTCAGTTACTACTGGAGTGGAAGGCAAGCTCTCTATATGGACATAACTGTTGGAAGGCTGGATGTATTATAACTGAGTAAGATATTGAAGAAACATATTTTACAAGAGAAAAAAAATTATTTTCTTCTTCAAATACATTAACTAATCATAATACCTTAGAAGAATTGTTAAGAGGTGAAGGAGATACATCCCTAGAGATGGTCTCCTAAATATGTGAGAGCTTCTAGATAACCCAACGGGAAAGCAGACTCCATATGCCTGGGAGTGGCTTTGAAAGAGAACACTATTTCCTCCTGCAAATCCAGTGGAAATCATGAAGCCACATCTTTATGAAGCTGTTGAACAACCTGGAAAGGTATCCTTTTGCATCATGGGTAAAGGTTACGCCAGAACAAATTGAGCCTTTTAGGATGAAAGATCTTCAACAAAAAATAGAGACGTACTCCGATCTCCATCCCACAGCATGGATAATTACAGTTAGAGAACAGTTTTGCTTATATGCAATGTTTGGGGATACTGTCCTAACTTCGTCAGCTGATATACAAAGCAAATTCACTGGTGTGGGCTTAGTCCAATATGTAGAACAGATAGCCCACTTTATTTAGGATCAAAGTGGCCATGTTGATACTTTTGAAGGCAAAATGAGGTATGATCTCCGTTGTTGCAACGACTCAGTATTCCTGAAATACCACTTCAGAGCTCTCACTGAGTCTTGTAGATGAGCCATAGGTGAAGTGTCCTGAATACACAGAAATTAGTACCAATATGTTTTTTTACTTGTGAACAGTATCTTATTCTTGAACACAGGGGCTTCATGAGTGATACTGTTCCATCTTGTTGGAGCTGTATGTAAGATGGTCCCACCAAAAAGAAATGTATTTGCTGATTTTGCCTTGCTGATCACCAAACTCGGTTGGGAATAAATACCTACTATCGTGTTTAATGCAGATGAAAGAATATTTTGATTCCTGGTGATTCTGTTGTGAGATTGAAGAGATTCAAAAAATTTCCTTTTGATTGGAGAAATCAGGACGAGGAGACACTTTGATTCTTTTGATTCCTGTATCACCTTCAGAACCTGATGTGTTGGAGAAGTGCATACATTGGACATTCCAAATTATAGAAAGAGCATCACTCATCAAGGCATTTTGGATCCAGGACTGGTGAAAGAAAAGGTTGGAATTTTTGCATTCCACCTTGCTGCCAATAGTTCCATCCAAAGTCGAACAAATTGAACACTGTGTGAAAACTGAGGGATGAAGAGACTATTCTGTTTGTACTGTACTAGTTCCTTCTTGCAGGACAAGGAGTCTACCAGCCTTGGATATGTCAAACTTAAATGTCTGTCACTGTGGATATCATTTTAGAAAATCCCAAACAAGAATACAAATGTCAGGGTACTTGCTTCTGCTTTTGCTGTTTGAGACAAGTGACCACAGTGGAGTTATCAGACAGAATGAGAACTCATTTCCCATTCAGGTTCTCCAGTCATCAATGAATAGCTTTCAAAGCAGTTTTCATCTCTAGAATGCTGAGATGTAAATAATGATCCTGTGTTGGCCACACACCTATGGCATTGCAAAATGGTAGGAGACTTGTTTCCCATACCTCTGTGTTCACATCTATACCTGGAGGTTGTACTTGCAGAGGTATCCTGGACACGAGTCCAGAACTGTTTCCCTACCTTTGAGATGCAACCTCATATTGTGCAGATTGTGAAAGTGTTTGAATGGTCAAAGGTTAAGTCACCATTTTGGACCAAAGAATCATTGTAATAAGAGCCCAAGAATGCAACCCAGGGCTAAGACATCTACTACCCCAATGAGAAAAACTCGGCAGATGGACTGCACTATACTGACAAGAAATCTAACCTTGATTCAATTCTCATTCCTGGGGAAACGTATTCTTTTTATCTAAATATCGATTCCAATCCAAGACGACCAAAAGATTTAAAGGGTACAAGGTCAGAGATGTCTTTATTGACAAGGAGACTAAGAATGAGGAGGTAACACATGAAATCATGTCTTGCTCCAAAATATAACTTGCCTGCTGTTTTGTAACCTCTTGTAGGTGAATCACAGAACTTTTGGAAGCTGTGTGAGTGGGAACATGAAGTAAAGCCTCTTGCAAGTTCACATTTAGTATTCTCCACAATGGATGGCATTAGAACTCATTGTTGCTTTCCATCGTGTACCAACAAGCATAACAGAGATGACTGAAGTGAAAAGGGATGTGTTGTAGTTGAAAGAACTCTGGGCAAAGGCATAGAAGGTGTGCTGAATGTGATATTGATTCTCCAGGAAACCATCTGTTGGGTCCATATGTTCAGGACAACTGTGGTTTTTGACTGTTGTAAATTTGGTAAGACTGCTTTATAGCTGATGTTCTCTAGGGACATCCTTGTGACCTTTTGTTATGTGCCTTGCAAATCCCTCCACTGTAGCTGAGACTGTGAGGGATGGAAGGATTGTATTCTTGGTGGCTTGTTGTGATCTGTCAACCTGACCATTAAAGACATTATATGATGAAGGTTGCAAGTGCAGCTTGGCCTATGATGGTCTTTAAGATCTGTGGAGGCAGAGACATTGTATACCACTCCACCTGTTGTAAGTTCATACATACTGATATGGTCATGGCTATAGTATACTGGGCCTGTGTTTTGAAGTGGCCATTGGGCCTCTGTGTTATGAAGTGGCCATTGGGCCTCTGTGTTATGAAGTGGCCATTGGGCCTCTGTGTTATGAAGTGGCCATTGGGCCTCTGTGTTATGAAGTGGCCATTCTATAACATGCTCCCACATATTTCAGGTGGGAATTAGGGTGGCAGAAGGTATGCTCTGTTCTGCCTACTGAAGATCGCCAAAGATATTAGATGTAACATTGATCCCACAGTCTTTGATGTTAGAAATAAACTCATGGATATCCAAATGGAAAACTGAGGGACGGTATTGCAAGAAAAAACGTCCATAGGCACACGGAACTTCTAAATGATAATTAATGTGAGCAGTTCCAAAATGTCAGCAACTTTGTCTAATTGTGAAAGCAACTGAGAACTACCTGCGAAATAGTTGCAGAATAATGTCTGGGATTATTAGGCTCACTAGACTTGCAACACGTTATGGTTAGATCCCATTACTTCCACGGTGTCACTAAGTAGAGGCTCCATTTGGGTGGCATAGGATTGAGAGTGAAGAATGTCTTAGAAGCTAAGGCACCAAGAGGAACATTGTATGTCACTGTGTCTAGACATACTACGTGGGTTAGACTGATCCATGCAAGTGCCTATTATGTCATCCACAGGAAGTGCCTGGCAGTACTGTGTGGTTATACTGATCCATGGGAGTGCCCATATGCAGGTTAGCTGGCTGCACAATGGGTTTCATGAAGTGGGTTCTTGGGTACTGCGGCACTAAAATGGGCATCATATTTAGGAAGTGCTTACCTGAGTCGTGGAACTGGACAAAATCATTTTCTGGTGGCTGATACTGTATGATCGATTGTGGTCATGGCCTATCGCAATTAGAGTCATGTGGCTGATTCTGGTTGTTTAGGAACATGGCCATGTTGGCTGGCATGATGCTGTCCACTTCCTGAGGTTGAGACAGGGTACAGAAGATTGATCCATGTAGGCTGTCCATAATTCTAATAAACAAGACTGTAATTGAGGGTCCTTTTGCTCTTGCTCCCCAGTAAATGATATGATTTTGAACCTAGTGTGCAAGCTTATGTTTACGTCCCTCTAGCTATGCTTCTGTGCCTTCCCGTTAGTGCCCAAAGAATTGTTGTCCATTGATTTCTGTTCATAATATGCAAGACTGACACATATTCAAAGAATATCAACCACAGAAAACTACACATGTAATTACAAGTATGAAGTGGAAGCCAGATAATCAAATCTAGAAACAACTTACCTGTAGGAAGACCAATTATTTGACTGCCTATACAGGTAAAATTACTAAAGTATCGCTTATAGTATACTAAATGTATGTGCTGGAGTATATTGAGTAAACCATGAGTAGAAAACTTACCTGTACTTATCCAATCATGGCTGAAACTGTACACTAATATAAATGAGTTTTCTATATTACACACAAAAATTACATATAAAAAAGGAACTGAAGTATCATTATTGATTCTTATGAAGCAGACACTACAATATCCATAAGAAAATGTTACCTGTAGGAAAGGACCAATAACGTTCTATACAGGCAAAATCAGTAATGCACAATGTATACAACTATGAATTACACTAAGTCAAGATAATATAGAAACTAACTGTATGTATCCCGACTCAGCAGAAATTACATAGTAATATTAAATGAGTTTTCTTTATCATCCATCAGACCAACACTTATTAATATAGTTAAAGCAATGTGAGGGGACACCATCAAGACCTGTGTTAGGTATGTACCAAAGGTGCCTAACTGTGCGAACATGGCAAAGTGATAATACAGAAGTTAGGAATTTTTGTCATCAGTGATAGGAAGAATAGAAAAGTTGGAAATTTATAGATGGAGTATATTTCCCTTGGAAGATAAAACTCCAACTTGTTCTGAGGCAGAAAACTTTCAAATTGCTTGTATGGACTTTGTAATGCCTCATGCAGAAAACATGCTACTTGGCACAACTAGAAGCAGTTACTGATGATTTCATGGAATATGGTGCCAATCCCAGTATAAAGGGAAGATCACTCTAACTGCCATCTAGGTGGGCAAATAACTTTAAGCTTTAAATCTAAAATTTTAGTCTGGGATTGTTGGATTAGTAGCTGCAGTTCTCCTAAGGTATTATGATTGGGTAACATATTTCAAGAAGAAATAATGGAGCAAGTATTTTGACTTTCTTTGTCTTGTTTAATTTTTACTGCACTGTTCAAGATGATTTAAAGGATATTTAAAGGCATCTCTTATGTGCTTTTTTTTGTTTATTTCAAAATTCCAAAAGATACATTTTCTTTCAGGCTAAAAAATATGAGACTCAGGAATACATTTTAAGTCCAACTCAGGAACTTACCCCTAGGGATGAACTTAGCTTGGAGGAGTACTGAACAGCAGTCTGACAGCAACTTTATAAAACCCAGCCTCAGGAAAGCTTAAGCTGCAGGGTGAGCATGGTCATTTTGAATTGCCACATTCTAATGTTTATAGAGACAGGACATTCTCTATCCTTCACAAATTACAAAGTGATTCAAGAGGAAATCTGGGCCAGAAAGATCTTGAGAGGCCTGCTAAAACTAAATAATCACTCTAAATAACATCAGTGATCATGATCACCAGTTAGTGATCCTGTGAAGAAAACAAAAATAAATTCTTGTGGATTTAATTTTAAAAAAATGAAATATAAGATATACCCCTCTTCCTTCTTCATTTCATTAACAATACACCGACTTGCAATAATTATTATTGAAACATTTTCCATCAGAATCTGAATCTGATTAATGTTCAAAACTTGCAATTTTATTAAAGCATTAGAAGAATACATATTATGGAAATAATTCACTTTTCTTTTATTTTCAATCCCCCTTAAAACAAGAATTTTAGTTGATTAAATAATCTTCTGGTTTAGAAGCCAATCTATTGATCAAAATTTGTAAATTTAATGGTCCTGGTTCTGTCACATGTATGCAGCCATTCTGAAAGTTAGATTGGTACCACTTTCATGTAGGACCAACAAGACATGATAAGAAATCCTTTGGAGAAAATTCAGGAACTGTGATAAGAACTTCAATATGGCTGACATGGTGGCCATACTGAGAGTCAGATCATATTTTTCATGTAGAACCAAAGAAAAATACAAATATTAAGTCCCTTAGTGAAAACCCATATCAATATGACCATCTGATAATGAGATTTTCATGATGGCCACCATATCTGATGTCAGTTCAGAAGTATTAGTCACAACATGATTTTCTAAACGGACATCATTAGTTAGGTAACTGCCTGCAGATGTTGGAGAATTTGAATTGTTGCATGGAAACCATTTCTCTTCTTTGTCGCAGCGACCTGAGCTTTAGTCTCTAAAATACATCCATAAAGTTCTTCCATTCCCCATGTGCACGTCATCCATAAAGTTTGGTAACTAAACGGTGGACATCTGGAATTGTTTTGCAGATAATAAAATTAGTCATAGACTAATAGGTGGCTGGATGTATGGGCATCATTATAATAATCCATGCTTTGCCTTATGGCAGGTATATAAAGACTTTAAAATCTGAAAAATGTCAATGGCAATATGTCCAGAATCCAACCCATGGTACCAATCCTTAAAGATTTCTTTTTTAATTTACTCTGAACAATATGCTGAAACATCTAAATACCAACTTCAAGGAATAACAATCAAGAATAAAACCTAAATGCAAACCTTAACATATAGAAACTGAACTCAATGTGAAGTTAAATACATACAGTGGAACCCCGCTATAACGTGCCCTGATTTAGCGCGAATTTGGATATAACACGGTCGTGGCATGGCTCCCGAAATTTCATATATTCGCACATGAAGAAAAAAAAATCTTCAAAGTACATGAAATAGTGTGTAAATAAATTAGTATCATTATGGAGAGGAGATCGCGTATGGATTCCAATTTAATATGATCATGGCGTGGTTCCTGAAATAGGGTGTAAAACGTTTATTATCATTTTGGGGGAAGAGTTTGCGTATAAATTTTAATATAATACAATCATGGTGAAGCTTCTGAAATTTAACAATATCACCAGGTTCTTAAAGTGTTATGCCAAAAATAAACATTATCGGAAATGTTACTTATTACTGATCCAGTAAAAAAAGCCGCCAGCATGTTTGCTGGACTTGGTGGTGTTAATAGACACAATCAGTTGACCAGTAAATAATGTCCGCTTTATTAGCTGGAAATTGAAAGGGAATGAAATTGTTCATGCGTTCAGCTCTAAAAAAAATAAATAAAAGTAACTCGTGACGTTTGCGGGCCTACTGCACTTAGTTCTCGGGTTTTACATGTGCATGGGGTTGGCTTATGAACTCGTTATTAATTTCCAATTTTTTTATAAAAATATTTTACCGTTATGGAAAAGCAAGTTCACAAACGCAATTTGTTCTCTGCACTTTGCGCACAAAAAAAATTAATTATCATTTTGGGGAAGAGATCGTGTATGAAATTGAATACAATACGATATATAATACGATTGTGGCATGGTTCCTGAAATTTTAAATACATGTACGTGTATTTTTCTCGTACCCGGAAAAATACTTTTTTTTTTAAAGTAAGAGAAATAGTGTGTAAAACGTTTACTATCATTTTGTGGAAGAATTCGCTTATGAATTCGAATATAATACAATCGAGGCTTGGCTTCTGAAATGTGACAATTTCACCAGGTTTTTGAAGTCTTATGCCAAAATAAACATTATCGGAAATGTTACTTATTACTGGTCCATGAGTAAAGCCAGTAAGTCGTCTTTGTGATTGTCTTCAATTAATTCTGTATAGAATCAATGCTCCAACAATAGCCGACATGTGTTTCTTCTTTAACTGCATACACAACCAACCAGCTGGCAATGCGGTGGTTGATAAAAGATTCTCACAATTTCATAAACATCAATAAACGAAAGCCGCCAACATGTTTTCTGGGCTTGGCGGTGTTATTAGACACAATTAGTTGACCAGTAAATAATTTCCGCTTTATTAGCTGGAAATTGAAAGGGTATGAAATTGTACATGCAATCAGCTTCACATTTTTCTTTAAAAAGTGACTCGTAACCAATGCAGGCCTACTGCACTTAGTTCTCGGGTTTTACATGCGTATGGTGTTTGTTTATGAACTCGTTATTAATTTCCAATTTTTAAAAAAATATTTTACCGTTATGGAAAAGCAAGTTCACAAACGCAAACCGTTCTCTGCACTTTGCGCCATGATTAGTATAGTAGTTTTCACACGTGTCTTTCAATAGTCACAAAATCTGAAGCAAAAGTTACATGTATGCTGAAAGCATGTGTTGATTTGTAATTATTCTGTTGTAGTCGTTAAAACGAATAGGCGTACAAGCGTTGATTATTGGAAATTTGCAATGGATAAATGTACACGGAAACGCATATGAGAAAATTTTAGCAGTATGAAATTTGTACAGACACCGTTCATATATCCTGTAACGTAATGAACCGTACACGTGCTTCGTCTTTCTTAACCTAATTTTGCTGTTAATTTTTTCCATTGAATTCAGACACATAATGATGTGTGACAAAATTATTGAATAGTTTAAATATGTATGCAATTTTTGCAACGGAATTACATATTTTATGGATTAATTTCAAGCCCCGACGGTACGATATCAGATGGCAAGTAAACGGTGTCGATACTACGTTTATGCTATATATTAGATACTGAATTCAAATACAATGATTAAGGGAAAAAATATTGAATATTATAAATCTGTATGCAATTTTTCAGTAGAATTACATGCATTATAGATGAACTGAATGCCATGATGGCACGATAGTAAACGGTGTTGATACCCTATTCATCATATACCATAGACATGAATACATGTATATGTGCCAATGAGTTGTTCTCTCAAAAAAGTAAAATACTGCAAAACCCCCGCATTAACGCGACCCCGATATTAACGCGATCCAATTTTGTGGACCCCAATTATCGCGTTATAGCGGGGTTCCACTGTATTACTAAACCATGAAATATATATCACAATGACCCTATTTTGACTGATTGCTGCAGTACTCCACATAATGCAGGCAGTTACAAAGTTATGTGACTCCTTAATCCATGGATTCTCAAATTTTTTTACCCTAAGGCCGCAATTAAAAATATCTTTGTTTCCCCTTACCCTACCCAACAATTTGAAGTTGGGTAGGTAGGTAGGCTAATAATTTTTTTTTCTCATGAAATTCATGACACTATAAACTGACACATAGGAAACAGAAAAACGATAAATTCAACTTTAATAATAATACTGAAATACAGTAACTCATGAACTGAAATACAGTAACTTGTGAACAAGTTTAAAATGTTTTATAGACTAGATTAGTTTTTGATAAGGGCTATTCCAATAAAAATACTCCCTGCAGGCATTGGCCAGGGTACCAATTTAACAGATTTACTCAAATTTTGAAACATATATTAAATGAGAGTAATTTCAATGAAATATAAAGATACACATGTAAAGGTGCAAGAAGTGTTTTTTTCCGAGTTTTTGAGGAGTGTTGGGTTAAGGTAGATATTTGCTGGAATAACCCTTAGTATTTTTTCTGACTAGGTCAAATGTATAAAAATGTTTTAAAATAATTAATAAAAGTATTTTAAAAGTCTTGAGTATCCTTTCTGACTAGTATCATTGGGTTCAATATATAATAAGACTTAACATATTTGCAAGACCTGTCAAAATGCACAAATATAAAGTTAGACATTGAATAGTGTCTCAAATATGCAGAAACATGTCAATAAAGTAATGTCAGAACACTAAATACATGTAGAAATCTAACTAACAAAAAAGAAACAAACAATGCAAAACATCATTTTAAATGTCACTAAGAGCTGCTGGTTAGTTTTTAACTGGGTTTCGTTTTGGAATGTCCTTTCCAGATGCTAAACATTGCTGGCACACTGGTAGAACAGTACGGAATCTTCCAGTCATTTCCTGGGATTTTTCTGCTCCTATGGCTCCACAATGAGCACAAATATCTGGTCTGCCAATGTTGCTGGCATAGTATGGGAATTCAATGTGTACAGCACAAGACAATTGTAGTCTTACAAACACTTTTCCCTGTAGGATGTCTCCTAAAATATATTAAATAGAACACCAATTATCCAAAATTGAACTTTAATGTCCGAAGGTGACTAGACATGATACACAACAAATAGCATATAGAACCTGAAACTAAATCTGTAAATAATTATCTTTATAAACACAGAGAAACTAGTATAAAAAGATAAATGAGCAACTTGGACTTCACTAAAAATTGGGAGCATGGACCAGGAAACAGGAATACTTGTAAAATAATATTCACATTAAAATTTTAGTGCAATGGCTAGTACTAAGAGAAAATCACAGTTAAAAAAAGCAATATCTGACATGAAAGAGCATTAAAAACTATCTGGGCTCTCTGACAGTGTCAGACATGATTCTAAATCAAGGTAAGAGTCAAACCGCATTCAGTATGTGAAGAGTGTATAGGTATATTTTTGAATAAAGTATTAAGGACTTGGATAAAAGTATAAAATATTAAATCATTAGAACTTACCATCAGGTGTGATAACAGAACCACAAGTATAGTCGTATTTCTCCAAAGTATGTGTCAAAGCTCTCTGGTCTCTTGCTGTTAGTTTCGTCTTAGCGTATATGCATCGTGGTTTTAGACACTCACAGCAGTTAACAGTTTGTCTAACATTCTGTCCCACAAGAATACTGTTTTTACAACCCTGTAAAAAGAAACATAAATATCATCACTTGTGTTTTAAGTGTTGTGTAGTGACATGCCCTCTATTTTGTAACTTATTATGTTACAAGGGGTTCTATTAAAGTTGCAGTTTCTTAAATAACTTTTTTATATACATGTGTTGTTATTATTGCACAATTTATAACTGTTAAATCAATACTTTATAAAACTTCTATATTTTAATAAGATTTATGAACATCCTTACCTGTTGTTCTTGTGCCACAGCAGCTACAGTTTGCTTTAAACTAGACGGCCTGTCCTTATCTGTAGTTTCTTTACCAAGCAGTTCATCAAATGGCTTGTAATGCTGTCCAGTTATGTCTAATATGGGGTCTGGTAACCACGCCCATTCCCTCTCTGGAGTAGGACAGCAACCCTCATCATGACATCTTCTGATCTGAAAGGAGTAATGGCGTTCACGGCAGTGATCAGCTGTAATAAAATACCAAGAGACATGAAAATCTTTTATTTAATAGAAAGGGCTGACATGCAGGGACATTTAACACATCACTTTTGAAAATGAGCCAATAAGTTTAAACTAAGGACTAAATTATGTTTGAGTTATGTTTCATATGAAGAAAAAATGAGAAAATGCACAATGAACGGGTTCCTGGCATAATGTTTAAGAGTAGTGCCCTGGGCCATTAAATTAATATTTCAAAATAATTCCTGTCGACTTACAAAGACAATTTGTATGCAATGTTATTCTATTTTTAAAATTTGTGTATATCTGTAAATAAATCATGATTTATCTGTCAATGTTGAGTTTTTATAATGTAGAAGTCTAACAAATCGGGAGAGCTGCATGTCCACTTTCAGTTTGGAATTATAAAATGCTCTGACACTCACCCTTGAAATTACGGACAGACTGACAAGATACTGCAACTTCAACCCTGGCACTTTCTGAGTGTCGCAAGCAATAAAAATGTTCTGTAGATCTCTGTACTTACCAATAAATTTTTTCAGCTGTGTTGCATGGCTAAGTTGCTGCTGCTGATACTTTCCAACTTTGATGGCAGGGTCTATAAGGGTCACTTCAGCTTCAGCCATTTCAACATCAGCATCCTCTGCTGCTTTAAATACTTTGAAAGACTTTTCCTTAAGTTGGACTCTCTCTGTTCTTGAGGACAGGGTTTTGATCATAGGTTGAACTGACTGTAGCCATTCTGTTTTAATTTGATTGTTTTTTCCAGCTTTTGTTCTGATTTCATTCATACTTCCGCATGTTTTCAGAATTGTTTCTACATCAGATGAGGCAAGCTCTCGTGCAAGTGCAGTGTTTTGGAAGGCAATGTTGAGAAGTGACATAATCCGCTCAGCCGGATTAGTCCAAGAGTGACCTGGTGCAGTTCTGCAGGCAACTAAGAATTCTAACCGGAGTCTTCTGAATAAAACAATCAATGACAACTTTACTGCTCCATATGTGACCCGATGGTCAGGACCACCATCTGTGTACATAAATAAAGCTGGTTTGTTCTCATTTTTAGCTTTCAGAATAGTTTCAAGCTCTACTATGTGACGGAATGGGGTGCTTGCCTGGAAGATACTATCTTTGAATGTAACCAAGACTTGTCCCCTGTAGAATGTTTCTGTTGCATCACCTGGAATATCTACATCAAGTACGACAGAAGGAGTAAGTGAGCCTTTGCTCTGCACATCATGATCAAGACAGGAAAGTACTGAATTCATCGGAACTATGGATTTCTTCCCTCTTACCCCTGTTGAGGTGAAGAGATCAGGTTCTCCAAAGTCCAGCTTAGACTTGTCGTCCATACACACAAAATTACTAATGTCTCTAAATTGTGTTGCATATGCTCTACAATATTTAAAAAGAGCTGAACAGTAGTGATCATCTTGGTGTTGTGCACGAAGTTGCCTGGTCTGTACTTTCAATCTAATAGGTACTCTACCTTTGTATAACTTGGCTACATTTTGATGTGCATTTTTTGGAACAAATGCTAGTAGGACTGATGACTCACTGGGAATATTGGTTCCTTCTGGTACTTTACTTTTCACCTGCTCTATCATATCCCTAACAGACAAAAAACGTGAAATATGCTCTGTATTGTGTCTCCTCTCATCTGCAGCAACCATGTCCTGAATCTCCTTTTCAAGGGTCTGAAAAAATACATTGAAAGTGTCATTAGGTCTACCCTTATTTAAGTGACGTAAATCTACCACAAGATCAGGATCAATCCCCAAAACAGAAAGACGTACTCGGTTATCTATTTCCTTATTTTGATCTGCTGAAGCATCATTTGTAAAGGTTGTGTAGATAGACCGCAAAATGTGTGGAGGTATAATGGTTCCAGCAATATTTCCGTAAGCATTGAAGAACTCCTGTCTCATTTGTCTTGTGTGATATTCAGGCAGTTTACTGCGTAAGCTGTGCAAAACTTGGTTGTCTCTCATAAACATTTCCGAAGAAGACATCCCATCTTCAGGAATTCTCCAGATAAAAGAAATCGCCCCAATCCCTCCACCAGGGTCGTACCTTAACATATGTACTGGTATGGTCAGACAAAGTTTCTCAAAATATCTAAATCGTTGTTCTGGCCCTTTAAATGGTTCATTTAAATGCAAATCTTCATCAAAGAAGAGAGGTTGAAACATTGCCATCTGAGATACCTGACCATCCAATCGACTGTAACATGGTAGGATTTCATCTTGTCTAGGACGATGTGCAATGGAGAGATTGGAATCAATCTGACGAACTGGATTCATTTGTAATTGTCGTGATATCTGTTTTTCATTTGCTTTTTCTAAATAATCTGCATAAGACTGTAAACATCCAGTTAAGGTTTCAATGTCACCTCTTATGGTCCAATGCTGTGTAAAAGGTCTTGAGATTAGCCTGAATAAACACTGGACTTGTAACTTCAGATCTTTTGCAGTAAGCTGTGGACGTTTTTGCTTCTTTCTTTTATAATCATTAGCACCATCAAACTTTAAAAACCTGTAAAAAAGGTAAGTTACAACAAAATTACTGAACAAGGATAATCAATCTCTGACAAATGTCACAGAAAAGTAAAGTAAGCAAAATGGAGGTTACTACATGTACATAATGGAGAAATTGACAACCGCAATGGTCCTGACTTTGTACAGGCTTAAATGAAACCGTGGAAGGTTGAACCAGATTTTATGGTGCTATAAAACCACCCTCTTCCATCGCAATATTAGGGTTGGGTAGCAACACAAACGAAATAAAAAAGTCAAGTGTTCAACCAATTTTTTAAATCTTATGACATTGAACCTTTATTTTAATCAGCTTACCAAATATTAAAAAGTCTATGTCATATTTTCCTTTAACGTGAGATAGTATTGCTTGCTCAGTTTTATCATTGAAAATCAAAAAAAAAAAAAACTATGGACATTAAGACACTTACTATTATTAAATTTCTCTAGAATTATGTGTTGCAGGAATGTTTGTAATAAATATACATTGAATAAAGATTAATCTTTTACTTCAATTTAATATTATCAAAGATAAACACCTCTCCGGGATGTGCTTGATTCTTGTCAGGTGGGCCGCTCTCTCTTCTATTGTGGACATGTTGCCACTTATGTACCACAAAGCATTTACTAGCACCAGGACTTGTTCAGATATACTCTGGTGGGACATGCTTCCAGGAAATTTGTCTCCACATTCTATCATATCTTTGACTATGCCGTTAAACAACTCATCTTTAGCTGAAAAAATGGAATAAAAAAAACCTTTCACTGAGATGGAATGGCCAGCTTTACTGATAGATAATATTAAATGAGATATGAGATGTGGAATAAGTGTACATGGCACACAAAAAACAGACAGCAGTCTTCAATGTGACACCAGTTACTGTTGGCTGTCTTGCAATCGTGCCCCATGGCAGATAAAATTCAAAACCTTGAATCTAATATCAACAAACGGATTTCATAATTAATAGACTTTAACACTGCCATATTCATTATGCACTGCAGGTATCAAAATAATGTTTTAATCATGTTTATGTATGTCTTTAATGTTTTTATTGTCTGCTTTTGTTTTGTATGTTATATATGTATAGTTTTTGCTATATTGTGTATGCTCTGTGTTTATTGTCGGTCAAAGCTTAAACATTTGTACTTGACAAACAGACTTTAAATATATTATTAGGAAGGCAGTAAAAATTCTAGAAAGATTGCAGTTGTCAGAGGGTGCATGAATTCATTTCTAATAACTGTCAGACAGATGTTTGAAAATAACATTATTTCATATAAAAAAAATTGTTTATACCAGTGAAACGCTCAGCATTTGTGTCCTTAAGTTGTGGTAGCTTTGTTGCCACGGAAGTAGACATTAAAACAGAAAAGGCAGTCCGTGCAGGTGGTGCTTGTTGATTTTCTGTACTAGTAGTAGTTGAGGAAACATCATCCAACCCAACACTTTCATCACGGGTCACCGTAAATGTAACATATTTCAGTCGCTGATTAAACTTTTTCACCACATGCAGACCTTCGTGAAGGTCTGGATGAAAAGTCATCGTTCCATCCAGTTTGTCTGATAAACTGACGTTCAGTACATCTGCTTTATGAGGGCGAAAGTCTGTATCATTGGTAATGTCGTGATATACATCATCCCATGTACACTCCATTGAGTATTCTAGTATTCTGTTGTTACAAATTTTTTTGTTTGATTTCCCGCATTTCGCGATTACGCTTACACATATAATGAAATCTTCTTCGTATTTTCTTTTGCCGGCCATGCCGGTCATGATGCTTTTCCTATCTAATTTAAACACCTTGCAACAAACGTTTTTCGCGCGCTAGTGACATCGATTTTGTTGACTGCATGAAAATATGGATCGCACAACGAAACGAAACGAAAAAACGAACTTTTGAACAAAACGAAAAAAAACAAAACAAATACTATCACAAATTTTTCAAAAATTTTTTTTCAGTCGGCGGATTTTAAGAGGGTCGGTCGGGTAAGGGGAAACAAACTTAATTTTAATTTTGGCCTAAGCCCACTTGAGAGGTCACTGAATACTGAATACACCCACCAGAACTAAGCCTGTGGACGACAAGTGAGCCACAACCTATGCCATAAGCAACAATAGCTGACAAAGTCAGCTAAATGCAAATATTGATGTACATGTCCGGATGCTGTAGTGCTGCACACAGACGGACATCACAAATCCATAATACAAAATTGCTCTGCAATCCAGGCGAAATTGTTGAATATACCGTTGGAAAAGTGTTACCTGAAAATTCTACTATTATGCAAGACAAAAATGTCAAAGCCTCTACATACGTACCAGTTCAGGAAAACAATGATAGTTCTGACTGCCATGCCACATGTGCTGAAGATGTGCCAAATTTGAGTCTTTTCTTCTGGTTTCAGGCTCAGTTGAACCATTTCTGGCATTTTTCTACCATTAAAGGTTGCCATTTGCTTCAATATTACATTAGCTTCGTCGTATCGACCTTTGGACATTAGCCAGCGTGGTGACTCCGGTATAAACCTATATCAACATAAAAGAAAATATGCATGTATACTATAACAAAATATTTAATCACAATACTTTCTTCTCTTTTGGTATCTTAACTTTCAAAGTTTTTAAAATTTGGCAGATTTCCAGGTTCCGCATATTACCAATTCCAGCAACTGAATGTTCAGCTGATTCCAATTTTTATGCATACATCAGCATTATTATCTCATCTATTCACTGTATTCTGAATACATTTAACTTCCAGGAGTTAGACCGCTACTGTGGCCTAAGTGGTTAGAGCATATGTCTCGGATGCAGGAGGTCACAGGTTCGAACCCAAGCTGAGTCATACCAAAGACTTACAAAAATGGTACTAACAGCTGCCTCGCTAGGCACTCATCAATAAAAGGTTAGTGTTAGGACTAATTGGTCTAGAGTCATGATAATGTGATTGGGTGGGACATAATGCTACATGTCTGTGGCATCATGCCCCAGTGCTAGACACAATTAACTGCCACACTGCAGACACTGCAGCGATACAAGTGAGAAATTGTTAAAGCAATGTTTTAAAAATTTCCAAATCCAAATCCAAATAACTTCCAGGTGTTATTCTAGGATGCACATTTTCATGATTGATGCCATTCTCTTCATGCCAATTTTGTTTGTTTACATAACCATGTTTACTTTTAATTTGATATCCAGTAATTTATTCTATATCACATCACTCAGCCAAACTTTGGTGTCTGGTATCTGGTAATTTTATCATTCATGACTTCACTCAGCCTAACTTTCGTGACTGGTATCTTGGTAATTTATCGTACATGACTTCACTCAGTGACTGATATCTACAATTATTCTGGTCAGACTCAATTTCATGTGGGACTAAAAGCAGGCATTATATTTGGTTGTTCTTGTATAAAATTGCTGTGTTCAACATCAGGCTGTCTCACTTAGTACACATTGATAAGAAGATCTGTGTAAAGGTGGCTGCCAATATACTAGTTATCAATGTTGTACCCATAGCAACTAATTACCTTTATGATATGATTTATCATGACTTATAAAACTGTACCAAAAAGGATAAAATGTGTTTCTGTTGTCAAAATTGTTCAAGGCATGCAAAGATGGATCCAGTGGCAATTTTCAAATTGTTCTAGGCTTGCAAGGATGGATCCAATGGCAATTTTCAAATTGTTTGGGGCTTGCAAAGATGGATCCAATGGCAATTGTCAAATTGTTCAAGGCTTGCAAAGATGGATCCAATGGCAATTGTGAAATTGTTCTAGATTTGCAAGGATCGATTCAATGGCAACAGTAAAATTGTTCAAAGCATGCAAAGATGGATATAGTGGCAACTGTTGAACATGTTTATGTCATAGCATGCAAGGAAATTTCCCCGAAAACAAATTTAAAATGATGCACTCTGAACTCTAGATCTGGAGTGTATTTGGTTTTTTTTACGCAACCCAACTGTCTTAAAACAAATAAATTTTGTAAAGTGTTTAAATTACAAAAAACAATTTCATTTTAAGCATCAAGTCCAAACCTGTCAGTGTACAGATCCTGCTTATATTCCATATTTTACTATTGTGTGTTGGATCAATACAAAGCATACTATTAGAACAAATTTCCTGACATTTCATGCACATTCAATATAATGCACTTCTTTATAAAAATCATTACAGCTGTACTGTGGTACTTGCTAAAGACCTTGTGACCAATATTAGAATAAAAATCTGCAAAAAAAACAGAAATAAATATTTTTGGTATTCTTAACATTCATTAGCTGAAAATATGAACTGTACACTACTGTAGTTGAATTGCACATCAAATATATGATAATATGGGTTGAAAAACAAGATCATAAAGCTTTGTATTATATCTTCCATTTTTAAACAACATTATGTGACATATATTTACATAAACTAAAATCATTACGCTACAGCTGACTGGCCTTCCATCTCCTGTAACACTGTACATTCATCAAAAAGTTTTAATATTTCTCATTATACTGTAGTTTGGAGTATAACAATAGTCAGTTCTGTTTCTTTTTATCACAGCTCCACTGATACCACCCCCCAACAAGACACATACATGTAGTTACTGAAGACTTGATTATTCTTGCTATACTGCAGATCAGTATATAATGCTGTCATCGGTTACGGATCCTCACTACTGCATTATAACAATGGACAGCTGTTCTTGATGACCATAAGAACATTCACTCAAACAGAGTTGCATAATTAACCAGAACCAAAAACAGTCTTGGTTACCAAATCATTTTCTGCATTATAAAGTGTATACTTAATGTCTTGATGATTAAAATCCAGTCTGGCACCATAAGTCTGTTTTATGGTATTTACAAAATACTCCAATGAATTTTTTAAAATGCTGTTAGTTCATCCCAAACCAGGAAGTAAAATACCTGATTCATAATATCCCATCTACAGCTTTGTCTTTCAAGCTTCCTTGCAAGTATGAAAGGCCAGTCTATTGTTCAATATTTATTTTTAATTTCCCCCAGTTTTGCACACCAGATTCTAAAGGCAGGCGACACTGTGTCCCCCTCCCTCAAATCATATTTTACTGGAACACTTACATTATTGCAAAGAGAGTTTTATCATGTGTTTAAGTACAGTAGATTTTACAAAACCCCACACCTCAAAGTGAGGGACTTAATCCTTTCCACTTTGCTCCACTATAATGCTTCATGGTGAAGGGATAAATACCTATATATAACTGCTGCACCTTGGCAGGAACACCAATGGCAACTCAATGGAGGAGGGGCTGGTTGACATTACTGATTGACATTTGAACAGTCAATGAATAAAAACCAAAGACTGAGACATCCAGAGTGATTTAAAACCAGATACCAAAGAATCAATCATCTTTATTTTGATCATATATATGGACAATAAAGAAAATTATTTTCAAACAAAATCTTGTATATTCAGTACATGTATATTTAGAAAAGCTGACAGACTTCATCTGTAAAAATTTTACACATTAACTTTACTTTACTTTACTCAAAGAAATCTAAGCAAACATGGGAACCAACATGAGAGGCACACCTTAATGAGCTTCTTTTAAACAGAATAATTTTATCAGATTGTTCCAAAGAAAAGACAATAGGTAGATAAAACTTCTAATTCATAATGATTAAAACATAATTTGTAACTTTATTTAACCAACATAAAAACCAAAATTTACTGTGTTTAAAAATAAACTGGACTTTATAATCATCACTGCTTGGTCTCATAATCCTAAATCTTGCAGCCTACATTTTCCTGATATGAGATTTCAAAACATCATATGATACAGCCTACATTTTCCTGATATGAGATTTCAAAACATCATATGATACAGCCTAAATTTTCCTGATTCGAGATTTCAAAACATCATATGATACAAAGAACACATGTTGACCAAAAGATTTGGTGATCATGTGATTAAGCAACGCTGAATTATAGATTAAAATCTGTTTGTACATACTGGATAATTGACTAAACTATTGGCTCATTAAGGTTACAATTATATCTTAACTGTTATGTCCGAGAAGATAATTATTCCACCTGTTAATTTCAGTCAGGTAGGGTTTGATACAAGGTTGATTATTTGTTTCTGAGACCGTGTGTAAAGTGAATACCCTATGGCAAATTTCATGGTTTTGATAAAGCAAGTGCTCTGACCTCTCACCCTACCTAACTGTCCAAATATTGAACATCATCAGGATTAATTTGGAATACAACACAAGTATAAACTGTAAAATTATTTTTCTTTGACATATGAGAGAGAGAGAGAGCATGAGAAAGAGAGTGTGAGAAAGAGATAGAGAGATATTGTACTTACCATAAGACAACAAGGAATGGGACAAAGGGGAAAGAGATAGCCATTTTTAGATGTCTCCAGTGACGTATGAAAAAGGCAATACCACACAGCAGGGTGATCCCAACAACCCACATGATATGAGTGGCTGCACCCATCATGGCCCTCTTAGATGGTCCCACCAGCTCAATCACTGAAAGGGCAAGTTGAAAGCAAAATCATACAAATTCATAAGCACAGAAAGACAAATATGGTGATCTCCTGTTGCTATGCATTCCATTAACCATCTGCCTTTGTCTGGGAACAGTTCCAATGGCAATTTTTCATTATCATTATTCCTATACTTGTCATGAAACTCAGCATATAGCTTCATCCTTAGATCTTGTCCCATGTGAAAATGGCTCCCCTCAAAAAACAATATGGACATCAAATAATGGCCATCTTGAAAATCTTCTTATCACTACTGGATGGATGGTCATATTGACATGGGGTTTTCTCTAAAAGACTTTTTTATGACTTGTAGATGACCCTAGATGAAACTGATTGGCAAATACAACCTCTAATATGGCCAACATGGCTGTTCTCATGAAAATATTATGACTACTACTGAAAGAATGGTCGTATCAACATGGCATTGACATTAAAACACTTCTTGTAATAAGTAGTTGCTTCAAGCATAAATGATGCTGATCTAATGTCCAAACAGGCAACAAAAACAGCCATCTCAACAATTTTGTTATAACTACTCCTCCAGAAAGAATGCTGGCACTGACAAGGAAATTTCACAAAATCAATTATTGCAATATGTAAAGGTCCTGAATGGAAATGATGGAAATCTGACCACTATATCCATGCAACTGTAAAAAATGTTGAAAATCAGTCTCCTTGACAAATCTGACCAATATATCCATGCTATTGTAAACATGTTTGAAAACCAGTCTCCTTGACATTGGGACCAAGTCGATGATCACTATTTGCATATCTGTACTTCACTGAGAATATGAAAACAATGATTTGTACATGTACCAATGAATGTGGACTAGATATTGTTATTTAGATCAAAAGTTTGATTCCAGTTTTTTTTCATGATGGCTTGTAAGCAAGATAGCACAAACAAGTATGAATAGATTTTTTATCAAACACAGTTAACAAGCTTAATGGATAGATGGACACTGGATGACAGACTATCAATACACTCTTCTTGTCTTTGACTGGTAAAGCGCTATCAATGGATTTGTTATACCCCAACCTCCAGAGGCAGATTTTGTGATTGGCAGACAATACTGTATGACTGACAGAGGCAGGGGTATATTCACCCCCCATCTCTTCAGAGTTAAATTTTGTGATTCACATAGGAAGGGGTATAATGACCCCAAGGCAGACTATGATTGACAGAGGAAAGGACATATTTATGAAACCAAATTTCCCACCATTACTGAGTTTCTTTTTGATAAGGCCAATTAGTTACCATGGTTACCATGTGGTAGTTTATTTGATGCTGAGCTAGAACCAAGAATGAATATTAAATTTTACAGATGTGCATTTGTATTTTTCTAATAAAGGAACAAAATCTTCATCTAAAAATGGGGTTTTCTTAATGATTGATAGAAAAGGTTTAACACCTTTACAGAAAATGAAAGAATTTTATTATGTACATGTATATCAATAATCTCTTTAAATTTTATTTATAGCTGTAAATTGCAGTGATTACCTTTAGTTGAAATTTTATACGTGCACATGTATTAAGAGTGCGATATTGCCTAAGATATATAAATAGATGCTTATACATGTTTATAGTTACTGATAATAAAATTGTTGGTAAATATGTTGACAAGTTTCATGCTGTTTACCAATGGACAGTTTGGTTTGGTGGGTTCTTAGAAGAATTAAGTTAATTCCCTTTGGATGTGTTAAATCATGCAAGTTCCCTTACAATGCTGGAGATCAGCA
Source organism: Sinohyriopsis cumingii (assembly GCA_028554795.2). Lineage (NCBI taxonomy): Eukaryota > Metazoa > Mollusca > Bivalvia > Unionida > Unionidae > Sinohyriopsis > Sinohyriopsis cumingii. The sequence continues at coordinate 51,178 of JAPYKE020000488.1, forward strand.
ATTTGTCACATAGGAGTAGTGACAATTTGCATTACCCTTTTGCCTGTATAAAAGTAGCTAGGACAGGACAACTGTATCATTCTTATTTCTTCTGTTCTTGTTGTAAAGTTATGTCTGAAAACATCATTGTATGTTGCATTTAGATGTTATCTGAGAGGAGAAATTCGTTTGGATTATTACATGGAAATGGAAAGTCCTCATTGGACTATAATATTATTTTGGAACTAATGTGAAGGAGTTCTGGATGTCATTCTGACAATCCAAGACTGATGGGAGACCAGTATATTCTTGGATCTAAAATTTATATCAAACATTTCATTCTTCTGGACTTCAAATGAACTTTTTTGGAAGCATTTTGGTTTCATAATACTGTTGTTGTTGTTGGGTTTAACGCCATTTTTAAGCACATGATAGGCTATGTATGGCAGCCAGTATTAATGGTGGAGGAAGAACCTGGGGAAACCCTGGGAAGAATCACCGACCTACGAGAAGCTACTGGCAAGCTTTCTCACATACCCACATCATAATACTGTAAGTTCCTCTTAAATTTTCATTTTATAACACTGATAATTTAATTGTCTGGTAGGTTTTACAAAACTTTGTGCTTTCAGTTCACCCCATTATTTAGTTTATGACCATAGCGTCATAACAATCAGAACTAATCTCAGTATACTTTTAACGCACCACTTAATGAATTAACACACTAACTGACAAATGCATAGTCAATTCAGTTTTCATCATTTACCATTTGATGGTAAAAGCTTACAATTTCTGTACAAAATTTACAAAATAGTACTAAATGGCATGTAACTGGAGAAGCATAGATTTTCATACACCCTGACCCTAAAAGCATATGTCAGTCTTGTAAACTCTAATTCCCTCTTATTTATAAACAGTTTCTTTTAACCATACCTACTTTATCCTATCAACAGACCTTTTGTAATCATACTAAATGTATCCTATCAACAGTCCTTTTGTAATCATATTAACTGTATCCTATCAATAGTCATTTTGTAATCATACTAAATTTATCATGCCAATAGTCCTTTTGCAATCATACTAAATTTATCAGATCAATAGTCCTTTTGTAACCAAACTAAATTTATCATGCCAATAGTCCTCTTGTAATCATACTAAATTTATCATGCCAACAGTCCTTTTGTAATCATACTAAATTTATCATCGCAATAATCCTTCTGTATTCATACTAAATTTATCATCCCAATAATCCTTTTGTAATCATACTAAATTTATCATCCCAATAATCCTTTTGTATTCATACTAAATTTATCATGCCAATAGTCCTTTTGTAATCATACTAAATTTATCATCCCAATAATCCTTTTGTATTCATACTAAATTTATCATGCCAATAGTACTAAAAAATTTATTCTATCAATAGTCCTTTTGTAATCATACTAAAAAATTTAGTTTTCTATTAGAGCCTGATCAAGAGTCCCATGTTATACATTAGAGCCCCATAAAAAATCCGTTATCTATTAGTCTCATCAAGAGTCTATGTCATCCATTAGAGTCCCACCAAGAGTCCATGTGTTATTTATTAGTGTCCCATCAAGAGTCCCAGTGTTACCTATCAGTGTCTCATCAAGAGTCTATGTGCTATCTATCTTAACTTTTTCATAATGTGGGTAAGGCCCATGGCAGTTTTCTTCACGCATTTCTAAAAGTCTAGAACTCTATCCATGAAGTCCAAGTGAAAAAACAGACTTTCCTTGCACCGTCCAGGACCGTGTCCAAGAGGTTGCAACACACACACACACACACCATAAAAACCTCCTGGAATATGACCCAGAGGTCATAATACTTGAAACCTCCCAACCTTCCTGGATAGTGACCCAGAGGTCATAAACTGTGTACCCTTCCAACCCTCCTTGACAGTGACCAATGTCACACACACACACCTCCATTATATATAATGTCTCATCTTGCTATGACTGTATAAATAAAGTTTGGTAAAAAAAGTGAGTTAAGAAAATCTCACAATAATTGCAATTTTGGTACAGTTGACACATTGGACCCCTTCCCAGGAATCCAAGGACTGGAGAAAGAGCCCAAAATTACACCTCTTACAGATGACTGCCACATAGGTAACCTACATACCAAGTTTTGTGAATTTACATCCACTGTATGATGAGAAGACAGACTTATGGACAGTAATATGGATGGAAGTTATCAAATTAAATTAACCTATTTAAATACAGTGGAAGCCTGCTATAACGCGATAATTTGGGTCCAAAAAATTGGATCGCAATAATAGTGGGGTCACGTTAATGCGGGGTTTTACTGTATTTACTTTCTACAGAGAACAATGCATTGGCACATATACATTTATTCATATCTAATGTATATCATGAATAAGGTATCAACACCATTTACTATCATGCCGTCGTGGCATACAATTCATCCATAATGCATGTAATTCCATTGAAAAATTGCACACATTTAAAATGTTCAATAGTTTTGTCACAGATCCTTGTATCTGAATTCAACATCTAATATATAGCATGGACAGAGTATTAATACCGTTTACTTACCGTTTGATATCATACCATCGTGGCCTGCAGTTAATCCATTATACATGTAATTCCATTGCAAAAATTGTATACATATTTAAACTATTCAGTATTTTGTCATAGACTATTATGTGTCTGAATTCAATGGGAAAAATTAACAGCAGAATTAGGTTAAGAAAGACGAAGCACATGTACGGTTCATTACGTTCCAGGGTCTATGAATGGTGTCTGCAAAAATTTCATATTGCTAAAGTTTTATCATATTCTTTTCCATGTACCTTTATCTATCATAAACTTCCATTAATTAACACTTGTATGCCTATTCATCTGAATGACTACAGCAAGAATAATTAACAAACAACACATGCTTTCAGCTTGCATATAACTTTTACTTCAGATTTTGTGAATATCGAAAGAAACATGTGAAAAATACTTTTATAAAGATTTTTAAGCTGAATGCATGTACAATTTCATACCCTTTCAATTTCCAGCTAATAAAGTGGACATTATTTACTGGTCAACTGATTGCGTCTAATAACACTGCCAAGCCCAGTAAACACGTTGGCGGCTTTCATTTTTTGATGTTTATTAAATTGTGAGAATCTTTTATCAACCACCGCATTGTCTGCTGCTTGGTTGTGTATGCAGTTAAAGAAGAAACACATGTCGGCTATTGTTTGAGCAATGATTGTATACAGAATTAATTGAAGACAATCACAAAGACGACTTACTGGCTCTACTCATGAATCAGTAATAAGTAACATTTCCGATAATGTTTACTTTAGTATAACACTTCAAGAACTGGTGAAATCGTTAAATTTCAGAAGCCACACCACGATCGTATTATATTCGAATTCATATGCGATCTCTTCCCCAAAATGATAATACATTTTTTTTTAAAGTCACTTTAAGAAAAAATATTTTTCGGGGTTTGAGAAAAATACACATACATGTATTTAAAAATTTCAGGAACCATGCCATGATCGTACTATATTCAAATTCATGCACGATCTCTTCCCCAAAATGATAATAACAATTTTTATACACTATTTCATGTACTTTAAGAAAATATATTTTTTCATGTGCGAATGACTATATGAAATTTTGGGAGCCATGCCACAACCGCGTTATATCTGAATTCACGTCATCGCAGGGCGCGTTATAGTGGGGTTGCACTGTATGTAGGGTCTCAAATTATAGTAACCCAATTAAATGTTACAGGTATCAAATTATATTATCATTAGATATATATATACTTTAAAAGGTGTTATGTATTTTCCATAATTTGTTCCCTATCTTTAATTCTGAAAGTAACTCTGTTGAACAAATTGTGAACATACTGTGTAGGAACAGATTTACATGTGGACAGTTTGTTGAATGTTTCTGAGTTTCTGTGCATTTGTTCCCTCCTCTTTCTTACCAAGAGAATAGAAAGAAAGGAAGAGTCCTGCATCTGCAAATCCTGTTAACAACTGTAGTGCAACATAGAGCAGGAAGTTTGGCGCCCAGGCGGTGATTATAGCACTGATGGTTATTTGAACAAGGCTAATAAAATAGGAACTTTTTCGTCCAATTCTGAAACAAAAAAATGCTGTTATTTTAAAGATAATATCTTATAATGCAAGAATGAGAACAATAGAAGAGGCCCAAGTGGGCCTGATATCAATAACCTGACTGACATTTACATCAAAGATTAATGCTGGTCAGTTGACCAAGAAATTTGCTTTTTTATGACTCTTTTGAACAACTGAAGACATTTTCTCTCTCTAGTAATGGTGGCCATATTGGATGGCAGACTGACATCACCTGTACAATCTTGAAACTGATTTACATTTTTTTTTCGTTATTAGTAATGGTTATCAAATTTGATAACAAATTGGCATCATATGTATAAATATTAAAGCCTTTATGATAGGACTCTTTCTGTCAAATCTTGTAAAACTATTCAGAGGTCTCTCAGTAGAAGTCATTTAAAGTTATTTTTTATTTCTCTGCTGTGTTGTCAACAGTAATTAAGCGTCTACAAAGAAGACAATCTTTGCAAAGGAATTTCTACTTCCTGCTAAAAACACAAATGCAAAGAAAATTAACCCATTATATATATATATATATATACACACACACACACACACACACACACACACGGGAGCCCTGAGTGGCAGAGTGGTCTAAATCGCTCTCCGTTATGGATCAGTGCCATCTCACCTCTGTCTGCGTGGGTTCAAGTCTCGGATTCAATGTGGGTATGTGAGAAAGTTTGCAAGTAGCTTCTCATGGGTCGGTGGTTCTTTCCAGGGTTTTCCCAGGTTCTTCCTCCACCATTAATACTGGTCGCCATGTATAGCCTATCATGTGCTGAAAAATGGTGGGTTCATCACAATAAAACAATTGAAAAGTAAATGTCCATATTAGTCTCTTCTGGCTCAAAAACTGATGGTTCAGTGAGTACCTATTTTAACACAATGTATGTGGCAAAGAAAGCATTCAAGGTTTATGGTACTCAGCTGAACTGCAATGTGATCTGTTTAGTGGCCATTAGTGTAATGTGTTTAAATGTTACCCCTAACTTGAAGAAAATTTAATTTATTTTTAAGATATGTTAGTTTGGAATTAAAAGTAATTCAGAAAACCTACATATTTATTATAATAAATGCTGGTAGATAATGAATTTGCACTAACGTTAAATGATAGCAAGATCATGAATGGTAAATTCCATGATGCAGTTTATTTCAGGTGCACCAGGTATTCAAACATCTTAATTTTTTTCACAAGTTAATTGAGCACATGATAAAATGTTTAAATGGAAAATTCCAAGATGCCACTCATTTCATACATATGATAATGCAAAGTGTCCAAGGAAAATACAGGGCAGTCCACAAAGTTTAAACTGTCAAAGCTAAGTAGAATATTTTATTTTTATAGCAGAATTAGTCCATTATTGTACTCTTATTTTCCTTTAAGCCTCTAAAATGTTGTGTCCCCTATACACCGCTCCCTCGATAACTCGCGCCCGGATAACTCGCGATCCCGCTTATAACGCGGTGTCCGTCTTGGCTCCCGATTTTTTCCAGACAAAATGTATTTAAAATATCTTTAAAATATGCTGAACATGAAAAAAATTACGATAAGAATTGATAAATTAAACCTTGATACATTGCTCGTTTTATCATCGAAAATGGTGATTAATGCCCGTAAAAATATAATCCATATTTGCAATTTGCAAGCTCTCGAGAAGAGTTAATTTCAGAGATCTCGAAAACGCTTAATTACGCGTATTTGGACGCCAATTTTTGATCTGGGACGCAGAAAATAACTGAGGCTGGAGTCCTCCGTACGCATGTAATAGGTGCGCGGGAAAATTCAAAGATTTGCCGGTCCTGTTTCAGCCACCTGCTTTGTGGGAAAATGTGTTGATCAGTTCACTGTGCTGATATTTATAATGACAGAATTCAGTGACTGAAAGACTCTTTGATGTACTGTTGCTATTTCATAAGAGTACATTAAAAAAAAAAAAAAAAACATGATGCAACAGCTAGGCGGCTAGTTCAAAGGCTTTGACTTGGCGGCCGAGTGAGAAAATATACTGATATTTAGTGATTGAATTCAGAGGCAGAAAGACCCAGTTTTAAAATCCTAGCGAGACCTCTGTTTAAAGATATCATATATTATGTAAGTTTTTAGGATAAATAGTTGTCATTATTCTGTAAATAAACAGTCTGGTGAAATAACGATCAATGACAACTTCTGGTAAATGTTAACAGATGGCAACAGAGAATGAAATAAACACCAATTAAACGACTTCCTGTGTGAAAGTCACGTTCTAATCCTTTAATTCCGTTTCAGTGTAAACATTGTAATCACAACATAGTCTGTTCATTGAAAGCATGAAAAGAGTCAATCGACCGTCACATCGAAACCCGTGAGTACTTCTGTGAGAACCTAATTACATGTACATGCCGGCTTTGTTTTGATCAACAACTTGGGGAAGTGTTTGTTGCATTAAAAAAAAAATCGATTACAAGAGACCTCGGGTGCTGGATTAAGGGTCTTGGAGCTGCCTATGACGTAAAGCAAAACAGTAACAGAGACAACGACGACGATAGTGACTTCGAATGTTTCAGTGAAACTGATGTCATTAATGCTGAGGCTGTTTGGGAGAAATTAGTACAGACTCATGGTCCTGAGATGGGCGTTTCTATTGATGGAGGAGTGGATTTGTGCTGACAATGATTGCCCTACAGCCGAATACATGTCAGATTAAACTATAATTATTTCTATAGCGAACAAATTTGCAGCAGAAGACGATTCTAACTGGAGTAACACAAGTGTTGAAAGTGATGCAGACACAGATGTTGCACCCCCACCCCTCTGCACAGGAAGCAAATATTTTGATATTGCCATAAGGTGGCTGAAGACCCAAAATGTTGACTACGTAAAGCTCATGCAGTTGAGAAATCTGAGGGATTTTGCTCGGCGGCAGAGAAACCAAGGAGTAACACACACACAAAAAAAATTAGCTGATTTTTTCAAAAAGTGAATTGATATTTGTCAAGCGTGGCACAAATGGCAAGTATTAACTTGTTCTAATTTACGTTGTTTTAAATTTGTAGACCAATTAAATATGTCAGTACTGATTAACTCTTGTTTTTTTTTTTTTTTGTTTTCCATTTACTTCTATCGCATTCAAATCTATCTATCTATCTATCGTTCGATCGACACTGTTTCTCGAAAAGAGTCGATCTTTTGTGTATAAAAAACTTCTAATTTGGCTCCAAACAATAAAATTAGAATGTATACAATTCAACATAAAACTTAGTGACGTAGTACACAATGTGTGAAGTGGTACACATGTTCAGCTAATGGAAACCACGTGGAATAATGTTTTCGATGATCGCCTCAATATACTGTAATTTATCCTGAAATTTTTAATGTTGTCCTATGAGAAAATAATAAAGTACACCGTTATGAAGAGATATTTATTAACAGTTAATCTCGGAACGATTATAAAGTGAGTATTCAACAGTATAATCTGCCTAACCCCCCCCCCTTATTTTTCCGTTATGTCGTCAATCACTTTATTGGTTTTGGGCTTGTTTTATAGGTCCCTCGATAACTCGCCCCTCGCTTATAGTGCGGTCGATGTTTCTGGACCCCGATGTGCGCGAGTTATCGAGGGAGTGGTGTATTTGGAGCATGGGGGACACTGTTCCCTGCCCTTGGATTGCTCTGTGCAACACTGTAAATATAACACATCTACATATCAGTGTGAAAAATCAGTCTTACATGGGAAGGGAAATATCTTCTTTCATTCTTCTTCCTTATCTATTTTCTATTCCATTTTGGATACATATTTGTGAAAGTGTATCTCATATTTAAAATCTCTTAAGACAACTTACTTATCAGACAAGATACCCATGGAAATTACACCCACAAGGTAACCCACCATATACATCATGGAAGAATGGGCTCTGTACATCTTCTTGTCACAAACTAGGTCCATCTGTTAATAAAGAGGATTAAATGAATCTCTAATGAAGAATAAAGTGGGGTTCCATTCATTTTTTATTTTTTGGAAGTTCTGGACTTTCATGGTCAGAAAATTTACAAGACCCAAATATTGAGCCACTCATCACTGGACTTGACACACAACATAAATACATTAACATTTTAGTCATTGGAGTTGACCCAAAACAATACTTTAAAATTTTAGTCATTGGACTTGACCCAAAACATAAATACATTAAAATTTTAGTCACTGGACTTGACCCAAAACATAATACCGTATTTACCGCATATGTTGGGACACAATAAAATAATTATTTTTTTTCCTGTCCCAGAACTTATGGTGAAACATTTTTTCGCTTTGGTCATATGTCCCAAGACTTAAGAAACGAAATAAATTTGTATTGCATTTGTGCTCTCCCCCCCCTCCACTGCATGTCGCAATAAAATAGATAAATAAAACGTTTAATTGATAATATAAAGAAAGAAACTAAACTTGTGTTGTTATCATTTATACTTTTTTCAGCATGAGCATTAAAGAATAAAATATTTCCACGAAATCCGTATAAGTAGCATAGGCTTCCATACTGTAGCGTGTATCAATTATGTCCGATACCACACACCATGTTGTTCATTGACATGAACACTGAGAAACAATTGTGTGTGGTTGTGCCCAAAGGTTTGAACATGTTATCCAACTGAAAACTGGAGCCAACAAAATCGCATACAAGAGGGAAATAGTCAACTGATATCCTGAAGACACCATTCACGCATGACATGGTGTTGGGTGTAAAATAATCAAGATTGAATTATATCCAGGTCTACTGTATGACAATATCTTGGCAAATAAAAATCATCATTTGAAAACACATTCACTTCAGTGCAAGTGACAGTCTTTCCACCAGCTAGGGTTACATAATTATCCTTACTATACCAACCACATAGAAGCCCAGGTGGTGAATAAACACGACTGGCAGCAAGCAGTTAACTCCTTCTTTGAACCTACCGAAAGGACATCAAAAAGACAAAAGGTTATTTTTATTACAAAGCAGGCGATCTCAGAAGCCGACCTCGGTTACTTTATTTTGTAAAGGATATCAATAAAAAGGTTATTTTATTGCAAAGCAAGCCGACATCGGAAGTTGACTATGGATTCTGTGAAGTGAGCTGATTTTTTTTTTTTTGAAGATACAAAGACGGCCGAGATGTGGAAGCATACTTGGGTTCCTTTTCAACTGTATTCACGGGAATTTTGAAAATAAATTGCAACAATGGAACAAATTTTAAAGTGACACATAATAGTGCTTTGTGCACAGATGTCGATGACCCAACGTCACTCAGAATATTTGGAGAAAATAAAATCATGTGATGAATTCGTTAAGGCCAGAAGAGAACTATACTGTATGCCAGTATCTCGCAAATAAAAATCATTATTTGAAAACACAGTCACTTGAGTGCAAGTGACAATCTTTTCGCCAGCGCGGGTTACATAAGTATCATTAATATTTACTTGCAGACATCAGTGCACCTTTGTATCAATTATTACTAAAGATGCCAAGCACATATAAGCCCTGGTGGTAAATAAACACAACTGGCAGCCAGCAGTAAACTTCTTTGAACTTACCGACAGGACATCAAAGACGAAGGTTATTTTTATTACAAAGCAAGCCGACGTTGGAAGCCAACTTTGGACTCGGAAGCCAAATGTTTTTAAAGGATATCAATACAAAGGTTATTTTATTGCAAACCAAGCTGACCTCGGATGCCGACTACTAGATTCTTTTAAGTGTGCCGATTAATTTTATTTAGCTTTGAATATACAAAGACGGCCGAGATATGTAAGCTAACTTTGGTTCCTTTTCAACAGTATTCACAAAAAGTTTGACAATAAAGTGAAACAATGGAACAGTTTTTAAAGTTGCACAATATAGTGCTTCGTGCATGAACATCGATCACCCAGCATCATCCAGAAGATTTGGAGAAAATAAAATCACGTGATGAATTCGTGAAGGCCAGAAGAGAGATCATTTCGCCGACAATATGATCATTAACATGGATGAAACTCTAGTACACTTTGATCGCATTCTCTGGATGGACTGACGATAAGATGGGCATCAAAATTGTGAGAATTAACAAGACTGGTGCAGATTTGAAAAAAATCTTCCTTTTGTTCTTGCAGTTTCCACTTAAGGTGGTGTGTTGCCTCTAACAGTTTTTCATGGTATGAGAAAGTTAAAAAACTATTCATGTACCAAAATAATAGACCGTACGTGTGCAGGAGAAGGGTTGTGTTGATGAGATGTTGCTGCAGTGGATTAAAGAGTTTTATCTCAAGTACAGTTTTATATTTAAAAAATAAAATTTCAGTTGAAGTGCAATTTCTGACATGTAATTTTCGAATGATTTAAAAGGTGTCCCACAACCTACGACTTGAAAAAAAAAAACGATGTGTCTCAGAACATACAGTGCACAAAAAAATTACTTTTAAAATTAATTTATGGTGTCCCAACAAATACGGTGTCCCAACATATGCGGTAAATACGGTACATTAAAATTTTAGTCAATGGACTTGACCCAAAACATAAATACATTAAAATTTTAGTCACTGGACTTGACCCAAAACATAATACCGTATTTACCGCATATGTTGGGACACAATAAAATAATTATTTTTTTTCCTGTCCCAGAACTTATGGTGAAACATTTTTTCACTTTGGTCATATGTCCCAAGACTTAAGAAACGAAATAAATTTGTATTGCATTTGTGCTCTCCCCCCCCTCCACTGCATGTCGCAATAAAATAGATAAATAAAACGTTTAATTGATAATATAAAGAAAGAAACTAAACTTGTGTTGTTATCATTTATACTTTTTTCAGCATGAGCATTAAAGAATAAAATATTTCCACGAAATCCGTATAAGTAGCATAGGCTTCCATACTGTAGCGTGTATCAATTATGTCCGATACCACACACCATGTTGTTCATTGACATGAACACTGAGAAACAATTGTGTGTGGTTGTGCCCAAAGGTTTGAACATGTTATCCAACTGAAAACTGGAGCCAACAAAATCGCATACAAGAGGGAAATAGTCAACTGATATCCTGAAGACACCATTCACGCATGACATGGTGTTGGGTGTAAAATAATCAAGATTGAATTATATCCAGGTCTACTGTATGACAATATCTTGGCAAATAAAAATCATCATTTGAAAACACATTCACTTCAGTGCAAGTGACAGTCTTTCCACCAGCTAGGGTTACATAATTATCCTTACTATACCAACCACATAGAAGCCCAGGTGGTGAATAAACACGACTGGCAGCAAGCAGTTAACTCCTTCTTTGAACCTACCGAAAGGACATCAAAAAGACAAAAGGTTATTTTTATTACAAAGCAGGCGATCTCAGAAGCCGACCTCGGTTACTTTATTTTGTAAAGGATATCAATAAAAAGGTTATTTTATTGCAAAGCAAGCCGACATCGGAAGTTGACTATGGATTCTGTGAAGTGAGCTGATTTTTTTTTTTTTGAAGATACAAAGACGGCCGAGATGTGGAAGCATACTTGGGTTCCTTTTCAACTGTATTCACGGGAATTTTGAAAATAAATTGCAACAATGGAACAAATTTTAAAGTGACACATAATAGTGCTTTGTGCACAGATGTCGATGACCCAACGTCACTCAGAATATTTGGAGAAAATAAAATCATGTGATGAATTCGTTAAGGCCAGAAGAGAACTATACTGTATGCCAGTATCTCGCAAATAAAAATCATTATTTGAAAACACAGTCACTTGAGTGCAAGTGACAATCTTTTCGCCAGCGCGGGTTACATAAGTATCATTAATATTTACTTGCAGACATCAGTGCACCTTTGTATCAATTATTACTAAAGATGCCAAGCACATATAAGCCCTGGTGGTAAATAAACACAACTGGCAGCCAGCAGTAAACTTCTTTGAACTTACCGACAGGACATCAAAGACGAAGGTTATTTTTATTACAAAGCAAGCCGACGTTGGAAGCCAACTTTGGACTCGGAAGCCAAATGTTTTTAAAGGATATCAATACAAAGGTTATTTTATTGCAAACCAAGCTGACCTCGGATGCCGACTACTAGATTCTTTTAAGTGTGCCGATTAATTTTATTTAGCTTTGAATATACAAAGACGGCCGAGATATGTAAGCTAACTTTGGTTCCTTTTCAACAGTATTCACAAAAAGTTTGACAATAAAGTGAAACAATGGAACAGTTTTTAAAGTTGCACAATATAGTGCTTCGTGCATGAACATCGATCACCCAGCATCATCCAGAAGATTTGGAGAAAATAAAATCACGTGATGAATTCGTGAAGGCCAGAAGAGAGATCATTTCGCCGACAATATGATCATTAACATGGATGAAACTCTAGTACACTTTGATCGCATTCTCTGGATGGACTGACGATAAGATGGGCATCAAAATTGTGAGAATTAACAAGACTGGTGCAGATTTGAAAAAAATCTTCCTTTTGTTCTTGCAGTTTCCACTTAAGGTGGTGTGTTGCCTCTAACAGTTTTTCATGGTATGAGAAAGTTAAAAAACTATTCATGTACCAAAATAATAGACCGTACGTGTGCAGGAGAAGGGTTGTGTTGATGAGATGTTGCTGCAGTGGATTAAAGAGTTTTATCTCAAGTACAGTTTTATATTTAAAAAATAAAATTTCAGTTGAAGTGCAATTTCTGACATGTAATTTTCGAATGATTTAAAAGGTGTCCCACAACCTACGACTTGAAAAAAAAAAACGATGTGTCTCAGAACATACAGTGCACAAAAAAATTACTTTTAAAATTAATTTATGGTGTCCCAACAAATACGGTGTCCCAACATATGCGGTAAATACGGTACATTAAAATTTTAGTCAATGGACTTGACCCAAAACATAAATACATTAAAATTTTAGTCACTGGACTTGACCCAAAACATAATACCGTATTTACCGCATATGTTGGGACACAATAAAATAATTATTTTTTTTCCTGTCCCAGAACTTATGGTGAAACATTTTTTCACTTTGGTCATATGACCCAAGACTAAGAAACGAAATAAATTTGTATTGCATTTTTGCTCTCCCCCCCTCCACTGCATGTCGCAATAAAATAGATAAATAAAACGTTTAATTGATAATATAAAGAAAGAAACTAAACTTGTGTTGTTATCATTTATTCCTTTTTTCAGCATGAGCATTAAAGAATAAAATATTTCCACGAAATCCGTATAAGTAGCGTAGGCTTCCATACTGTAGTGTGTATCAATTATGTCCGATACCACACACAGTGTTGTTCATTGACATGAACACTGAGAAACAATTGTGTGTGGTTGTGCTCAAAGGTTTGAACATGTTATCCAACTGAAAACTGGAGCCAACAAAATCGCATACAAGAGGGAAATAGTCAACTGATATCTTGAAGACACCATTCACGCATGACATGGTGTTGGGTGTAAAATAATCAAGATTGAATTATATCCAGGTTTACTGTATGACAATATCTTGGCAAATAAAAATCATCATTTGAAAACACATTCACTTCAGTGCAAGTGACAGTCTTTCCACCAGCTAGGGTTGCATAATTATCCTTACTATACCAACCACATAGAAGCCCAGGTGGTGAATAAACACAACTGGCAGCAAGCAGTTAACTCCTTCTTTGAACCTACCGAAAGGACATCAAAGACAAAAGGTTATTTTTATTACAAAGCAGGCGATCTCAGAAGCCGACCTTGGTTACTTTATTTTGTAAAGGATATCAATAAAAAGGTTATTTTATTGCAAAGCAAGCCGACATCGGAAGTTGACTATGGATTCTGTGAAGTGAGCTGATTTTTTTTTTTTTTTTGAATATACAAAGACGGCTGAGATGTGGAAGCATACTTGGGTTCCTTTTCAACTGTATTCACGGGAATTTTGAAATAAATTGAAACAATGGAACAAATTTGAAAGTGACACATAATAGTGCTTTGTGCACAGATGTCGATGACCCAACGTCACTCAGAATATTTGGAGAAAATAAAATCATGTGATGAATTCGTTAAGGCCAGAAGAGAACTATACTGTATGCCAGTATCTCGCAAATAAAAATCATTATTTGAAAACACAGTCACTTGAGTGCAAGTGACAATCTTTTCGCCAGCGCGGGTTACATAAGTATCATTAATATTTACTTGCAGACATCAGTGCACCTTTGTATCAATTATTACTAAAGATGCCAAGCACATATAAGCCCTGGTGGTAAATAAACACAACTGGCAGCCAGCAGTAAACTTCTTTGAACTTACCGACAGGACATCAAAGACGAAGGTTATTTTTATTACAAAGCAAGCCGACGTTGGAAGCCAACTTTGGACTCGGAAGCCAAATGTTTTTAAAGGATATCAATACAAAGGTTATTTTATTGCAAACCAAGCTGACCTCAGATGCCGACTACTGGATTCTTTTAAGTGTGCCGATTAATTTTTTTAGCTTTGAATATACAAAGACGGCCGAGATATGTAAGCTAACTTTGGTTCCTTTTCAACAGTATTCACAAAAAGTTTGACAATAAAGTGAAACAATGGAACAGTTTTTAAAGTTGCACAATATAGTGCTTCGTGCATGAACATCGATCACCCAGCATCATCCAGAAGATTTGGAGAAAATAAAATCACGTGATGAATTCGTGAAGGCCAGAAGAGAGATCATTTCGCCGACAATATGATCATTAACATGGATGAAACTCTAGTACACTTTGATCGCATTCCTGGATGGACTGACGATAAGATGGGCATCAAAAGTGTGAGAATTAACAAGACTGGTGCAGATTTGAAAAAAATCTTCCTTTTGTTCTTGCAGTTTCCACTTAAGGTGGTGTGTTGCCTCTAACAGTTTTTCACGGTATGAGAAAGTTGAAAAACTATTCATGTACCAAAATAATAGACCATACGTGTGCAGGAGAAGGGTTGTGTTGATGAGATGCTGCTGCAGTGGATTAAAGAGTTTTATCTCAAGTACAGTTTTATATTTAAAAAATAAAATTTCAGTTGAAGTGCAATTTTCGACATGTAATTTTCGAATGATTTAAAAGGTGTCCCACAACCTACGACTTGAAAAAAAACGATGTGTCTCAGAACATACAGTGCACAAAAAAATTACTTTTAAAATTAATTTATGGTGTCCCAACAAATACGGTGTCCCAACATATGCGGTAAATACGGTACATTAAAATTTTAGTCAATGGACTTGACCCAAAACATAAATACATTAAAATTTTAGTCATTGGACTTGACCCAAAACAAATATATTAAAATTTTAGTCACCAAAATCAAAGAATATTCTCTGGGACACCAAAATCAAGGGATATTCTCTGGGACACCAAAATCAAAGGATATTCTTAACTCTGGATGCAAGAAATTTCAATATCAGTGTCCCCAGCATGCATGTGGGTTTTTTTGTTTAGTTTTACTGAAAACTTGTCCTTTGTTTCGTCTGTTTTAACAAAGTAAATATCAATCATATCAAAAAGAATACAATTCATGTAAAGGGATTAGGTCAGTTGTATTGTATCTGTGTTTTTATCATAAAGAATACAAATCATGTAAAGGGATTAGGTCAAGTGTTATCAAATGAGTACAAATCAGTAAGGGATTAGGTCAAGTGTTATCAAATGAGTACAAATCAGGAAAGGAATTAGGTCAAGTGTTATCAAATGAGTACAAACCAGGTAAGGGGTTAGGTCAAAGTGTTATCAAATAAGTACAAATCAGGAAAGGTATTAGGTCAAGTGTTATCAAATGAGTACAAATCAGGTAAGGGATTAGGTCAAGTGTTATCAAATGAGTACAAATCAGGAAAGGGATTAGGTCAAGTGTTATCAAATGAGTACAAATCAGGAAAGGGATTAGGTCAAGTGTTATCAAATGAGTACAAATCAGTAAGGGATTAGGTCAAGTGTTATCAAATGAGTACAAATCAGGTAAGGGATTAGGTCAAGTGTTATCAAATGAGTACAAATCAGGTAAGGGATTAGGTCAAGTGTTATCAAATGAGTACAAATCAGTAAGGGATTAGGTCAAGTGTTATCAAATGAGTACAGATCAGTAAGGGATTAGGTCAAGTGTTATCAAATGAGTACAAATCAGGTAAGGGATTAGGTCAAGTGTTATCAAATGAGTACAAATCAGGTAAGGGATTAGGTCAAGTGTTATCAAATGAGTACAAATCAGGAAAGGGATTAGGTCAAGTTGAATAGGCCAGACCTTGAGCAGATTTGGAGATTAGAACACCTGTTAAATGTCAGTGCTTTGATTTAGTAATTACAAACATGGTTTTGAAAGCTCAATTCAATAAGCATCATTCAGCAGAGTACTTTAAATCATTCCTCAATGTTTTGATTTATCAAATTTTATATTGTATTCAGTATTTTATATTCTGTTCAGTATGTAGAAAATATTATAGATATCTGGCATTCTTGTTATTCTTCCATGTAAAGGATTTACTTTATTTTATTATTTATTTTATTTGTCAGTGAAATAACGATGCACAAGGAACAGTCAACAAATCAACTGTTCTTTGGTGTCACTGGTATATGTACTTTTGTGTCACTTGTAGATGTCCTTTTGTGTCACTTGTAGATGTACTTTGGTGTCACTTGTAGATGTACTTTGGAGTCCCTTGTATATGTACTTTGGTGTCACTTGATGTACTTTTGTTTTCAGATGATTATGAAATATGTGTAACCTTAGAAAGTACACGGATGCAAATCAGCCAGAATTCTCATGAGACAGGCCAACAGAAAACAGGTAAAGGAATTAATTCCGATAAGGAAACACAACAGTTTGTTGTTACATGCAACATGCTTGTTATGAATATGCTAGTTTCAGGACAACGTTCCAAGGTCTATTTAATCTTTTCATCATAAGTCCATGTGAATATGTCTTGTACAGATGAACTCGACTTCCTGCTTACAATTGGAGTGGTTGCCTATCCTTGTATGTGAACTAATCAACTGTCTGAACAGTACCAATCTACAAGCTGGAGGTGACTATTGAATGCAGTCTCTGAAGTTAGTTGCTCAGTAGGATTATGAAATACAGACTTTTCTGTCAGTCAAACAATTACTTTGAACTGTGTCTCAGTATGCATGTACCTTAGCAAGATGCCCTTAAATTGAATGGTAGTGGTAGTAGAATAGGCTAGCTGGGAATAAACATAATTATTATGGACAATTTGGTAAGATATGCCTAAATCAATGATTCCCTTACTAGTTCCCACACAAGGTTGACACAGTAATGTTGACTAGGCAGAAAATTACATGAGTTGGTATTGTTTTCTTGCCAGGGTATTGTAAATCAATTATCAGGCACAACTAAGTGGCTTAAATGTCAGTGATATGTTGCATTTTGAAATGGTTGGGATGACAAGGGTTTCTTATCTGGGCATAATGGTTGAAGAAAGGTAATATCTAGGACAAAAATTGGTAGAATTCTTTATGCCCTGAGTAAAAGGCAGGTGTTTAATACAACAAGACGTTATGCAACAGAAACCATGATGATAATGCAAAAATTAAGGAATGGCTCACTCCATTCATTTCCCGCTGACTGAAAGAATGTATACTACAAACGGATGCAACGAAATCTATGAAACTATACACAAATTTTAATTTTGTCTACATAATTATATCATGCTGAATGTGAATTGTTCTCAATGAGATTTGATTTTAGGAAATAAATTAAAGAATACAAAGACAGAGTTAAAGCACAACAAAGTCTTTCAGATTGAATCATAACTCAATAATACATAAAGACAGTTATATACATAAAGAGAAAGACAGTCGCATAGATTGATAGACAGACAGACAGACAGATAGACAGACAGATAGAACCAGGCTTGAAATTACCACTAATCAGCTAACCCATGGTTAGTGAGTCTGTCAACAGATTACTTAAACCCAAACCATTATTAATCTGTTCCAGCAGTGAAAATTACTTCTGGTAGCTATCAAAACAATTAACAAGTGGTCTTGTATCAGATGTATCAAATAATAATCTGAGTCAGAATTCCCTTAATGGTTTGCTGACCTGTGTGTTGTGTTAACTGAGAACCTAACAACATCCTGCACTTGACAATAAGAGCTGACATCATAATGGACAAGTGTTAAACCACTCATCCACTAAATTGGTGTCAAAACAATCTTGATGCACATGGAACTAGCAAGGTGGTCCCAAGCACCATTTCATTACAGATGAAAAGAAAAGGGTATCCAGTTAGTACTAACCAACTGGAAAAGGTCTCATTCAATGACTCAATGAATAATTCTGAATTCTACCAAACATTGCTTTTAAATATTTATATTGTTGAAAAATATAAATGTAAGCATGGAAGCATTTGCATGTTGCACTGCCACTACCGAAAGGGCCAAAATTTGATGATGATACGAGTGCAATCACAAACATAATCAAGAGATTAAGAATGAGATGCAAGGTCAATAAATATCAATAGCTCAGTCAATGAATACGAATGGCAGGGTCATAGAATATTAAAAAGGCAGGGTAAATGAATATGAATGGCTGGTTCATATAATATGAATGGCTTGGTAAATGAAAACGAATGGCTGGGTCATATAATATGAATGGCTTGGTAAATTAATACAAATGGCTGGGTCATAGAATATGAATGGCTGGGTCATAGAATATGAAAGCTAGGTAAATGAATATGAATGGCTGGGTTGTAGAATATGAATGGCTTGGTAAATGAATATGAATGGCAGGGTCATAGAATATGAATGGCTTGGTAAATGAATATGAATGGCTTGGTAAATGAATACGAATGGCTGGGTCATAGAATACGAATGGCTGGGTCATAGAATATGAATCGCTTGGTAAATGAAAATGAATGGCTGGGTCATAGAATATGAATGGCTGGGTCATAGAATATAAATGGCTTGGTAAATGAATATGAATGACTGGATCATAGAATATGAATGGCTGGTTCACAGAATATGAATAGCTTGGTAAATTAATACAAATGGCTTGGTAAATGAATACGAATGGCTGGGTCATAGAATACAAATGGCTGGGTAAAAGAATATGAATGGCTGGGTCAATGAAAGTGAATGGCTGAAGACTTTGATGTGCACTTTTGGCACGAAGTATCTCGAGAAATACAAAAGCACACAGGGTACTTCATTCATTGATGGGTATAAAACTATAATAAATCATCTCTGGAATCACACAACGAGAAGCACCCAAAACATAAAGAGAGATGGATACATGAAATCCAAACAGAACGCCAGTCCCTAAGAAGCAGAACAAACTGTCGCATCTTTTAACATGAGTGTCAAGACGAGCTTGAACATGATCTTTCAACTTTTCTCAAACCTTGTTGTTAAAATGCAGTTATTGTTTACAGCTGAAGTAAATGAATAAATGTTGAATTTGAAACTGAACTGGTTTTTGTAAGATATTAGCAATATCAATAAAATTTAGGCAAGATCAGTAAAAGATCTTATCACTGTGATCCTGTGGGTTAGCAAACAAAATCCTAATTTCAAGCCCTGTAGATAGATCTGTTCACAGGGGGAGCAAGGGACAACATATCATTCCACTAACCTCCGAAACTACTGTCAGCTCGAAAATGGAAGTATCATAGACCCACTTGTAGCAAGCATTTTCTGCCTTTGGCTGACTATAATTCATGTTAGAAGTAACATCCTTAATGTGACTGCTGGAGTTAAATTCCTGCATATAATAGGTACACTTAGAGTACACAATCTCCCCATCCTCCAGCTTTGCTGGAATCGTGGCATTAATTAGCTCCTGGTGATGTATTCCCTGAATCAAGAAGGTGTCATCTGGTTCATTAGGTATGGCACACCTGGGGGATAGAAAGCAGAACAAGGTAATTATAATAATAATAATAATGTTTTTTTTTTTTATTACAGAGGCTGACTCATTGAGTCAAAGACGACATTCTTACCCAATTATTTAATATTAATACAAATTTAAATATCTATGTCAAAATTGTCATGCTAAAGGAGTATTTTACCAGCTCAATACACCAACTACCAGTATCTCAAAAATGAAGTCATAATTTTTCTAAGTTGCTTGATCCCCTTTAATACTATGTCTTGGCTAATCCATCATTCAAACACAAAAAGTAGACTGTAAGCTACTTTTGCTATATATAAATAGAATGAATTCATGCAAAAATGTTATTATTGTATTTGTATGCAATAGTGATGGAACTAAATAAACTTAACATTAGGACCAATACCAACAACTGCAATAACTGAAAATACTTAAACCATCTCACAACCATGCATACTTTTTTATGCATCGACAAACTTCTGAGGTCAAAGATCATTTCAGGCAAAACAGTTCACATTTAGAAGTGATTCTGGCAATTAACACACTGAAATAAAGCAGAACATTTTAGGTATGTTGAGTACAAGTTATGACTACTATAAAATGTGAATGAATCCTTGCATGTTTTATGTGTATACATTTTTATTTCTTTCTTTCTTTCTGCTGCCTCTGACTGAGCACTCCATTGAGCTCTGGACAGAGTCCTAATTTAAGCACAATGCATTTTTAATCCAAATGACCTCTGACCTATTGCAAAGGAACTTACACTTCATGTACCCTATGAGAAAAGTTTTAATGGCCCTATAGTCTCTAATGTCATGATACATGTGAGATAAAAAAGAAAAACAACAAAAAAGCCACTGATTCAGAAAGTTAAGAATCCAAGGAATGAAAGACAGTTGTGTTCATTATACCGGTAAATCACTGTACAAACCTGAATGAAGGACGGTTTTGTTAACTATATCGGTAATCATTGTACAAACCTGAAGGCTTGTGTTGCCATGGTGAAAACTACTGCAAGAGTCTGCATGGATGAGATGACAACAGGTACACCCATCAAGAAAAAAACCTTGATTTGAAATTTGCCCAAACTTCCAATATGTTGAAAAATATCATCAGCATCCATTGTACTTTCTTTTAAAAAAAATTAAGGTCTTAGAAACACGGTTGAAAATGATATACTAGTTCTGTCAATAATGCTCTATTTAAATCCCAATGAATCCATGTCTAGTAACAATTTTAGAATGGATAACAATTTTAACAGTCTGATGGTCCGTGTTCGTTAATGTCGTTACAACCGATTTGCGCAAAAATAACACCTTATGGTAAGCCTTATGACAAGTTCTTATTTGTATTCAAAACGTTTTATCTGCTAACTTCTAGTATAGTCTGCTGAATGCGACAAGTCTGACCAGAAGCGACAGGGCGAGTCGACCTCTCCTGTAGGGCACACAAAAAGATTAGTGTACATGTATAACATTTTTTTTACTGCATTAAACCAGTTGTAACGGGATTGTCGGTCAGTGTGGGCTCAGGACTAGTTGTATCATTTAACAACTTCTTTCCACTTTGATTAATATATCTGACATGCTAGCAGATGAGCATTCTTATGTCTATATACCTACTGTTTATTGCGACTATCTCCATTGAATGTTCGTTCTTTAATATTCGTATTATTCAAATATCAAAGCGACAAAGCCCGCGAGTATTCACTTCCGGAATACCTTGTGATAAGACTATTTCTTGGATCATACTCGTATTGGCACGGCCTGAGACTGAATTAAATATGTTCAGTTCGAATCAGCCTGTGAAATAGCCTGTCTCCCAGCGGAGTGCAACATGGGGAGCAAAATCATAACTTAGTATCGTGAAGAAGTGTATAAAATGATAAGATGCTTAAATGTTGTTTTTTTTTTTGTTTTGTTTTTAAAGCTACAGGAGGGGATCAAATTTCTGTTTAAACAGTTAAAAGCTGGGGCACCAATTTGTGTGGGACTTATTCCAGATCTAATGAACAAAAACTATACAATCAGATATTTTTCCTGATCGTCGTAAAGGAAGCTTAAGTAGTTCCGATTTTCAAAAGAACAATCCTCTTGATTAAAGTAATCATAAACCTGTCAGCATTTTACTCATCATATCAAAACTGTTTGAAAAATCAAATGAAACCCAGTTAGCATCAGTTTTTGAGACAATTTAAACAAATATTTTGGTGCTTTTCGTAAAGGCCATTATGTTTCCTTGGAGACTGGATGAATGCTTTCGGTGAAAACAAATATATAGCTGAGTCCAGATGAACTTACCCAAAGCTATTGGCTTTCTCCCTCATGTTATTCTTATTTGCAAATTAAGGGCTTGTGGTATGTCAGATGACTCAGTAGGACTCTTACAGAGATATTTGTCAAATCGTAAGCAGCAAATTAAGTTGCAGGGTGTCTTGAGTAGTGGGTCTGAAATTCAAAAAGGGGTACCTAAGGGCTCGATACTTGGACAATTATTTCTTAATGTTTATATCAATGATATCTTCTATTTTATTAGATATGGCTGTTATATAACTATGTGATGTTAACTGTCCTTTTGCTCACTGGATTTAAACACTCTTATTAACACACTTAAAGCAGAGTTGAACATTCTGACTGATTGATTCACTGCTAACAAAATGCAAGTCAGCCATGAAAAGTTTCAAGCACTGGCTGCATGTAAAAAGCCATTCAGTATGAAGCCTGTAATAGGCATAATCAATGCTGTCATAATTTTAGGCAAATTTGTTAAACTCCTTGCAATTAACACTGACTATCAACTACAATTCAATTCACATGTAAAAATAATCGCAATAGGAAAGCTTCAAGGCAACTATCTGTCTTGAAACTATTGGTCATAAGCAAACTAGACTCAATAAACTGACAATCTTATATACATTTGCACTCTCCAACTTCAGTTTCTGTCGCTTAGCCCGGCATTTCTACAGCGATATGAACACCACTAAACTTGAACAATTACAAGAGCATGCTCTCAGATTTGTGTATGGTGATTTCACAAGCAGCTATCATAAACTTTTACTTATGTCAAAAATGCCAACTACAAAGGTGCACAGACTTCAGGTTAATGCTTTAGAGACCTTCAATATAACGAATAAGCATGTTCTCAAATAGTTGGATGATTTAATATGTTTTAAACACAATAAGTATAAGTTTTAGATATTCCAATATTTTTAATGTCGCAAGGATTAAAACCTAAACATTTGGCAAAAATTCTTTTTGATATGCAGCTGCCATTCTATGCAATGAGCCACCAAACAACTTTAGTAGAAGCAAAGTGTCTGTTTTACCCCTCTGGCTCCTTTGGGTCCGTCATAGCCTTCACCCCCTTGAATTTCTAAGGTTCATATGCGACTAGTGCATGTTTAGCAATTTAATCATCCACGCATGGGGTAGAGTCTATGATGAGTATAAGTGCTCAAAGAGCTTCAACTGAGGCAAAAGTGCAATTTATTACTACTCGTGCTTGTTATGGATGTGGTTGCACACGGTACCAATCAATGGTATATACCCATCAATGAATTACCAAGGCAAGAGTTTTGACAACGAAGCCTTTCTGTGAAGATTTTTTTTATACTCAACTTTTACTTTCCGTAAATCCGCTGTTTCTTATTTGTGCTCGTAACTGTGATTTTCTATTTCTGTCAGCACTGTTCAAACTCAACCGCATTGATTATTTTATCCTCGATTGCCACTGAATATAGTTTACCGATAGTATTGAGACTGCTGTGTACTGCTACAAGAAATTCTGAATGAATACGTACTCGTGAACACAATCGCATCATTATTAATTTGCTAGCACTAAGAGAGACACTGGTTACTATCAATATAGCCCCGACAACAATTCAGACTGGTGCACCTACGATGGTTGTAGTTGCCGTGATTACAGTTATACTAAGACCAAGAGACTTTGCTGCAGCAAGGCCACAAACATCATCTACAACCAAATATGCGTGTTTGTGTTTTATTATCAATGCGGATCTTTTGGTAACTTCATATCGCAGCATTTGCTCCGCTTCGATTTTTTCCACGTCGGTAAGACTGATGGTCCATCTGAATTCTTTTATTAATAATACAATCGCATATTTTCATTTTATGACAGGCAGACCTTATCCGGTTTCACTATAACATGCAGGCACACTACGCACATGCATTTCTAGTCAACTACTCTTTTATTTGCTGGTACAATCGTCATATAATTATATAATGAAAACTCCGCCTCGGGAATACTTAAATCTACAGCGAGTGTGTGTTCTGGTGGCTCACCATCCTTTAAAAAATGCACGTGCGAAGATTCCATGCTGGCTTCGAGTTGGTATTGGTGCATCAGGGTGGTTCAAACAAGCAATTTCTACATGACCCTTGACAAAATTATGACAGTTTCTACTTTATCCTTAACAATTTCTTATGACAGTTTATACGAGGGTTAGGTAACACCACTTTGAAGCATGTATTCATCAACAAGTGGAGCTAAATTGCTATCGATGTTAGCATGCACTGTCAGCTGACCCAACACCCATCAGTAAATTCCACAACGACATCACCGCGGTCAAAATCTATTATGTATATACAGTTATAAAATCTAATCTTAAACACAAATGCCAAAGACAGGTAAACGTTGAGTGTTTTGAACTGAATTTCATCTACAGCAACTAATGATTTTGATAATGTAATTGTGAAAGAGTTTTAAACTTCACTGTCAGGCTTTTCATTGCTTGATATTGGTGGTACATAATCAAGACCAAGACACCGCTTATCATTTATCAACTATTTAGCTCGACCCCACCACCTTTAGAAACCAGTTATGATAAACAAGTATGTTGCAGACTAGCACACCTTTAAAATGTGAGGTTTAAGTCTATCAAAACCATTTATACCAATAGAATAATAAAAAAGCAAAAAATAAAAAAAAATCTCCCCACCCACAATCGTCCCAACAAAAACACCCCTCCCCACCCCACTCCAAGTAACAAACAAATCGGTCATTTTGTAAGATTTTATCTTCAATTGTTTTCTTTCCTTGTATGACTAATATTCCCATAATTATGCTCGAGAATGTTACTGCACTTGGTGTTGTATGCACTGTAGCTATTTGATTAATTATATATTGTCTTGTTGCAATATTAGCTGTATCAACAGAATCTTGGACGAACCCAACCGACATGCCGCTATCTCTGATTCCACCATTGCCAGTGAACTCAGCCAGATTCTTTACTATAAAGTCACCTTTCAACTTGACAATAATATCTTGACTGACAACATTAGATGTTTCAAGTTTACCAGTTTGATCTTCAAAAATCACATCTCACTTAGTTCAACATCACCAACAGCACGAATAGTAAACTCAGACGAATCCGCTTTGCTTGCAAATCGGCTCAGATCCAAATCAGCATCACGTCATCGAGTCAAGTAATATCCATAAATGTTAATAGACATTTTTGTTTAATATTAAACGTACTTTAATGTGAAATCAATAAGTGCTTGCGTGGTTGGTGAAAGTTCCAGTGCATGCAACGCCTCAACGCCAAGATGACCGCATATGGATCCATTAAACCGTAGTTGCACCGGTGTAGTTGAATAAAACAGTCGCTATCATCTGTTCTTATGTTACGTGTTTAGGCTCAAAGAAACAGTAACACAAGAAAGAGTGAAAACAACAAGCTTTGAAAAATATAACAAATAATTTATTTCTCTGGAAAAATACTGTAGCCATGAAAAAGTATGAGAACTTCGGTGTCCAGAATCAAATCCAAACATAATACAAGAATAATCCACAAATAAATTTTTGAAGTCCTAATATTGAAATGTTCTAATGATTCCAAGTTCGAAGTGCTGATGAAAAATCCAAGATGGAAGGCGATGACATATGATGTAGCTTGTACTATGTTGATGTTTAATGTTCCTTGTGGAAACGTAATAATTTTTCCTCCGGTCTTGGAAATCCAAATAAAATTTTCAATAAAGTCCTTGTTCAAGAGTTCTATATGAATACAATAATATTTCTGGAGAAACGAATTTATCTTCTAGAGTCCAAATAATCTAAAGCAAAATTAACATATAATTCAAAAACTCAAAACTTCAGTTCTTCAATACTGGTCACAACAGAAGAAAAAAACTTGACATCCAGTGTTTAAAAGCCCGGACTCCAAGATCTCTCCCTCTAGACATCACTATTAATACTAAGTATTTCGCAATTTTGGGAATGCCTAATTGCAAAATAGAGGCTGACGTGATCATGTTTACATGTAAAAGTCACATAACTCCTGTATGTCCTTGATAAGAACCAATCATTTTACTCCTAGAAAAAAGTTATTTACTTGACCCTCAATCAAGGCCAGGAACTTAGAAGTAAAAAATAGAAACACGTGTTTGTATTATTAGGTATCTAAGGAAAACTCAGGTCAAACTGAATTTTCTGGAAAATATAAAATTATAGTAAACAAAATTACATTACAATGACATGTAAAGAAAATAAAAAGATTCCAAAACCCACAAACAATCAAATCAAATCAAACACAAATTAAATCAAATATAAATTAAATCAAATATATGTAACACCGTGCTTGGTTAAATAATTAACAACTCCAACTGGAGGTGAAAATCCTTATGAGTCTAAATATAAACGATGCTGAGGTGTTACAACGTATGCAACCAAATGAGTGTCAGGTCCTACTGATGAAGCCAGGTTGACGAAGCCAGTTTCACGTGTGCGTGGCACCGTCGATGGAAGTTAATTTCTCATAAAGATACCAGGAAAATATTTGATTGATTTTGCCATCGCGAGTAAACCAAGATTGGTAAGTGGCGAGATCTTCTGGGACCAGGTAATCAACGACCTCTGCCTCATGGTATTCGAAGACTCGTTCCTGGTAATCGAAGGCCATTCCTATCTTAATCGTCCTTGAACTGCCTTTTTTTTAATGCCATCCCATATGCAATTCGGGTATCCACCAAAGCTGTAGCTTTTGCAACCGCTGAAGCCGCTGGTGCTAACAACGCTGGAATCTCCACAATCAATGGAAATATTCCACCAGTCTGTCGCATTTGTCTCATCTTTGACTTGGATAATTTTATTATCATTGAGGTGTTACAGTGTTTGACCGCATTAAGTTGAACAAGCTTTGTTTGAGGCAACCACACGGGCATTTCCAGTTGATTTTGTTGGAGAAAGTTTCAATGTGACCTCACAATTGCTTTTGATTGTGATTTTTAGTTTTTCCAACTGACTTTCACTAAGGCCGACCTTTACTTCATGATATGACATTATTATTAAACATGTAACGGATTTAATAATGAATTTAATGTATTTTCCACAGATGCACTGGTGATCATCATTCGGCCACCAGCACCCTCCAAAAACAGGGTCTTGTCAGAAAGTAACACAGCATAACATCTGTAATTAGCACCAGCCACACCCACTTGTGCATAAAAATACATGTTGACAACGGATTACCTGAACAACTCCAGATGCTCCAGTGAAAAGTTATAAATCGGGTACAGTCATGAAATCATGTTGGGAAATCTGTAAAGCAGTGTCAATATTTTGACATTGGTCCATATACGCTTACAGATTTTGATATGCACGTGAAGTATGGTTGACTTCAACGTTAAGTTGAATTTCTTCAGATGGTTATTGATGACCATTTAACTGCAAAGAAAATGCAGTTGCTTCTAAGGGGTCAAATATCATATTACTCTGTGTTTGGTGATTGTCTTGATTTTTAAGTTGAAATGCCACAAACACAAATTTTGGTGCAGTAAGATCATGTAGGGTACTTATTTGCCTATTAACTATTCCACAATAGTAGTTGGTGGGTGTACGTCTGTATTATGTGCAAGAAACGACACCGTTGAAGTGGTTCCAGATTGCATAACAATAACAAATTTGATTTTGTAGAAAGTGAAGGGGATTACACAGACATCCACAGTGTTAACATTTCTAATACAACTCTACCATCAGCAGCAGCTGAACCATGCCAAACTGTATCGATGAAGTTATTTTTGTGGGTAATTGTAACTGTGTGTTTGACACAAAAAGTAACCTTGCAAACATCTCTGCAAAGACCAAGTATATGACTGATAGGAATTGCACATGGAAATCGTAATGAAGCTCCACTAACTTGTCCTTTTGCGCCAAGCAATTCCACCATTAAAAGTACCATTAACACCTACAATTACAAGTTGCACATCTTCATCAGCGTTGCGTGCATGATTCTGAGGTCTCCTAATTGAGTACAGTTGAGCATCCGCATTATCAGATGTATCATTGATAAACATCATTGTTGGAGCAGCTGTCCTTGTGTAATCATCACTGTATCTAGCAAGTACAATAATTGCTGTAGCCACGTCAACGATGTGAAGAATTGATTCGATTTCAATTTCATAGATTGAATAAAGTACACTATTAAACAACGCCATGATTCCGTTGTTATCAAATCCAGCTGTGGTATTGGCATTATAATCAGTACCACCAGCATCATTTTGTATAAATTTTCCCTCAACTTCCAAGAATGCCTCATGTGGAAGGAAAAACCTTGACATGTCCTACACTTGCAATCTTATTTTTAATTGATTGGGGTCTCTGGCCAGGTATGAATAATGCTGAAAATCTTGTTTACTTCGAGTCATAAACACAGACCTGCCCATGTCAAATACTGGATCAGATATATCTATGAACTGAGCCATGAAGAGACTTTCCTTTCCATTAATACATTACTGATCTTGTTGAATACCATTCACGTCCTTAACCGTTGTTGAGTGGCTTCATTATTGATTTTACTAACCACAGGTAGTATTGTTTCTGTCGATGGTGGCGTAACTGCTTTTGTTGGTGCTCTTGTCATTAATAGTCGCAGTCAATCTCGAAGCGATTGAGCCTCCTGCGATCTCAGTTGTTTCATTTGACCTACAGCATCATTTTTGATGCTATCAACAACTCGCATTGCAACTTTTTTTTAGCGATTGGTGCAGTGCATGAGGACAGATCCCTGGACACCTTAAGAGCAGAGGTTTATGCATTCAAATACAGACCAAATTTTCTTTACGTGTTCGTAATCTTTATTCTGAGATACCTTCAAGTGACAGTGATGAATAAAACACTTCAGTCGGTGGCAACAGAGTTTCAGCAAATTTGTCACAGGCATTCATGTATTTTTAAAGATGCACACCATTTTTTCGTTAACAAATCTGTATTCCTTGACCAATAGCGACAAGTAATTACAAAGTTCTCCGCGGTTAGGTTGTTCACTAACTTGTCCAAAGATGAATTGATAAGCTGCAGTGAATCGATGAACTGCAATTGGCCCAGCCTAAACGTCATGTATTTTTCCATGTTGTTGGGGATCACGCTTATTGGTGAGTCTGGTGCCGTGGCTACTGCTTGCATTATTAAGTGACCATCGTACCTACACAAGTTATGAAGCACCACATGGAGTTTTGTTTTGTTTGGGTAAATTCCCAAATTCAAATGGGGTGCATTGTGTGCGGTTCCTCATTGCACCAGTGATGTTACGGTGATCATGAACTTTGACATTGGTAGAAGTAAAGCTTCTCACAAATCCATCAATGAGTGGCTGCAAAAAAATCACGAATGTTATCATCCGTCATAATTATGACTGCTGGTGAATAGAGTTATTGTCGAATCAATTTTGATGTTACTTTGATTGATTTAAGAAACACCTCAACTGTGTTTAGAGCGCAAGCACTCTGGGAACGACAAAGGAATGGCTGCGCTGTTTGCCCATCAGATCGAACTGCTGATTAACAGATCCCGCATTGCATTTATTTAGCGACTCACACTGTTTGATCGATATTTATCTCTACCACTGAAACATTCAGACATACAAAATTCGTGTAGATGATGTAAGGGACTTTCATCTTTATGTTGCATCGCAGAAAATGTAACAATGTTTTTGCTTGGTTCTGGCATTATTATTCGATTCACTGCGGTTTTTACTGATACCACCACAGTAAAAGTCATGGCTGGTGAGCAGTTGCTGGGTCTTAAATACATGTATGCAATGTCTGCATGGATATTTTGTGCACGTGTACCTGCTGTGTCGGTAAAGTGACCGGGAAAGAGTCTTTATCCATAAGTAGTGCAACATGGATTCTGATCCATCCATTTCACTCAGCAGCAACAAATCAGCTGAGTTTGTCCATGCTGTCTATGTGGGGATAATGCAAGCATATAAAAGCCTTTGTCGTAAGTGAACACATTAGCAGCGATACCTGGATTTAGTGTTTCAAGTTTGTTCATCGTGGCTTTGGCATTTCATTTTTGGGCTGAAAAATTTTATTTCTTCAAATTATTGAATTCAAGTGAATATTTTCTCTGGGAATACAAAAGTGCTCTGATAAAATTCTTGGATAGAGGCATTCACTAAAATTTATAGTGAATTCAAACTTTGAATTATCTTACTGTTATTCAACAAAAGACTAGTGGCACTTCGACGTTTTACAAGCTACCACAGACACATCATCACCGTCAGATTTTGGATTTATTCTGGACTTGTACTGAATTTTATTCAGGACATTATTAGGATTTGTGCCTGTAATTCGTGGATTATTTTGGGATTTAATTCTCAATTCCGTTAATTCTTATATCTCATTTTCACTTTGTATTATAGGGAAATAAATTATTTGTTGAATATTACAAAGCTTGTTGCTTTTCACTCTTTTATGTTACTTATTTTAAGAGCATAGACTCGTAACACTGGATATAATGCTAATAAAACTGGCCATTCAAAACACCTGTTGTCAACGCTTTTTAAAATATCTTTATTACTAACTATGGCGAGACACATTTTGGTGTTGCTATATACCTTGACCCACATAACGGTTCATACGGTGAGATATATACTTCGACATGGGTACATCTTTCGAAAGTCCATCCTGATCCTAATTAGCGTATTTCTCCAACTTTGCTAGAATCTTTTCAATGCTTTTGTCAATATCATCATGGATGGAAGTGCTGTCTTTGCAGTTCAGGATTATGAGGGCACAGCAGTGAATCCATGGTGTAGTAGTTATTTAAATCCATCACTGTCAAGTGGCATAACCAAATGTGTGCTAAGGATAATATCTGCTTTAACGCTTAAGTGGCCAAATGTTTTGTTACACCACCTCAATTCCTGAAATCATATTTGTTAATAGTTGTCAAAACCTGATTTGTAAGTGGGTGGGATAACTGCCACATGATGTTCTAATTTGCCATTGCGCTTTTGAAATTTAAATTCATGTTCTTGTGAGGGTTATGGTTTTGCACGAACATACACACCCGCTTCATTAGCAATATCATATTAAAGACTATTACGATGGTTTTATTCATTCTCACTTAATATCAAATTTTCTTGCACATCTGCGTGTTCGGAATTATGTTCATGTGCAAATTGTTTTAATTTTTGTACTATTGTATTATTAGTAATCTTTGCAGTTGTTTTTGTTGCAGTAGCAACCAGTGGTGGTGGATTCAGTACAAATGTGGGTCTCAATAATTAAAGTATGCCAATCTTTCTTGTGCGACTTAGTATGCACATTCCGGGGGTGGAGGGGGAGCGTATCTAATTAAAAATGCCGTTAATGACTTGTATCAATTTTTGTATTTTATCAGGATCTGAAACTGCAATCATGTCAATCGTTATTATTTCGCTTATTTCTGATTTATTTATTTTGTATCTGTACATGCAGCCACAGGTGTTTGTGCTGTCTATTTATTTTAACGCGCCTGATAGTATTCACGAACAGATCCAAAGAGCCGGCAAATTTGATTATATGACTTGACTCCGATACCACATTGAAGACATGGCAGTACACTTAGACCATGATTTAACACCATCGTATGTGTTTTACAGTATTCATAATGATATGTTCTGCTGAAAAGTTCGTATTTTCCAAGGCAGACAGCTTTGCACTTATTACATCCCAATGCCATGAAGATTTATAACCATTTACGTAAGTGTTAATCTAATTAATGGAAACACTGATACAGCTCAGATGTATCCATGTCTTCCATGTCCCATTGCCACTTTTTTTATACTCCTCCTCTGCACCAGGTGGTATATTGATTTCTAGGCTAGGCGGGTAGAGAGCTTATAGAGTGCATTAGGCGACTTTATGGTAACTCGATGTTTTAAATCAGGGTTTCTCAAATAAAATAGTTTGTTATTATCAGAATCATCAGAATCATTTGCAAACAGAATAAAATAAATTCCAGCGCACCATCAGCATCAATGAGATCAAATAACCAATTCGACCTTTGATACACAGATTACTCAGAAGCTTCAATGTCCTCAGATGAACTTCCTTGAAACAATAAATACTACATATCTGAAGAAAATAAAAACATGCCCTGAACTTGTGATTCACTGGATAAATAGATGTACACATGGAAACTGCAACCATAATTTCTTACTACTAAATAAACCAGTCCTTTTATGTTGCTGAGGTTGTACTGTCCCTGAATTCAAGATAAAACCATTTATTCTTTTTAACTACTGTATGCTGAAACCATCTCTAATTTTCTTGAATGACAAGACTTTCTAATTAGCCACTGTCCAAACTTATTGGCACAATTTTTATTTAGGATAAACTAGACACCATTAGAAGAGTTTTGGTGAAAACCTAATGCTTACATGTCCATCCATTAAAGAGAATGACGAAGATTTTCAATATGTCATTATGGCAGCCATATAAGCCACCTGATGGGCACTATTTTAAGTTAGGAACAAGTAGGTATGATAAGAAAACTCCTGGTGAAAACCCCATATCAATATGACCTTGAATTCTTGGGCCCCCGAGTTGCTGAGTGGTCTAAAGTGCTCGCCGTTACGGATCACTGCCATCTCACTTCTGTCTGCGTCAGTTCAAGTCTCGGATTCGGCTAATGTGGTTATGTGAGAAAGCTTGCCAGTAGCTTCTCGTGGGTCGGTGGTTCTTTCCGGGGTTTTTCCAGGTTCTTCCTTCACCATTAATACTGGCCGCCATGTATAGCCTATCTTGTGCTGAAAAATGGCATTAAACCTTACAACAACAACAACAACCTTGAATTCTGGATGAGTAGCAATGTCAAGATTTTCAAGATGTCTGCAATGGTAGCCATCTTAAATGTTAGATCAGCACCATTTCATTTAGGACCATTTAAGCATCAGCAGTAGTAGTCTGGTTAAACCCTATGTCAATATGACCTTTCATCTAGGAAAGTAGAGAGAAAAAGGTTTTCAGATGGCCAGTGTGGTGGCCATATGAGATTTCATATCAGCAAAATTTTTGTTTATGAACACCTAGACATTAAAACTTGTCATCTGGTGGAAACCTCATGCTTATATGACTTTGTTTCGAAGGAGCTAAAACAAGATTTTCAAGACGGCTGACATGGTTGCCAAACTGGCTGTCTGAGCAGTGCCATTTTCATTTATGACCCACTGAGATCATAACAAATCTTTTAGTGAAGCTCCATATTAATAAGACCATCTATTCAGGTGGAGTAGTGATACATTTTTTTCAAGATGGCTGCTATGGTGACCATAATGGATGTCCAAGAAGCATACTTTTCATTTAGGACCAATTATACATCATAAGATATCTTCTGGTGAATATCCTATGCTGATATGACTGTCCATTCAAGAAAAGTAGCAATAACAAGATTTTTTAGATGGCTGCCCTGGAGGCCAAATTAAATCTCAGATTGGGACTATTTTCATTTCGGACCAACTGGTCTTTAGTGATAACCCGATGTGGATATGACCATTCATTCAGGAGTAATGAAGACAACATTTCAAGATGGTTGACATCTGAGCAGCCCCATTTCATTTAAGACCAACTAGGACTTGGGATCAATGTGTGTGTAAAGTTTCAAAGCAATCTTCCAGGTAGTTTAGGAAAAATAGTGGTTGCAAACCTGTGCTAACAGATGCATTGATTATAGGGGATGGACAATAGGCCATCCCATCAGCCAATGGAGCTGAAAAAAGAATTATAGTGGAAATCTTTTTTAAATAATGAAAATGATGAAATCCACTGAAAGCCAACAACACCAGACCACCAGAAGTCAGTTTCATGATGTTATCAAATTTTAAATGTAACTCATGTATTTGTCTATATTAACAAAGAAACAATACCTTTAATACTGACAGGAACCAATTCACTTTTATTCATTTTAAATGCATCATGTATCGATCAAAAATAAAAGATTGATATTTTCATTCAGGACTAGATGTTGGTACACAAGAAAAAACTACAATAAATACCCAAGTACACAACTGTTCAACTGTTCACAATGGTATACCCAGATCTGCTGATACAACATGAACTGTAGATCTGGGTCTGAACTGTTTGCTTGAGATCTCAAGTAGAATAAATAGCAAAGACCCCATCTCACAATGCATTTTGTAATGGCAAACCTGTGTCTGCAATGCTGATAACTTGGTGCACAATAAATTCCACAAAATAAAGTAAATTTGTATCACATCCATGAAGTGTATTAAGATGAAAATCTGAAATATGTGATACTTCCCTGTAAAACCTATGTGATACTAATTTCAAAAGTATTACAAAAACTGTACATAATATGCCCACCAGTCTCGTTTGAGGTCACGCTGACCTTCACCATGACCTTTTAATCGGAATCATCAGGCTAATTGTCTCATCAAAGACGTTTGAAGTTTAGTATAGTCAGCAGAACTCAAGTTATTATGCAAAATATGACTTCCCTTGGCAGAAGTGATCTTGACCTTTGATTTAAAATTTATAAGCTTCTTGAAATCATAAAGGATAAAGATATCTATAAATTTTGATCAATGTATATTAATTAGAACTCAAGTTACAGCACAGAACATCATGACAGTAAGCTCTGGCCTTATAAACCAGCAGGCACAATATCTTAAACGCAAACCATCTGCTGATTGTAATGAATGTATGTGGTGTATGACTCAAGTTTTTGTAAAGAAACTGTTTTGTTCTTTTACTGACCTTTACCTTTGATCTTTTGATGCCAAGGGACAAGGTTATTTATCTTCTACAAAGCAACATATCAGCAAAATTTGATGATGGTATGTGAAACAGAATTCATGTTATTGCCTGCAAAATTTGATTTAGTCAGCCACAACGACTGTGATCTTTGAACGTTACACCCAAAATTTATAGCTTTTTGCTTCCTAAAGGGCAACTTGTGTGCAAAGTTTGGTGAAGGTATGTAAACCAGAACCCAAGTTATTGCACTGAACAAATTTGGCAGATGTATAGAATTATAAGAACTTAAACCATTTCCTCCCCCCCAACCACCACATGCATAATGGAATAAAATAGCTGCATACAAAGTCAATGTTTGACCAATGTGAAATAATGAATGGTACATGACTTCAAACGAGAAGAACAAGCAACAAATTTTACAAGTCAAAAACATTCTTGAATTGACAAATTGGTTTTGAACTTTCTAAAATTTAAATCCAAATCAAAATATTGCTTTAAAATATTTGTCGCACCATTTGATAAAACAATTTAAAATGCATAAATAATATTTTAAAAGTAAGATAACCCACTTCTCCTTTAAAAAAATATTGTAACTTTATTAACACTTAAAACAAATACACAGAAATCGTGAATTAAGTTAAATTACAAATGTAGTTCACCCATGTGCATCAAGCCAATCCTTATTTCTGACATAACATTATACAATGCCAGATATGACCAGCGAACCCAAATCTGCTGTGACATATTATGTGATGCCAAACATGACCAGCCAACTCTGATCTGCTGTAGCTGTTAATACCATGCAATGGAAGACATGACCAGCCAACTCTGATCTGCTGTAGCTGTAATACCATGCAATGGCAGACATGACCAGATGACTGATCTGCTGTAGCTGTAATACCATGCAATGGCAGACATGAACAGATGACCCTGACCTGCCACTGCCTTATGTGACAGCAGATATAAGTCTATGTTTGCAGCTGGGTGAACATTATACACTACAATCAAAACATCCTTGTCTCTTTCCAATGCAAGCTGAATAATATAGACTCTTTAATGGAGACTCAGAAGTAATAACAGTAATACCTCCCACATTGGCAAATTTTCCGCAGCTGGGCACACAGCTAGATGTGTACTGAATAGACTTTATAAAGCGATAGGTGTGAAAATTAGCACTTTAATCACGTGTGAAATAACTGCACTTTTAATTTTTAATGTAATTTCTTCAACTCTTGAATTAAAAAATGAAGAAATCATTTGGTTTCAAAAGCTTTACAGCAGTGTAAAAGAGTTACTATATTTTTTACATCGGAGGTAATTTTCTT
Organism: Sinohyriopsis cumingii; assembly: GCA_028554795.2. Taxonomy (NCBI): domain Eukaryota; kingdom Metazoa; phylum Mollusca; class Bivalvia; order Unionida; family Unionidae; genus Sinohyriopsis; species Sinohyriopsis cumingii. Next base: position 87,433 of record JAPYKE020000488.1, read on the forward strand.
TAATAGGACAGAAAAAAGCCAAGGAAGTTTCAACTGTTATACACTGGTAAATAAGACAATGGAGTATATTCATTAATAGATATAAATACACATATTGTTCTTTATATATAAATACATAAGTTGTAAATGCATTGTTCTTTATGGATAAATACACAAGTTGTAAATGTTTTGAATATTATTTTTTCTAACAAATTCTAAGTAAATCTATGTCTCATCTGTGACCTTTGCTATGAAAAGACTGCCCATGTATAACTTAAAAAAAACTTTCAAAACCATTAAGTAAATTTTAACACTGCTATGCTAATACTATAATCACAGCTGTCATCACTGTCATGTAAGTGATACCTACATTTTGTCTATACTTGTGCCACAGCTGCCATCACTGTCATGTAATACGTACATTTTGACTCTATCTGGATTACAGATGCCATCACTGTCATGAAAGTGACACCTACATTTTGACTATACCTGGATTACAGCTCCATCACTGTCAGGTAAGTGATACCTACATTTTGACTATACCTGGATTACAGCTGCCATCATTGTCAGGTAAGTGATATCTATATTTTGTCTATACCTGGACCACAGCATCATTCACTGTCAGGTAAATGATATCTACATTTTGTCGATACCTGGACTACAGTTGCTACCACTGTCAGATAAATTTTGTCTATGCCAGAAAGACAATACATAAATGAAGAATACTGTATTTTAAAAATCTTACACTTAGGTATTTTAAAAATTGTACACTTAGGTAATTTAAAATACAGTAGAATATCATATGTATAATGATGGGACAAGGATTAAAACACTGAAATAACAAAAGTTAGATGTATGTCCCAATAATGACATCACAGATCAATAGTTTCATGAACATATTTCACAATGAAGGGACGTACAAGACCTTTATACACTTTAGAAAGGGTGGTCTGAAACCAGATAGCAAATTTCTTGTCCTGGAAATGCAATATATAAAGTTTTAAAAATAAAAGTATAAAATAATGTTTACATATCACAAAACTGTTAAAAATGCAAAACAATATCATAATGCATTAAATTTCTTAAAGTTTCAGTATTAATCATTACAGGCAACATACAAATCAATCATTCACATGTTTCAATATAAGAATGTACATCATGGATACAATTTTGTAAGTGCCTATGGGTCTTTGTACATGCTTATGGGTCTTTCACCTTAAGTACTTACATGTAACCCCATATTAGGGCGGTTTTCTTTGTACAATTCCATGACTTTTCCTTTCCCTACTGTACAGTGATGGTAATTTCCATGACTTTTCCTTTCCCTATTGTACAATTATGGTAGTTTTCATGACTTTTTCTTCCCCATACTGTACAATTATGGTAATGTTCACGACTTTTCCTTTCCCTATTGTATAGTAATGATAATTTATAAGACTTTCCTTTCCCTAATACAAGTATTTGACATTACAGTTTTTTGCAAGTTAAATTTTTATTTAAAAAAATTCTTAAGGGATTCATTACAAAGATGAGAGAATCGAATAAAGTTTTCAAAGAAATAAATGATCAAACAGATATAGATATAATTGAGCATTTGTTTCCATCCTTATAACAAATACACAGTGAAAGTATTGTTAATCTGGATGCATATTCCCTTCCTATCTGTTTGCACTGCAGCAGAAAAGACACCGCAAATGGGTTCAGAGATTTATTACATATCATTTAATCTCATACGATATGAATTTTCCATCTATATTATCCATAACACACACCCAGTCTGGAATTATTTAGGTGTTTTCAGACTTAATGACATTTGGATAAATGGAATCATTCAAGTTTCACTGTGTACATAAATCTGATCTTAGTAAAATATGTATAATAATAATATTTCATAAAAATCTTATAAAGAATAAATAATACTAAAATCTTAAACTATGTTAAATTTTCAAACTGAAGAATACCAGCCTTAGCTCTTGTCACATGATGTCGAATTTCTATAACGTCCTTAATGAAACTAATAACAGGAAAGAACAAAAATGTAACAGTAGCAGTGATTATTTACATTAAAAAAAGTAGCAGATATTTTACATAATTACATGAGATGGACTTATTTACATTAAACCATACAGGATAGACTATCAGGAAATACCTTCAGCTTTTGTATGTTGCAAGAACATTTATCATCATCGTTTATATTATTATAACACATATATTTTTATTCTGTACTTTCATGCATGTAATGAAGCCTAAACATTCACCAGTACAAATAAATATAAATAAATATACCATACATCCCACACCTACAGTAACTTAGAAAATGATACAATAACAATAAGCGTACTACAAAAAGAGTCAGTTAGTGTCACGGTGCTATCCAGAATAATAAATTACCACATCATTTAAAAACCATTCATAGTTAAATTCTATCATTTTCTAGTCCTCATAAAAAATAAATCAAATTTTAAACATTTATTGTTCTTTAAACAATTAATTGTTTTCCCAGTTCAAGTTAACATCAAAATGATGGCAAAAATATCTGTTATTATTGTGGATTTGATGTAACAATGCTCACCTATCTTAACCTATCTAAATGACTACCATATATACCTGCTTATAAGTCAACTTTTTTTATACTGAAAATTTAATTCATGTAGAATAGGAGTCTTCTTATAAGCATGACATACAAAAATACTTGATAATCATGAGGTAATGTTGGAAACTCAAGATGTCTGTAGTACACAAAAAAAACAGTAAATTAAAATATGTATGTGCTTCTTTGCCATATCCCCCATTCAGAAACGTCTACATGTTATGCACTGTGTTTATCCATTTCATTACACATTACTTGTATCTACAGTTATTTACATTTTCGAATATTATGGGTAAATTAAATTCTACCCACCTCAGAGTAAAGTGTCTGTCAATGTTGTTTATTGTGGGTATTTACTAGCAAGTATATTGCTTCCATTTTCATGGAATATTAACACCCTGTATTTGTAGTAATACTTGTGTTCTGATCTATAAACACTGTTTCATGCAATAAAAGTTTCTATTTAAATTTTATTTTATATGTTAGATTTTTAATTCCCAGGTGATATTTCCCAAGTTTAATGCCAGTGCACGTGACTTGATAGACCCTGGGCTTGTAAAGGCAGCACTCACATGTTTTCAACCTGACAATCCTTTTGATTGAGCAGTGAATATAGAACATGTACTTGCTTATTGTCAAGCTGAGTTTCACATCTTTCAGTGAATGTTCGACCTTAATCACCTGTAGCTATGAAAGGTATCACCCTCATTATTTTCCCCCATGTGACAACCCTTTGATCAAGCTGCAAGTTTGATACTTGCCAAGTAACAGAGGGTGGTTGTTTAAACTCCATTATCCTGCCATACAGATGACTTAACCAATCATTATGCCTAGGAGAACTACTACTACTTTGCAAATCCAGTCCCCCCAGATACTACTTTTAGAAAAAGAGAGCTAAATGTTATCTGTCAACTTAAGTTGTGTTCTGGCAGAGGTATCTCCCTTTAGGTATAAGACTCAGCAGCAAAGCCTAAGAATATATCAGTTACTACTGAGTGGAGGGCACGCTCTCTCTGTATGTAACTGTGGGAAGGCCAGGATGGTGTATGTATGATATGATTTGGCAAGTATTCTGGAAAAAACGTTTTGACCAGGAAAAATTGGTTTCTTCTTTAAATACGTTACCCAATTATAAAACCTTAGGAGAATAGGCAAGAGGTGGAGGGAGGTACATCCCCTTACCCTCGAGATATCATCTTCAGTCCCCTAAGGTATGCAAATAACTTCTAGGTAACCTGACTGAAGAGGACTCCATCTATCGGGGCGCAGCTTCAAATAGGGAAAAATTTCCCACAGCATATCCAGTGGAAGTCATAAAGCCACATCTTAAGAAGCTGTTGATCAAACTGGAATGGTGACCTTTTGAGCTAAAAGCAAAAGAGGAGTGTTGTTTCCCATTTCAGTCTCACAATTCAAATGATATCACATAGCAAACAGTTCCGGTTGAATGCTAGGCTGGTGGCAACTGCTCTATCTTTGAGAGCTGAAATGTGTTATAAATTCATTTGAGCTGAGGTTATTTCTCTATTTGTTGAGTGAATAACCCACTGAATCCAGCAAGAGGCGTGATCTCCCTCGATGCAAAGGCTCTGATCCATTAAGGTACCACCTGAATGCCCGAACAGGGCCTTGTAGGTGTCCTTCAGCTGATGTGTCCATACTTGACTGAGGCTTCATGATGAAAGTCTGGTTACCCATGGAAGGAAGCCGGTTACTGATGATGAAAAGAAAGTCTGGTTGCCTGTGGAAGGAAGCCAGTTACTGATGATGAAAAAGAAAGTCTGGTTACCTGTGGAAGGAAGCCGGTTACTGATGATGAAAAAGAAAGTCTGGTTACCTGTGGAAGGAAGCCGGTTACTGGTGATGAAATGCTGTCATGAGTAAGACTGATCCATCTTGTTGTAACTGCACATAATTTGGGTCTGCTGATAGGGCATGTATTTTGCTAATACTGTCTGCCATCACTAATGTCATGAGGAAGCAGGTCTTGTATGAAAGGTGGACAAGAGATTCTCTTGAAAGTGGTTCAAATATGTCTTGTTCAGCCAGTTAATACCCAAGATAGGTTCCACATTGGGTATAAGGCTATTGTTTTTGGTGGTGCATACTCAAAGTTGGGAAGCTGGTTGGATAATTCCTTGTTTTTCCCAATATCCTCTCTTTCACAATGACAAAATGTGTCAGCAATTGTGGAGTGGTAACCTTTCATATCATACTCAGTGTGAACTTTCTCTCTATGAAGAGCTGGAGGAAGTTACCTTTTTCCCATATAGATCCCTGGAGAGATATGTGTTTGTTTGTGCACAAATGGGTGGAAACGTGCCATTTGCCTTGTATGTTTTCAGAGTGGGGGACCTTCCTGCTACAGCGTTTCTCTCAACAACTGGTTGTGAGAATTTTTTATTTCTGGGGGCCTGTTGCATATGATCCTGACATGCAAGCTCTGAAGCTCTGAGTTGGAATAAGACAACTGCCATTGTAGTTGTTTGAGTAGACGAGGGAAAATCCAAAGTCTCTGAGTAGTTCTGGTTGCATTATTGATGAAGTCGTTGATCGAAAACCTCTCTCATCTGAGTGGTGCAATGAGGATAAGGCAACACTCTGATTCTCTTGCTTTTTGTATTACTTTTTGGAATCAGGGGTGTTGTAGGGTAGGCATATACATCCTGGTCATTTCAAAAACATTTCTAAAGCATCAACTGCCCAGGATTTGATACCAGGATTGGAGATTTGAAGGTTTGGAGTTGGTATTCCACCTTGTTGCAAACACGTCCACCAACAGTCCCATTAGGTACATATCTGATTGAAAAAAAACAAAGGATGAAAAGACCATTCTGTTTATATTAGTTGATTGTTCTGGGACAAAGTTTTAGCTAGTACATTAGGAGTCCTGAGACATGGCAAATTTGTAAGTGGATTTGTTGTTGACGACACCACTTGAGAATGTCCCACATCAGGATACAAAGGTATTGAGACTTAGTTCCTCCTTGCCATTTGAACTAAATCACCACTGAAGGACATGGTTCCTTCTTGTTGTTTAAAATAAATCACCACTGTAGAGTTGTTGGACAGAATGAGAACTTCCTTGCCATGCAAATATTCCTGCCACCAGTGAAGGCTTTCATAATGGTCGTCATCTCCAGAATTTATCAATATGAAGATGTCGCTCCGGGGGAGAGCATGCACTTCTTGCTTCCCAAAAGGATCGTAGTAGGTGTGCCCACCGTAATCTCAGGCAGTTTTACAGTAATGTTGCCCCAATTCTGCATATATTGTCTCAGTTGTGTGCAGATGGTGAGAGGATGGTCCAGTGGGCAAACTTTCGGCATCCATACTGTCAGAAGAATCATTTACAATGGACACATAGGAAGGTCACCTAGGACCATGAGGTCCATTGCAGCATTGAGAAGCCTAGTAGGTGAAGAAATTCCCATGTGGATAGAAGTTCTCAAAAGTGCTACCATGGCACAGATTTAAATTCCCGATCTTGAGGGAGACAAATATGTTGTCTGTGTGTTGAACTCCACACCGAGGTGAACAAATTATTGATATGGTACTAGGTTGGATCTTTGTTTATGAGAAGTCCAAATTAGTAACAAAGGCTATCATGTCTTGTTAGATATATCTCACTGATGTTTCTGCAGAATGTCATCCAGGTAAACTGATGTTGCTGCCATATAAATGGCCTGGACATGGACCCATACTTGATTCAACAGATGAGTGAAGCCCCAGGGGCTAATGCTGAGCCCCAATGAGAGTGCCCTGAATTGGTATGTGATGCTGAATGCGAATCACAGGATCGTCCTGGAAGCCTTGTGAATAGGGACATGAAAGTATGCACCGTCATAGTCCTCATTGATGGTGAAGTCTCCCTCCTGGATGGCAAGGGGTGTGGAAGAACTGATTGTGGGCACATAAGTCAATGACCAGATGCTGAGTGCCATTTGCATTTGGGACTAAGAAAAGTCTGGAACAAACGATTGTGAAGAGTGACAAAGTCAGTTGCTCACTAAACTCATAGAAAGCCCTGAATTAGAAACCATAACTTCGAGACAGTTGCTGAGAAAAGAGTCTCTTCTAGTGGCAGCATGTAAAGAAATTGCGAAGTGACATCTGTTGAGGCATGAGGAAATATTCATGGCGTCATGCCAAATGAGTATCTCGAGGTGGTATGAGGGTTAGACTGGTCCATGCACATGTCTGTAAAAATCAGATTCAACATACTGGAAGCTGGGTTGTTAGTGATTGAAACCCATAATACTGATGTATTGGCCCTTTACGATCCCTAGTATATAGTCGGTTGCAACAGAAATAGGCCATCTGTGTGGGGAGGATATTGTTCTGATCATCAGTTGGGCCAGGTTATGGGATGTTTGATACATGTATACCTGTCCAAATATCTGTTGAGTGAGAGAGAACATGGCTGTGTGTTAGCTTTGTCCCTCACTGTTCCGTGATAGGAGTCAAGTTGAACCCCGAGGGAGCAAGGTAGAGAGAGTTGCCAAAAATGCTGAGTCTTGTGGTGGTGACTTGGTTGCCAGAGCTGTTTCAAAGTGTGGCAATGTCTGGATTTTTATGGCTTTGTCCACCAGAAATGTTTAACTCATTTGGCTCCAATCCTACCTGAGGCTGTACCCTATTTCCGAGCTCTGCAGCATCAAGACCATTTAAGATGCACCAACGTGGGTGGTAATACAAAAAAGCAGACAGATATAACTCTACAATGATACCAATAATTTGGAAGTTCTAGTTGCACTACAAAATACAGAGGCAAAAACCTCATTTTTTGGACCCATTTTTTATATATGCAAAATTCGCTCGTGGTCGGAATGCGATTTTGTGTTCGGATTTGAGACATTTTGGTTTCAGATGTAAGGCAGACTGGTCTGAACTGCACACAGACAAGTGAACCTTTGCAAAAACTAGGATAAGGTGGGCATTTGGAATAAAGAGCAGTCTCCATACGAAAATGATGGGTCTATTAAGCAAAAAAAAAAGAAGAAAAGAATTCCAACTTGTACCCTCATGCTCATGCTCAAGCAAAATAACCAATGGAAAATGATGTTTCTAATACAACTAGGCATTCGTCTCATGGAAAATCTGTTGAAAGCCAATGTATTACGATGTATTCAGAAATAGCCCCCAAAATGTGTTTCCTACTCACATTTCAGGTGAAAATGACAAAAACCTCTGGGGCCGAATGAGTTAAACTAAGGAAAGGTCAGCATGCAGACTCCTGAGCTGTGTGTTTTTGCACTTTGCCCAAAGTTCTAATCTGTAAGACAAATGGAGCTGACCCAGAAATGATAACAGGCAGTCTAATAAAGCAATGAATCATACAGGTAAAATATAATAACAATATCACCTGTAAGGAGAAGTATAAACCTGTTGGCCTGTACATGTGATTTTTGAATACAGGATGGGCATGGAGCTATACCAAATGATGGTTACCTGGAAAAAAGTGATAGATGATCTCAGTTACAATGCTACCTGTAGGGAAGGCCAAGGACAGCATGTACAGGTAGAATCATTGAAGCATTCCAAGGCTAAGGATACAGTGGTAAAGGAATCTGACCTGTATGTATCAGATATGATGGCATTATACATAAAAGGAGTTTCTTAAGAGCATAAAGACCTGTACACATATAAATATTGTAGCCTGAATCTATCTTGTGAAGTTGCACAGGCTATCTGTGCAAGTGACTAAGTGCTCTTTAAACATGACTCAAGTGTTGCCTATAGAAATATTCATGAGCAGGCCGTAAGTGAGTAAACCATGTATAGAAATCTCACCAGAGCGGAAGCAATACAGAAATGTACACAAGTGTCTATATTACATATAAAACCTTCAAATAAAGTGAACTGAGGCACCATTATAGATATTTACAAAGTAGGTGCAACAATATCCAAAATGAGGGACATACCTGTAGGGGAAAAAAACCCACATATTGCCTGTACAAGTGAAAGCAATGAAGTTGGCATCCAGACACTATGAATGCCTTGGAATAGAAACTCACCAATATGTACCCATTTATAATGGCATTACACACATATGAGGAGTTTTTATAAGCACTAGAGACATGTACATACATAAAATAATTACAGCCTGATCTTAATGTGAAGTTGCTTAGGCTCCATGTACAAGTACCTAAATGTGTGACAATGAGAAATTTTAACAAACTGTAAAGGCAGAACTTTACTGGGATAGGAAGTGAAAAAGTTGGAAATATGCCAGTAGATGGAGTATTCTTTCCTCAGCAGTGTAATGGTACATCTTCCACGCAGATTCTAGCTTTTACAAGGTTTCTGAAGATGAGATCATGCTTCTTGGCATTAGCAGATGCAGTAACTAATGCAGGTGTCAGCAACCTACAGCATGAATGCCACAAGGTGGCATGTCAAGAGGCTTTGTATGGCACACAAAGGGCAGCCAAAAATCTCAATATTAAGATTCTTAATATCTTACCTTTGACACACGCTCATTCATTTTGTAATTAATTTGGAAAAAGTGGCACGCTATGAAACATAGGTTGCTGACCCCTTAATTAATGTATTCTTAAGTTTTGCCTCCAAGTCTTATACCTAAGAGGAGATGAATCTGCCTGATCACCAAATAGGTCGGCAGACAGCTTTTAGCTCCCTTTAGCTAAAAGTAGTATCTGGGACGGCTGGATTTGTGAAGTAGTAGTAGTTCTCCTAAGGTATTATGATTGAGTAATGTATTTAAAGAGGAAATAAAGAATTTTTATAAATGATGAAGATTTTGAAGCATTCTTCATAATGCTGAACTACAGTTAAAATATACCCCAACTGTGTACCAAGAAATATAAAAATATATAATTTTGATTTTATGAAACTTATAAAAACCAACACCACACATACTGATAATCCTGCTGTAAACTGGGTTATATAAAGACTGTACAGAATAAATATATATATATGAAATGAAAATATTTTCATAACCAGAAAATGTAAGAAAACAAGGGTACCATAGAACATGGGACCTTGCAAGCATTCTATGCTGTTCTATTATACCACTGAGTCTGACTTTCCAAAACATTCATACAAAAATGTAACATAAAACTTCATGCTGCCATTGACATCACCTGAAATAAAGGCACTTACTTCTCCTAAATGGACAAAACTGATGAGAAAAATCAGTCAGGTATCAGCACATCTCTTGTTGTAGTCCATCTGCTTGACTGTGCTTATGTACCTTGTGCATTTTAATTCTAATGCAGGAGTGCATCAATATTAATATAGTCATTTTAAATCTGCAAAACTCTGGATGAATATTTACAACGAGCCGAAATATTTTACAATCTCATATTGGTCTGTGCATGCTGTACAAATCTGACAACCACATGGTCATCATACAAAGTTTTCATCAGTGCGTGAACACATAAGGAATGAATCCATCAGTCGAGGCTTTATCAACTGCTGGAAATCCACCGATGTCATGTCTGGTGTTTGGCACAGAGAACAGATCTTGCGTAGAGCAGCCTGTAATAATAAGAGAATCATGGTTTTTACCAAGCAAACTAATTCATAACATAAAGCTAAATAAATAAATGCTCATTATCATACATTTTGTGAGATTCTTATTTTCCTATATTTCTGACAATTAAAATAAAGTTGCCTTTTATACTGGTATTTTACTGCTCTGTGTTTATTACTCTTGTATTGATTACAATAATTTTCAAGCCAGATATTATTGATATCTATTGCTCTTGTATTTATTACTATAATTTTCAAGCCAAATAGTATTGGTATCTATTACTCTTGTATTTATTACAATAGTTTTCAAGCCAAATATTACAAGCTGGTTTGGTTTGGTTTTGTGTTGTGTGTCACAGAAACAGAAATAGGTTATGTAGTGCCAAGGCAACTGAAGTAAAATGCCTTGCCCATGGACATGCCAAAGTAGCTGATCTGGGCAGATTCTATGTGAGATTTGAACCTGCATCCTTTCAGTTACAAGTTCAGCATGCTAACCACTAATTCTCCACAGTTTTGGAGTCTTATAACCATGTCTTATGTGCACATGTGTTTGTGCAAGTGTGCACACACATGTGCATGCATGTGTGTGCACCAGGCCATTTTACATTCTCAAGCTCACTGAGGCACCAAATGTCTTCTTTAATTTCAAAACTTCCATAAAATCATATTCTGTTGTGAATTGTCACTTTCACAATGGTTTTTTTCTTATGGCATAAAAAAATCCAGTGTAACGGTAATGCAAAATGGAGATGTCCTTTAATTAATGCTTCTCACAGGCAAATAGATGTTATTAAGCTGATTTGAAAATGTGAAAGATATGCACAATCCTGATAAATAATACAACTTGTGTGATCAAGCATGATTTTATTGTCAGAAAATGTTATACTACTACTAAGACTACTACTGAGTGAAGTGTACATCATGGAGCAAATGAAGTGTGCATCATGGACTGAGTGAAATTTACATCACGGAGAGATTGAAGTGTATATCACGGAGTGATTGAAGTGTACATCATGGAGTGAAGTGTACATCACAGAGTGAGTGAAGTGTACATCATAGAGTGAGTAAAGTGTACATCATGAAGTGAGTGAAGTGTACATCATGAAGTGTACATCATGGACTGAGTGAAGTTTACATCATGGAGAGAGTGAAGTGTACATAATGGAAAGAGTGAAGTTTACATCATGGAGAGAGTGTTGTTGTTGTTGTTGTAGGGTTTAATGACATTTTTCAGCACATGATAGGCTATAGATGGTGGCCAGTATTAATGGTGGAGGAAGAACCCGGGAAAACCCCGGAAAGAACCACCGACCCACGAGAAGCTACTGGCAAGCATTCTCACATTCCCACATTAGCCGAATCCGAGACTTGAACCCATGCAGACAGAGGTGAGATGGCAGGGATCCGTAATGGAGAGCGCTTTAGACCATTCGGCTACTCGTGGCCCCCATGGAGAGAGTGAAGTTTACATCATGAAGTGAGTGAAGTGTACATCATGGAGAGAGTGAAGTGTACATCATGGAGTGAGTGAAGTGTACATCATAGAGTGAGTGAAGTGTACATCATAGAGTCAGTGAAGTGTACATCATGGAGTGAGTGAAGTGTACATCATAGAGTCAGTGAAGTGTACATCATGGAGTGAGTGAACTGTACATCATGAACAGAGTAAAGTGTACATCATAGAGTGAGTGAAGTGTACATCATGGAAGAGTGAAGTTTACATCATGGAGAGAGTGAAGTGTACATAATGGAGAGAGTGAAGTTTACATCATGGAGAGAGTGTTGTTGTTGTTGTTGTAGGGTTTAACAACATTTTTCAGCACACGATAGGCTATAGATGGTGGCCAGTATTAATGGTGGAGGAAGAACCCAGGAAAACCCCGGAAAGAACCACCGACCCACGAGAAGCTACTGGCAAGCATTCTCACATTCCTACATTAGCCAAATCCGAGACTCGAACCCACGCAGACAGAGGTGAGATGGCAGGGATCCGTAATGGAGAGCGCTTTAGACCATTCGGCTACTCGTGGCCCCCATGGAGAGAGTGAAGTTTACATCATGAAGTGAGTGAAGTGTACATCATGGAGAGAGTGAAGTGTATATCATGGAATGAGTGAAGTGTACATCATAGTGTGAGTAAAGTGTACATCATATTATGCTGACAAGATGCCAATATATTTGTACTATGATAGTTTCTGTTATCTAGGCAGCTTTTCATATTTATAAATTGAAAGGTAGAATCATATAAATATATCTTTAAACACTAAAGTGTTTATTTTCGTGTTTTACTTTGGTGTTTGTAGGAATTTGTCTTTTAAACAACGTTAATTTTGTGTTTTATTTTGGTATCTGTTGGAATTTGTCTTTAAGACACTAAAGTATTAATTTTGTGTTTTACTTTGGCATTTGAAGGAATATGTCTTGACACAAAATCATTCTTATCTACCACTCTGACAAGCAGTATATAACTGTGCTTGACCGAGTTACTCCTACAGCATCAACTTGAATTGTGTCAACAGTGATGGACTGAAATTATGTGCATGTAAAATATATTTCTTATATGACTTGCAGTACAGGTTTCCACAAGTGAAATGTAAGTTTTCTGTATTTTTCCACTTTCAACCATACATTATCAATTTCTCAAATAAGATCACAAGCTACCTATTCTGAATTATTTTTGGATTTTAAGTACAGATATATAAAAAACAATGAAGGCAAATCACAAATTTTTTTATTACATGTTGCCACCTCATTCCACCCTCAGGACCATTTTAAAGGGGGCTCAAAACCCAAACTCCACTACATATATGTCCTCCTGCTACAAAGGTTAATGTAAAATTTGGTTCAATAATATTTTCAATTGTCACTGTAACTGCAATGTTTGTATATATAAATTCTGACACCCTTGCACTGACCCCAAGGGAGAGACTCTAAAACCACAACCATTTTGTGGAAGGTTGTCATATCAAGTTTGGTCTATTGCACACAAGTAATTCTGAAAAAGGGTTGTCTACAGACAGATGGACAGATGGGTTGATGGATGGACAGATGGAACCAATCACAATATTCTAAACATTTTTAAAAACAATGGGTATAATAAACAGTGACATAATTACCAAGCTGGCTACAAGTACTGCGTCACTGTTGTTCCTTTCCTTAATATTGCGACACAGCTGGACCAGCCTTGGAATACCTGAAAGAAAAAGAAAGCTATGTGAATATATAGATGTATACTTTAATACTTCTTATCTTGCTAATCATCCACATTATTCTTTATAACAGGACTCCACCCTCTAGAAATCTGGAGAAAAAAAATTGTTTCTTGACAATAACATTTTATTTGTAATCAAATAGAAAAGTACTAAGTGACAAAGTTTGTTAAGGGTGACTACAAGAAACCTTTCCAAAAAGATCCCATCTTAACAGAACATAAATTATGCATATTTCGATAAATTTGTAGAAAAATGATGTTGGGTAAACGATGCCCAACACCTACATAATATAAAATAATGAATACAAGGTGTCCTTCTCTACTGAATTGCATCACTCAAGATAAGGTTGTATATTTCAATATCACATGCCTTTTGTGTTTGTACATTTCTAATAAATGGGACCTGCTAAAAAGGAATAAAGATATATTTGAGAAATATTTAAAAGTACAAACAACTTTTTGTCTCATCACAATATTTACAAAATTTATTACCAATATGAAAAAGGATTCAGTATTATGATGGTCACTGATCAAGTACCTATGCTACAAAGTTTTAAAAATTTGCCCCCCCCCCCCCAGTGCAAATAGAGAAACAATAGCCAGGTAAAATAATCACAGACAGGTACTGAGATGAATTATGGTTAAATTATATCACTTTATTAAACAGGAGTAGCATAAAAGATCCATTATATGTATTCCCTATTTTTAATAATCCTCTATGCAGGCACTAGTAGGGCATAGTTTCTGGAGATTACTGACCATGTGGGTCACAATGACTTGGACTTTTAGTCAAGGTAGGCAGTCTTGTCCTGAACTTACTGTGCAGAAACCATTATTTTCTTTTCAGACTTATTATGACCTTGAACTCAGGCCTTTAGACCCCTCCAAATGTATTGGTTTCATTCTTTACCCTAAGTGCAATCCATCCACAAAATCTGGTCAAGGGATTTTTTGCTACTGCAAAAGTCTTGTGCAAAACCTACTTCTCCTTGTGTGACAAAGACCCCTACCTTTGACAATTTTACCCAAACATCAAAAAGACCTCTTCTATTCCTTAAGTCCAAACCATCTACAAACTTTGGTCAATGTATATGGTCCAGAACAAAATGTATTATGCCCTCTCCTTCCAAAAACAATTTATTTTTGCAGTCACAGTAATTTTAACCATCTAACCCCAATTTCATAGGCTTCTTCTTACTCAGTTTATATACCAAACTTGAGTTGATGTACATTAAAAATAAACTGAAACATTTTGGGCAGAAACCATTTTAAATTTTGTCAGCCACAGTGACTTTGACCCCTTGACCCCCAAATCAATATACTTTCATCGTTCTCCAAGTGCAAGCCATTGAAAGAGTTTACTCCAGGTATATGATGCAGAAATAATGTTATTGTGTACAAATTAATTTTCTTCTTAGTCTCAGTGACCTTGACCTTTGACCTTTTTGTGCCAAAATAATAAGCTTCTGCCTTACCCCAAGTACAAGCCATCAATAAAGTTTGATCCATGTCTGTGGTGTAGGATAAATGTTACTGCGCAAAAATTCATTTCTGGTCCAGGTCTGTGATATGGAACAAAATTTTGGGTTCAGGTCTGTGATACAGAACTAAATTTTGGATCCAGGTCTGATATATAGATCTAAATTTTGGGTCAAGTTCTGTGATGTGGAAATAAAAGTTTGATTCTGTACAGTATATTTCTCTTGAATGAAACAACCTATTCAGTCATCTAGTCAAACCTGTGCTAACTACCTTTATACAGTAACCATTGATACTAGAGAACATCAATTTTTCACACTACAATGCTAGTTATTTTCCATAAACTTCAGCTATATCAGTAAGCACCATTATGCATGACTAGCTAGTAATATGTAGTGATAACTAAGGCCAACAAGAACTCTATTACATGACTAGCAAGCACTATGTATTACTCTCCCAACAAGTACTCCATTACATGACTAGCAAGCACTATGTATTACTCTCCCAACAAGAACTCCATTACATGACTAGCAAGCATTATGTATTACTCTCCCAACAAGTACTCCATTACATGACTAGCAAGCACTATGTATTACTCTCCCAACAAGTACTCCAATACATGACTAGCAAGCACTATGTATTACTCTCCCAACAAGAACTCCATTACATGACTAGCAAGCATTATGTATTACTCTCCCAACAAGTACTCCATTACATGACTAGCAAACACTATGAATTAATCTCCCAACAAGTACTCCATTACATGACTAGCAAGCACTATGTGGTGATCACTGTAACCAACATATACTCCAGGGTTTGACCAGCAAGGACTATGTTGTGATCATTATATGTTGTGATCATTATGGGAAATGAGTACCTCATTAGGAAACCAGCAAGCATTATGTGGTGATCACTGTAACCAACATATACTCCAGGGTTTGACCAGCAAGCACTATGTTGTGATCATTATATGTTGTGATCATTATGGGAAATGAGTACCTCATTAGGAAACCAGCAAGCATTATGTGGTGATCACTATGATCAACAAGCATTCCATTATGTGACCAGCAAGCACAATGTAGTGATTACTATAGCTGCCAGCACTATGTGGTAATCACTATGGTTGCTGGTACTATGTGGTGATTACTATATTTGATGGCACTATGTGGTGATTACTATAGTTGCCGACACTATGTGATGATTACTATAGTTGCTGGCACTATGTGGTGATCATTATGGTAGCTGGTACTATGCAGTGATCACTATAGTTGCTGGCATTATGTGGCGATTACTATAGCTACTGGTACTATGTGGTAATTAGTACAGTTGCTGGCACTATGTGGTGATTACTATGGTTGCTGGCACTATGTGGTGATTATTATGGTTGCTTGCACTATGTGGTGATTACTATATTTGATGGCACTATGTGGTGATTACTATAGTTGTTGACACTATGTGGTGATTACTATAGTTGCTGACACTATGTGATGATTACTATATTTGATGGCACTATGTGGTGATCACTATGGTTACTGGTACTATGTGGTAATTACTACTGTTGCTGGCACTATGTGGTGATTATTATGGTTGATAGTACTATGTGGTGATTACTATGGTTGCTAGTACTATATGTGATCACTATGGTCAACAAGTACTAGATTATATAAACAGCAATATTGTTGTAGAGTTTGTGAATGATATTGCTTGCTTTCTTGCAGTGTGTGAAACTCGCCAATTCTGCAAGTCCACAGGTTTAGAAACCTGAAAATACCACTGGTCCCTTCCCTAGTAAAATGGTCATACTTTCTATCATACAAGAAGAAAAAAATGAAGTTAATAATTCCATGGTAAATTCAGGTAGACATGAATATCAGCCCTTAGTAAGGTTATTTATATAATGAAACATGGAACATAAAGTACACCGGAAAATAAGATATTTATATAATATGTCAATGTTGTTATTAAAATTTGATTAAATTCAGCACAACATGGACACTGACCAGGATAACAATGCTCACTGTCTAGATGATCCAGATCCATACATGACTCATTTAGTGGCTGGGTATCAAGCAAAATCTAACCAGTGAAGAGAATTAGGGCCTGGATAAGAACCACAGTCCTCATCCATCGACTTTCAACTATAACAGTATGATAAATAAACCTGGCCTTCAAAGATGAGTCTGTGGTATCCAACATACAGCTGCTCAATGTGAAACAAGGTCTGTAGAAAGGTGTGATTAAGCAGTGGATTGCTAGAATCAGAAATGGGTCAAATGTATCCACATCCACAGAACGCAGTTGAAAAGTAAAGTTTTTTCAGCTCAGCATTGTGAATGATATCCATCTCTATCGCTCAGTGAATTTTCACCTCAGCATTGTGAATGATATCCATCTATATAGCTCAGTGAATTTTCACCTCAGCATCTTCAAATGATGACAAATTTACCTAATTAAGATATCAACTGCATCATCTAATTTTCTTTAAATTAATTTACATTCTTACTTATTATATGTTTGTAATATAATCTGTGTAATATGTAGGACATTTTTTTTTACCTATGGCATGTGATGGCTTCCATAACTGCTTTGTCCTGTATCACACACATGAACTCCTTCATAACTCCAGGGGCAGCAATGCTTGATTACATGTATACTGATCTATCTTTTTCAGTTATAATGAACAAGTAGTTTTGTTCTCCTGATACACATGGGTTTGAAATCATTCATGTGAAGTGCCCCAGGTGGCTGATTGGTCTAAAAGCACTCACCTTTACTGATCACTGCCATCTCACCTCTGTCTGCATAGGTCCAAGTCTTGGGCGTGGCCAGTGTGGGTATGTGAGAAAGCTGCCAGTAGCTTCCTGTATGAAGTTAGTTCTTACCCTAGTTTTCCTGGCTTCTTCCTCCAACAAATAAACTGGCTGCAATGTATAGCCCATCTTGTGCTGAGAAATGTCATTAAATCCCAAAACAACAAAATCAACATTTGTGTGAGAAAAGAATTCAGTAACTTTAGCAACATTATGAGAGGCTAATGTGAAAATTCACTGAGCTACAGCCTCAGATGTCATTTGTGATGCTGAACTGAGTGAATTATAACAGCATTGTCATGATCTTAGCATGCATCCTGTTTCCATACTCCAAGTGAATTCTGTAATCCAACTATCATTTTCTTTTGATAGTGTCATATTCCTTCTGAATAGTTCTTTTTGCATTGGCTCCTTGGCTTTTTAGCCTCTGGTGGTTTTCAGGCATCCAAATATCTCCAAAGTTGACATTTGGAATCAGAAGTAGCATGTGTCACCAGACATTGTATAGACATAGAAGTGTCTTTGTTTGGAGTTACAAGTATCTAGTGTGGGCAGATTTCATGTGAGTTATTTATTTTCTCATATCACTCAGAGTCATATGAAACAATTCACATTTAATTATGTTTCACTTGGTTTTTAATATTTCTTTCAATAGCATAAAAATTTAAATTTTGAGATTAAATTTACTAGATATGCCTAAAAGTCTAACTGGCCAGATGGACTGGCTACTAAATTTTTGTCCCAGTCTATGAAATTGGCTGGCATCAGACTGGTGGACTGGCAGCAATTTTGCGCACTGCTTACATAAATATCACATTAATTTTGAGAAATATAATCCTGTGATGCCCATTCACCAATACAGAGATCCTCTTTTACAAATTTTGGACTTTAAATGGACTTTTGACAATTTTAGATTTTGGCCTTTAAATGGACTTATGACAATTTTACAGATTTTGGCTTATAACTGGACTTGACAATTTTACAGATTTTGGCTTATAAATGGGCTTCTGACAATTTCTGCAATGCAGGTAAGTATGGTATGATCAAACTGAATTTCTGCAAAGTTAATTGCTCTGTAAACCAATACTCACACTGATTATCATGAAACTTGATGACTGAGTTTGAAACTTTGTTTCCACTCTCAATCAAAAGTGACTTCTGTACAAGAAAAATCCTTGCCAGACTGGTTGATACAAAAAAAAGCTCACAATCAAAATCAACAGTTTTATGATCTCCAGATTTATTATCATATCCACAATAATTTCCCTTACATAGAATATTACAGAAAATCTACCCTTACCATGTAGATCAGTAATGACTTGTGCAGTTTCTCCATCTCTACAAAGCCTGGTGAGAGCGATGGCAGCCTTCTGCTGGACTCTTTCACAGGCTGCTATTTCTGCTTCTTTTGTGTACTGATTGGGCCGCTCCTGAAGAAAACTTACAAGTACACTCAGTCCATCATTCCGCAAAATGTCATTCCTAGCACTGTCGATTACAGCCATATTGGCTAGTACTGTTGCAATCTGATAGGAAAAATGATTAATATCAAGTACATAAATGAATAATGACAAATAATTTCATTTCAATCAACTGTATAAAAACCCATGTTCTCTAAATGTATATTTTGTTTCCATAGTTACTCAGATCATCACATGGAGTGGTCATTAAAGTGAAGGGAAGCAATTATGAATAGATGGTCATGTTATCCTTGCATGTGACAGAATGGATCATAGCCAGAACCACAGAAGTGCTAAGCCACTTCATTATCCCTGACCTATTCAGGTACAAATAGACAGTGTGACCTCTTGATTGGCACACCAGGCTTGACTAAGAAACCCATTTTTGATGCAGTTTGTTGATACATCTGTTCTACCCTAGGTGAAGCACTTGATCTTGCTTGCTCCAGTTGGCTCTACTGTAATCGACTCTCAGCATAAGTAATGGAGTTAACTACAATGGACTAGTGTAACTATCAATCTAACACCTGTCACTTTCTAAATTAATAACCAATTTTCAAGGGCATGTCAACCATACAACTCTTTTTCGTTGAGCCTGCCTTTTATTTAGTCAGAAGCAAATTTTAAGGTAAATTATGTTTCTTCAATAATACTGACCATATCATATTAACATTTGGGACTACTCTCTGTTGACACCAAATTCAACCCTCCATAAAAGTCTTTAAAAAATAGCATCCTGACCATATATATATATATATATATATATATATATATATATATATATATATATATATATATATATATATATATATATATATATATATATATATATATATAGAGACAAAGGGAATTAACTCTTACAGGTTCACTCCCCTCTATACTCGCTAGGCAGACACTGGTATCCCAGATGTAACCAGTTTTAACTTTAGCGAGACTGCAGTATGAGGAAGGATGAGAGGCTGTCATTTTAATAATCTGATCATGTAAATATTATCAGAGAAACATAAATTACTAAAACATTTTTTATTCTCTGTCAAATACATTACTTGATCACATTAACATCAGTTGAATAGATAGGAGGAGGAGGAGGAAATGCTGAGCATCCTGTGTCGGCTAGTAGGATTCTGACTGCTTAGCTGAAAGGATGAACTTATCCCTAACATTCAAAACTCCCTTTTATACACACTAGGGAGCCACTGGTATCCTGGATATAACCAGTTTTAATTTGAGGGAGTCCTTCAACAGGATGCTTGCATCATGGGGAATGAAGAGAGGCTTTCTTTTTTAGTTGTTGTTGTTGTTCTAGGGTTTAACGCCATTTTTCAGCACAAAATAGGCTATACATGGTGGCCAGTATCAATGGTGGAGGAAGAACCCTGGAAAACCCGGGGAAGAACCACCGACCAATGAGAAGCTACTGGCAGGCTTTCACACGTACCCACGCTAGCCGAGCCTTGGACTTGAACCCACGCAGACAGAGGTGAGATGGCAGTGATCTGTAATGGTGAGTGCTTTGGACCACTCGGCCACTCGGGGCCCCCTTCTTTGTTAGTAATTTGATATGGTAAATATTATAAGAAAAACATACATTACTAAAACAAGTTGCTTTCTCTGTCAAATACATTGCCTGAGCACATTACCATCAGGAAATTAGGTAACAGGAGGAGAAGGAAATGCTGAGCATCCTGCCTATATCTGTGTCACCCAGCCGGACTGTGATTGCTCAGCTTAAAAGATGAACTTATTTCTAACATTGTAAAGTTTCCCAGGTGAATCTAGTTAAAGTGGCAAATTCATGCCATGGTCTGCAGTTGTAATTTTATGAATGAGGCATGATAACTGACTGGACATCTACCACTGGCCCAACAAGATTCATATTTTGTGAGACCACATCACTTGTACAGAAGCTGGAGAATGTGGACTGGACAAACTGGTCAAGTGACTTCACTATGTCCCAGATTCAGACATCAAAGAATAGTCTTGATGAAACTGCTTGTATTTTGTGAGATCTTCATTAGTCATACTGAACTTTGTGAGAGTTCAGAGCACACTGATTTAAGAATTCCTTTAGTGAAGTGCCCAGTGATTGTGGGGTTATGTCTTGCTCTCCTGCCTTAAGCAACAGGAATAGTCTTTTAAGGTCAATGAGAACATTCTCTCTCTGCTCTGGGTCCTGCAGCTTCACTTATCTTGACATGTTAATCTTGACAAATTATTTGTTAGTTGCCTTGTGATTACAACCTGTTCTTAGAAACAAAACCAGATTGCATCATTAGAATGACTGAGCTGTCAGAGCAGAAAGGCTTGCAGTTAAGACAAGTGTCACTCACCCTACAAGCTGAAGCCAGTGATATCAGGAAGCAAGTCTCATATCATTACTTTAGCAAGATGAAGACAGGGCTTAAACTTAGATGAGTTGAGCCACATCAAGACTCATGAGAGGTTCCATTTTGGAAACAATGTAAGTGAGCATTGTCTGGATGTCAAAACTGGACAGAAATGTCCTTGTTGCAGCCAATATTCTCCATTCCATGATGTCTGAACATGTTTCATATCACAGACCAATATTTATTGCTTGTGATAGGACTGACTTCATGTAATTGAAGAGAAAAAGAAAGAAGCTAGCCAGTTCGGAAATGGAGGCTGAAAGTAGTAGTGTGACATCACTGACATGGCACTAGTGATGAAAAACTTATTTTCCATCATATACCTTCAAAGTGGAGGGCCTTCTAGATGATGCAATTGAAACTCCAAATGCTTTTGTGCACAGCATCCCTGACAAGAGCCAGGCATTAAGTAGGTGTTTCTCTAGCTAAAAATGGAGCAGCAGTGACCTCTGTGACTTGAACAGCAT
This sequence comes from Sinohyriopsis cumingii, assembly GCA_028554795.2. Lineage (NCBI taxonomy): Eukaryota > Metazoa > Mollusca > Bivalvia > Unionida > Unionidae > Sinohyriopsis > Sinohyriopsis cumingii. The sequence continues at coordinate 109,316 of JAPYKE020000488.1, forward strand.
CTGAGCCACAACAGTTTTCCTAGGTATGTCTGTTATTAAATTGAGCCAAACACTAATCCATGACTTGTGTCATTGTAAAGGGATAATCAGAACTATTCTGCAGTCTGTGCCCCTCATTTTCTAAATTATTTTCAAAATGAGAAATGATAGAGGGAAGGTAAATACCCATACTCACTTCCAGCTGATTGAAAAGGCATCCATGGCCCATGCTACTGAGCTCAGAAGTGGGGTGGGGTGGGGTCAAAATTGGATAGTTTGTTGTTCAACCCAGTCACAAATAGATCCAGCATCAGCCTGCTCCATTTGACATAGACTTGATGGGTGGAGAGATCAAGAAATTCAGCAGTTGTCCTCTCTTCTATAACAGCCTTGGCATTAAGCCTGCCTGGAATGTGCTGGACTTGACAATTGATCTGATATAGGGAACATCAACAAAGGTATTCCCATACCAGGAAGTAAATGTCTGCTGATTTCAAATCCCTCTTGTTTTAATAGGTACCTGTACATCACCAAGACTGAACTGTCTGACACTATCCGTACTGTCTTTCCTTGGATGCTTTCCACCAAGGCATGGGATACATTGAGAACGCCTTCACTTCCATGAGGCTGATATGAAGGTCCTTCTCTTGCCACTTGCTACTCCCTGTCTTGCTATTGAAGAAGTGAGTGTTTGATCTTGGGTAAGACCATAATATGGTGCCCTAAACTAGATGTGTGATCAGCAGAGGACACATGCAAATGGAGCCAAGGTTTTGAACTGAACTGAATAGGCTGAGGAGTTGGAGAAACTCTCTTGCTGAAACAGACATCAAGATTAATACCTTTTCCAATACATCAATAACACTTTCAATTCATCTGGGAGGAAGATACACCAAACTCAGATGTGTTAAGAACTCCATAACCAGATTGAAAAAATGCTAAGATGGATAAGTTCCAACTTCTCCAAATCAATCATCCACCCTAAACTCTGGATGAGGGAAGGAAGGTTGTGCATATCATGAACCAAAAACCAACCTTACTGAATATTTTTGCAGTAGCAGTATGTTGTATAGTAGTTGGACATCCTGAACAGGGATAGGGCATATTCCAATGTTATGGTGAAGGTCCAAGCACTTAGACTGTATCTAAATTGAAGAGCAGGGAATTGGTATACTATATCAAAGAAGTGAAGCAAAGGCATTTGCAAGATGCTGCATGAATTGGTATATGGATTTACGCACCGGACAAGTTGAGAATGGTTGCTTATTTATCCTGTCAGAATGAAAGATTGATGCACCTTGAATTTTGGAAGAGAAATAGATTCAACCTGCTTAGATCTATCATGGCAGAAAAAATCTGGAGTAGAAGCACTGGGAACACAGTTTTTTCCTCAGCCTTCTTCTGTAAATTGTCTGCTATCATGGGATGACTTGCAGGTTCCATCATGAAGGGGGATGATGAATGGGCTGGATGAATGGGGATGTGCAAATATATGAGTCTCCATTGACAGCAACTCTTGTACAACTGTCTTTTTTCTTAATTCAACCTTGAACAAAAGAGAAGAACAAAAAGAGTGGGAGTGCAGGGTCACCACATGGTGTTGTTGAAGGTCGAAATCATCTTGTCTAGACTTGGTACATCTTGATAGTACAAATCAGTATGCGGTTTTTACTGATGGAGTGAGAAATGTGTGGGCACATGATTCACTGAAGAAAAGGTTCTTGCATTACCAGCTGAAAATGTTGACTGTGAGATGCTTAATAATTTCTGCAATTTTTGAAGAGTGTAGCAAGATTTGAAATTATGGACTGTTGTCATCATTGTCTACATCAAAGAGGCCTTTACCTTACTGAGTAGGATGATGGACTGTTTTCATCATTGTCTGCATCAAAGAGGCCTTTACTTTAAGGGTAGGATGATGGACTGTTGTCATCATTGTCTACATCGAAGAGGCCTTTACCTTATTGAGTAGGATGATGGACTGTTTTCATCATTGTCTACATCGAAGAGGCCTTTACCTAATGGGTAGGATGATGGACTGTTATCATTATCTACATCCAAAGAGGCCTTTACCTTATGGGTAAGATGAAGGACTGTTGTCATCATTGTTTATATCCAAAGAGGCCTTTACCTTATGGGTAGGACTACAGACTGTTGTCATCACTGTCTACATCCAAAGAGGCCTTTACCTTAAGGGTAGGATGATGGAATGTTGTCATCATTGTCTACATCAAAGAGGCCTTTACCTTATGGAGAAAATGATGGACTGTTGTCATCACTGTCTACATCCAAAGAGGCCTTTACCTTAAGGGTAGGATGATAGAGAGTTGATGATGGAATGTTGTCATCATTGTCTGCATCAAAGTGGCATTTACCTTATGGAGAGGATGATGGACTGTTGTCATCAATGTCTACATCAAAGAGGCCTTTACCTTAAGGGTAGGATGATGGACTGTTGTCATCATTGTCTACATCAAAGAGGCCTTTACCTTATGGGTAGGATGATGGACTGTTGTCTTCACTGTCTACATCCAAAGAAGCCTTTACCTTATGTGTAGGATGATGGACTGTTGTTGTCATTGTCTACATCCAATGAGGCCTTTACCTTAAGGGTAGGATGATGGAATGTTGTTGTCATTGTCTACATTCAATGAGGAATTTACCTTATGAGTAGGATGATGGACTGTTGTCTTCATTGTCTACATCAAAGAAGCCTTTACCTTATAGGTAGGATTTATGGCAAGTGAAGAAGGGCCTTTAAAGGAGGCAAAATTCCTAAGCATTTTACAACTGTTCCCATCCCAGGAACAATTCTAAAGGCTGAGGCGGAGAAAATGGCAAACAGCATGGATAATGACTTTGATTTCTGGATCAGCTATGGATGGCTTTGGACCTTCCAGCACTGACATGGAACAAAACAAAATTCATTGTTTGGAGAGATATGCTCAGAAAATCAGGCTCTGGATAGTGAGTTGATATTTGTCAAGTGTGCCACAAACTGCAAATACTATTGTGTTCTCATCTGCATAATTTAAAACTTTTTAGTCCCATTAAATTCATGTATGGTAATGGTTGACCTTTGTGAATTTACTTCTTGGCAATCTACTTTAACAAAATCTGTTGATTGATCTGTTTAGCCAATATGAAAATGAAAACAGCATGTTTCAACACTGTTTCTTAAAAATGAATGTTGATCCTTGCGAAAAAAGAAAACTTATTTAATTTTGAACAAACAATAAAATTAGAATGTATCCAATTCAACACAAAAAGCAGAGACGTAATACAAATATAAAATTAAACAGTCACTTGGTATAAAGAGCATCAGATAACTCCTGCAGTTGCAAGTGTGTTTTATAAAGTATAAAGTGTGTTTTATAAAGTATAAAGTGTGAGTATAGAGTATAAAGTGTGAGTATAAAGTATAAAGTGTGTTTTATAAAGTATAAAGTGTGAGTATAAAGTATAAAGTGTGAGTATAGAGTATAAATTGTGAGTATAAAGTATAAAGTGTGTTTAATAAAGTATAAAGTGTGAGTATAAAGTATAAAGTGTGTTTTATAAAGAAGAAAGTGTGAATATAAAAGTTTTAATAATCAAATCATCAACAAGATATATGCATTCACAGAGGGTTGGAAAGCAGTACTCTCTTCATACTTTATTCAATCCAGGTTCAATCAAAGATTCTACCACATGAAAGGGTTAAACATGATACATCCACAGTTTTGTGGGTATTTTTTTCTGGATTATCCAGTTTCATTTTGTCCTCTTACAAAATCACACCATGTCAACATGGAAAAGTACTGAACGTAAGTGGTACAAGGTGACACAACTGACATGAAACCAATGAAGTTTAAGTTAAATTGTGTGTGTGTGTCTGTGTGTGTGGAGAGAGAGAATATATATATTTTATTTTGCCCATTCTGGCATACAAATATAAACAAAGACCATATTCAAAGACTGTCAATCAATTAATCAATCAATTAAATCCATCAAGTAGTGTCATTAAAAAACCAAATACATTATCTGCAAATTTTTCCAGTTTAGCCCCCTCCCTCACCCACACCCACCCAAATGACACCACAAATATAAATTGCTATTATGAACTAATAAGTGTAATTAACCTGATCCTTGGAAAAGATGGACTGGGCCTTTCTGGTGTTTGAACACTGGATGAGATGACGGGGTGCACTCATCTGCTGTAACACCTCGCATGTATGGCTGTCCATGAATGTAATGTTGGAAATGGCTGCTGTAGACAGCAGGAAAATCTCATGTGATGCAGTATTGTAGCACAAACCTAGAAAACAAAAGGGCAAAATCAATGTTAAAGTACGTAGACATTTTTGGATGAAATTAACCTAAAGGTATGATCCAGCACAAAAATCCAGATTGAATATTGTGCCTATGATGTCACAATGAAAGCTATACATATTGATAAACAAATTAGTACATCCCTCGATTGTGATGATTCCACTCGATGCACTATTATTTTGACCTACTTTCTTACTGACAGTAGCTATAAAAATCATTCTTACTGACAGTAACTATAAAAATCATTCTTACTGACAGTAGCTATAAAAATCATTCCTACTGACAGTAGCTATAAAAATCATTCTTACTGACAGTAGCTATAAAAATCATTCTTATTGACAGTAGCTATAAAAATCATACTTACTGACAGTAGCTATAAAAATCATTCTTACAGTAGCATCATTCTCAAAGCAAATAGTGTAGAAAAGTTTGTTTATCAGGAATATTAATATACACTGATTTTCTCACTCTGGCATAAAAGACACTTTATTGTACATTGTTACCTACTTTCACTGTTTTACCCATGTAAAGAAACCTGGTTTTAGGAATTGGATGATTCTAATTTTAAAAACAATAGGACATGAACAAGCAGCATCTCAGTTGCAAAATTTGCCCAAACATGGGGCACTTTATAAGAAACCAAGGACTGTGAAATCAAGCATTTTACTACAGCCCATGTGCTATGATTGCTCTCAAAACTTGCCATATATTTTAATTTTTATTTTCACTATTTCACCATAGAGTCGTAATAAATGATGTTCTACCTCATTATTTCCTCCCAGGAAAATGACATTTAATTAATATCCACAAGCAAAACATTTAATATGCCAGATTAATCACATGATGACTGCATGTACACATTTTCTACTTAATTCACAAAATGGCACTGTGACATGAGAGATAAATGTACCTTATTTGTTGTGTTTGGTACTTTTGAGTCATGTGATTAAGACATTGACCTCTGTGACAATTTCATGGTTTATGAAGATATTTATCCTTCAAATACATTCTTGAATCACGTTATGTTATGAATATTAGCTACAATGTGAATCCAGCCTTACTAAAAAATGAAAATTATTTTTTCCTGTCTATGTCATATAAGCTAAGGGCAATAACTTTTGCCCATTTCCTCCCCTTGCAACCACCAGGTATCGCTAGTTTTTAGCTTTGCTGCTGTACGCACAACATACATTTTACCTCCGACAATCAAAGCCATTTTAGTGTTCAAATTAGACCATCCAACTTTCATTTTAGATTTCTTGTGTGGGACAATGATTCTCCTGCAGGTAGTATACATTATTTGTATAATTTCTTCCAAATTTAAGTGTCTTTGTCACCTTAAGGACTCTGTCAATTTAAGACCACATCACAACAACTGTTGTTGACCTCATGTCATTTATGAGTTAGCGTGACACTATTTTCACTTGCTCCATTAGTAATGGAGTTGGTTTTAGCAACTTTTAACATGCTGCATTGCTAATTTATGCATTGTTTTCCCTTCTTGTGTGGTTTCAGTAGAAATATCAACTAATGCATAAAATGCACAAATTCAAAGCATTGTTTAGGAATCATCAAAATGCAACACAATTGTTTTGATTTCTCTGTTAGTAATGGGGAATATACTGTAGCGAGTTAGTAACATGATGAATTACTAATTTATGCCTTGTATTTTCTTCTTGTGTAACTTCAGCAGAAATGTCAACTACATGCAATAAATGCAACTTAAGAGTATGGAAGTCTACCATGACTATTGTCCTGTATATACTAAAAGTATATCGTCTATGACATGCAGTGTGTGTAATGCAAGGTCAGAGGAAGTCTGGGCTAGTTAGTAACATGCTGAATTGCTAATTTATGCTTTGTTTTCTCTTCTTGTGTCATTTCAGGAGAAATATTTACTAAACGCATCAAATGCAAAGTTCAAAGCAAAAGTCCATAAGGCATCAAAGGGAAGGAAAGACAGAACAAATCAAGGAAGACAACCTAAAGGTTGTTGCTGGTAATTCAGACTCACTGGAGGAGTGTGCCCCAATTTTAGACACCCCAGTGGGCATAGGCCCCCCCCCCCCCACACCCACATGTCTGAGGATGGTCTTCAGGCATGTAAGTCAGGACACATGGGGTTTGTACTCGATCCATTGGATCCAAACATATTACACCACTGCATCTTTATGGGCTGTCCAGCCATCACTGACCATCCAGCATGGGGGCTCCTAAAGTTTTTACCTTAGAGATTTAGCTTTGCAGAGGCAAACCTTGAATCTGGTAGGTCCGCTGGTGGAAGCACAGATGACCACCAGACCCAATTGAAACAATCAACACATTCTATTAGCTTTGCTGGATTTGCCAGTGAAATATTGAAGGTAAGAAGATTTCAATATTTATCTTCTTAACTTCTTCACTAATGGGGCACATGTCAAGTGACCTTAGACTGTCTCTTATTTAATTAGGATAATGGGTTATCTTTTGCATGGGAAATACAGCCATCATTCCCTAGAAAGATACCCAAGTTAGAGGTTGGTTGCTCAGCATTACCTCTTCCTTTTACCTATTCTTCATACATAATGCGAATGGGGAATGTGTTTGAAGAATAAAGCAAATTTTTCAGTCAATTATATTTCTCTGAGAATACTTACCCAATCACATTACTTAAAAGTCCTACCAACCACACCTGCCATGCCAGTATACTTGTTAGTATGTTGCTCAGCTAAAAACTAGTGTCACCTGGTGGTGGCAAGACAAGGTACTGGACAAGAGTTACTGCCCTTTGTCTATATGAGATAGACAGAAAAAGATGATTTTTTTCTCTTAGTAGGGCTGGATTCTTGAGGTAGCAGGCTAATATTCCTAATGTAAATTGTTTAAGTAAGTTTTCTTGGAGAAACATAATTTACTGAAAAATTTGCTTTTCTAAAATTAAATATTAATACAGCAGTCCATCATATTTATGAATAATTCCTAAAAGATTTGTCATCTTTGGCATTCAGTACCCAAAGTAGGTAAAAATAAATGGATGCTCCCATCACATTTGCCCTAATGACCTACCTTCTACCCTTTCTAGCAGATGTCCCTGATGGCATTGTGCAGATGAATAAAATAATGATGTGGTATTTTCTATTAATTCTTACCAGTCTATAATTATATTTAATACAAAATACATTTGCTAACCTGAGTATTTTATTGCTGAAAAGACAAAACCCTAAATTTTGTGACCAAATGTATTTTCTTTGGTTGCAAAATACTAGTATGCTCTTTTTGTTTGTAAAAGATACAACTAGTGCAGTACACATCATGATTTTAAGATGATGTCCTCAATGTTCAATTTAAAATAAGACAGCCTGTTTTGAACTGCATAACCAAAGTGTTTCAATTTTGATATGACATCCTGTTTTGACCCATATAAACTTAGTGGTAAATTTTAAATATGACAGCATGTTTTGACCTATATAACCTAAGTGGTAAATTTTAAATAATACAGACTGTTTTGACCTATACAACCAAAGTGTTCAATTTTATATATGACAGCCTGTTTTGACTTGTATAATCTAAGTGTTCAATTTTAAATATGACATCCTGTTTTGACCCATATAACCTTAGTGGTAAATTTTAAATATGACAGAATGTTTTGACCTATACAACTAAAGTGTTCAATTTTATATATGACAGCCTGTTTTGACTTGTATAATCTAAGTGTTCAATTTTAAATATGAAAGCCTGTTTTGACCTACATAACCTAAGTGTTCAATTTTAAATAAAATAGCCTGTTTGGGCCTAATATATACTAATACACACTGGATACTTTGTATCTCTATATATATATATATATATATATATATATATATATATATATATATATATATATATATATATAGACAGATACCATCACTACTGACAAATACATGCAATTATTTTGTGAATAATTCAAGTCATGTTCTTTCATTCTTTTGATAATAGATGTTTTCTTGTTTTGATTCAAAGTGTAAATGAAGCTATTTACTGATTATGTTCTGCGAGACATAAATATCACAACACATTTCCTGCTTGAACGATATTGATATTAAAGGATTTTTTCAAGTTAGCTCATGCAACATTTTTCGTTATTTCAAGTTTTATATGTACATGACTTTAAATTTATCTATTTATACCCTTATATAAATTTATATACACTTTTATATACAGAATTGATCATTAATATTAATGACTGACTTTTAGAACTTGTTGTACTTCTTTCTGAAGACATTTTGTACATATACTCCTTAATGTTCAGTTGAAGTTTATCTGTATGCTTTTTTGTACCTGATTACATGCATGATATGACTGATTACACTGCTTTTATTGCATTCTATGAACTCTAATATCATTCTTCAGTGTTCATTAACTTCTTTTCAAACTGAATTTTGGCATTCATATGAATAATACAAAGTTTTCTATTTGGGATAAATTCAGCTCCAGCACATTAATATTACTGCTGTATTTTAAAGTTGTTGCCATAATAACCACACTTTCAACAAACTGAATATTTACACCAAAATGCTCTCTATATTGTAAATTTTTCAAACCTTGGACAGACTGAAGTATATAAAAAATACAAACACACAATATACAACAATAAATGTACGGACATAAAGTGTTGAATCTTGACATTTCACTGACAACAAAACACCTGTTGTGCTTGTAGGTGAAGTTTGATAATCCAAATCAGAAAATATGAAAATCTAGGTTTTCTTAATCATGAACAGAGAAAATTCAAGGCATGACAGACATGGCAAGAAATGAGAAAGTTTGGTATAAAATTTATTTTTAAAAATATATAATTCTGTCAGGACTTTTGATATTGTAGGCATGATTAAGTTGCCATGGCAACTATGTCAGCCCTTGCATTCTGAAATTTACCATAGCCAATATCCATCCAGTGTTTACAACAAATTACACAATAAATAAAATTATTATTTGCACAAAAAGTAAACTCATAATGTATGACTGACTTAACTGATAAATTCTTAGACAGTTCAGCATCCAAGGTCATAGGAAGGATTTTCAGTTCATAGCATTCATTAATGGAATATTTGGGGTCTCGGGATTATTTTAAAGGTTTTCATCACTCATAAAAACAATTAAACAAATGACAGCAGCTTAGAAAAGTAAAGTATTCTGGCTCCACTGCCAGAAACATACAGTGCCATTAAAGAATGGCATGAAAAAAAATCTGAGTTGTTTATCTATTATATATGATCTTGTTCAAAATGAATCTAAACTTACTAAGAAGAGACCCTAGGAGGTCTTGTACATTCTCCAAGAATCCGGCGATGTGTTGGAAATTATCCAAACAAGGGGAGGTAACTTGTGCTACCACTCCTGCAGCCTCTCCCCTTACTGCCTCACTGACTGTAGTGTCACATAAAATGTCTGTCAAACACTCCATTCCACCTTCCTGTCAGAAAACAATGGAACTTTAAATTAATACCAATACAAATTGCGACTCATATTGTAGTTTACAAACAAATAATATATTATAATGAGTCCCTCAATAGGACTGTTGCATACTGGCCCAAAAAGAATTTCTAGGAATTCAATATAAGACCATTTCTTCCCTTACCTTTTGAGTGCTGAAACAATTTCAGATATTCTTCAGTGATAACCAGATTTTCAAACAGATACTGCTGTGGACATATTAACTGTCAGACTCACACCAGTTTCATTTAGGATTAAACAGATATCATTAGAAGCCGTTTGGTGAAAAACATATGCTGATATAGCTATCCATTTGAGAGGAGCAGTAATAATATTTTCAAGATGGCTATCATGGTAGCATACTGAGGGTCAGATTGCATCATTTTCATTTAGTACAAACTAGACACAATAAGAAGTCTTTAGCAAAAGCCAAATGTTGCTATGACCATTAAGTACAAACTAGACACAATAAGAAATCTTTAGCAAAAGCCAAATGTTGCTATGACCATTAAGTACAAACTAGACACAATAAGAAGTCTTTAGCAAAAGCCAAATGTTGCTATGACCATTAAGTACAAACTAGACACAATAAGAAATCTTTAGCAAAAGCCAAATGTTGATAAAACTATTTAGTACAATAAGAAGTCTTTAGCAAAAGCCAAATGTTGATATAACCATTTAGTACAAACTAGACACAATAAGAAGTCTTTAGCAAAAGCCAAATGTTGATATGACCATCCATTCAGAAGGAATAGCAAATATTTGCTTTTCAAGAAGGCTGCTGTGGTGGCCATACTAGATATTGGATCATTTTCACTTAGAATGAACTAAATCAGAATAAGTCTTCTGGTGAAAACCTATGTCAACATCACTTTCCATTCAGGTGGTGTAGCAATAACAAAATTTTCAAGCTGGCTGGTGTCTGGCCATACTGGACCTCAAATCAACATCATTATCACTGGGCCCAACTAGACATTATAAGACCTCTTTTAAAAAAAACCCAATGTTGATGGAACCATCCATTCAGAAGGAGTAGTGACAACAAGATTTTCAAGATTTTGGATTATAACCATTTTCATCTGGAACCAACTAGCCATCATAAGAATGCTATATTGGAAACCTCATGTCAATCTGTCTATCTGTTCAGGAAGATTGGCAATAACATTTTCAAGATGGCTATCATAATGTCTATATTGGATGTACGTGTGGCACCATTATTTTTTTTTACACAAGGTCAGATAATTTCCAACATAATGTCACTAACAGCATTTGAAAATGGAGCTACAGCAGTTACAATTTTAGATCTGCTCTAAATGGTTATGGGAAAGAAGTTGAGATGTCATTAGGTTTTGGATCAATACTGAAAACAGCAGACTGAGGAGATTCATGTAAATCTTGTGAATTTATTGTTACTTCATGCAGTCATTCCTACTGTAACATAAAGATGCTTCAATAATGCATTCATGTCTTATTTCTCATCACTTTAAAAGTTAAAGGCATAAAGAAACAAACCTGTTCTAAATTCACCAGGTTCAGACAACATTTTATTTTCAAAACAAGACCAGAGGGACCACATGAACATTACCTTTTCTAGTTCCAATATGCTTTCAGCCACACAACAAATGGTTGCTAATGCCCTTAAGGCCTGAACATGGACAAATTCCAGAGACTCTGTTTTACAGATTTCAAACAAAGCACGTACACCACCTTCCTGAAAACAAATTGAAAAAGGAAATAAAATGACCAATAATCCCTTTCATGTTTGATGAAAAATACAGTATAAAATTCTGAATAAGAAGTATGTGTACTTATTCTTTTATCATTTATCAATGGAAACAACTCCAAAATACACTTGTAAAATTGGCTACCAATGGGCATAAAATGACATAATTACAAACTAAAACTTTCTTCAAACCAAATGAAACAAGCACAATATTCTATTGAAAAATAAAATTAAAAACTAGATACTTCTTTTGTCATACATTGTCAAGAAGTGCATAAAGAGAAGATGTGTCTATTTTTCCTTGCATATACATGCATAACCTATGTATTTATTTGGGCAATAAGAAAATTGGAAGGCATGTGTCTGATACTTTGTGTGCAATTGTTTTCAAGTATGCACCTATTAATCAGAATATACAGCAGGCCTTAAAATAAAAAGTTAGTAAAGCCATATGTATCCTAGGGATCTACTAAATGATGCACTGTAATTGATCCCTGAAATCAAGTGAACCCCCATGCTTTGTACTGTAACAGATCCTTGAAATCATGTGAACTCCCATGCTTTTAATACTGTAACTGATACCTGAAATCATGTGAACCACTATGCCTTGAAAACTATTTGGTCCCTAGAATCATCTGTACTCCATGTCCTGAAAACTAAATAATTTCTTAAATCACGAGAACAACCATTCTTTGAATACTGTAACTGATCACTGAAATCATGTGAACTCCAATGCCTTGAATAATCTAACTGATCTCTGAAATCATGTGAACCCCATGCCTTGAATACTGTAATTGATCCCTGAAATCATGTGAACCCCCATGCCTTGAATACTGTAACTGAACCCTGAAATCATGTGAACCCCCATGCCTTGAATACTGTAACTGATCCCTGAAATTATGTGAACCCCCATGTCTTGAATACTGTAACTGATCCCTGAAATTATGTAAACCCTCATGCCTTGAATAATCTAACTGATCCCTAATATCACGTGAACCCTCATACCTTGAATACTGTAACTGATCCCTGAAATCATGTGAACCACCATGCCTTGAATATTGGAACTGATCCCTGACACCATTCAAGCCCCATGCCTTAAATACTGGAACTGATCCCTGAAATCATGTGAACCCATGCCCTGAATACTGTAACTGTTCCATGAAATCATGCCCTGAATACTATAAGGAATCCATGAAATCATGTGAACCCTGTGCTTTGAATACAATATCTGATCACTTAAATCATGTGAACCATATGCACTGAATGCTGTAACTCATTCCTGAAATCATGTGAATCCCTTGCCTTGACAACTGTAAATAATCCTTGAACTCATGTGAACCCTGGCTTGAATACTATAACTGTTCCCTGAAATAATGTAAATCAAGCACTCAATACTGAAAAAGACTGCTACAATCATGTGAACACCATGCTTAAACACTGTAATTGATCCCTAAAATAATGAGAACACCTTGCCTTGAATACTGTAACTGATCTATGAAATCACATGAATCATGCCTTGAATACAGTGCTGATTGTTAGTGCTTTAATTATTTAGAATGAAGGCTTGGAATTAATGCATTATACTTATCTTGGACTACATTAACATAACACATGTAATAACAGCTCATGACATCACAAATGATGTCATAACATCCTGCAAAGGAAATGCACATTGTCTGAGATATCGGGATGTATTTCAAAGTCATTTCACTACACTCTTCTGCAGTTTGGTCAATCATTACAGTTTTGTTGTATGATAAATAGCATCTTACATATCATTTCAAATAAAATTTATGAAACTTGCTGAATAATTTAAATCTTTCACTCACCGAAGCTTGTAAAAGAGAAATTATTAGACTCGTTTCTTAAACTTCATTTAAACTCAGCAATATCCTCAGTATGGTAAACTCTACAGAATGTTTTTAACCAAATGTTCTTGTTAAAAGTGATATTTAAAAGTAAATATGTACACATCGACATTGTAGACACTGGGTTATATGAACTTAAATACAAAATTAAATGTTTTCCTAAAAATATTTTTAATACCAATGAAGCTTTACCAATGTCTGTTCTTTCCTGACTGTTGTGTGATCTATACCTAAGCTGCCATTACTGAATATCCATACAAATATTCATTGATCACTATGAACTTATAACATGATGGCTAGACATTAAACTGGGCCAAGAAAAGCAGCTGTCAGGTCTAGAGATTGTCAGTACAATTTGGCATGAACTTCTTCCAATAAGCAGTGTTTTCCTTGTGACATAATAGCATTTAAATGCAATCCACATTACATTAGATCACCCTGCCTGGTTAGCCATGTACAAAGAATGTCCACACACTTTAAGACTGACTTTATCTGATGTAGTTTTGGGGAAAATGGAGAATGATCTTGCAAGAAAGAAATATTCATTAATAAGGAGCAAAACAAACTAAATAATCACCATTTAAGGTTACATTTAATAAAATTCCAGAACATGACACCTATAGTTGAAACAGTCAGCTCCACTTGCCTACATGAACTATTAGACTGTTACTTTAATCATGTAATTTTCTGATCATGGAGTACAATAAACCTCCAAATCAAGACAACCGTACAGATAGAGGAAAATATCTGGATGGACATATCTGATTTCAGCAGATAAGTCTGCTCTTTGACATAAGAAATGTGTGTCTGTAATTTGGATTTTTAATGCAGCTTTAACAATTTTTTCAGTCATATCACTACAATGTCTGCAGTGTGGCAGTTCATAGTGATGCCTAGCACTGGGGCATCATGCTGCAGACATGTAGCATTATGTCCAACCCAGTCACATTATCCTGACACCAGGCCGACCATTTCTAACACTAACCTCTTAATGTTGAGTGCCAAGTGAGGTGGATGCTAGTACCATTTTTATAAGTCTTTGGTATGACTTGGCTGGGGTTTGAACCTGTGACCCCACATCCAAAGAGGACACTCTAACTTCTGCCACCAGATTAGTCTATAAGAAATGAATGTATCTCATGACAGTTTATACTTTCAAAGTAATATTACTTGAGGGAGGTCACTAGGAAATATTTTACTAAATGTTTGGGTGACTTGCCTGTTTCTAGCACAGTGTGATCTAATTTAACTTAATTCAATCTACAATTCCAATGCTACAAAACATCTAAATTGACCTATTCTGATATAGATTTTTTAGATCTACATTTGCCAGTATCTTCATGCCTACCCTTGCCAGTACCTTGATGCCTACCCTTGCCAGTATCATATCTACCCTTCCTACCCTTGCCAGTATCCTGATGCCTTGCCAGTATCTTGATAACTACCCCTGCCAGTATCTTGATGCCTACTCTTGCCAGTATTATGATGCCTACCCTTGCCAGTATCTTGATGCCCACATGTGCCAGCATCATGATACCTACCCTTTCCAGTATCTTGTTGCCTACCCTTCCCAGTATCTTGATGCCTATCATTGCCAGTATCTGGATGCCAACCCTTGCCAGTATTGTGTTGCCTACCCTTGCCAGTACTTTGATGCCTGACAATGCCAGTATCATGATGTCTTGCCAGTATCTTAATACCTACCCTTGCCAGTATCTTGATGCCTACCCTTGCCAGTATCTCAATGCCATGCCAGTATCTTGATGCCTATCTGTGTCAGTATACTGATGCCTACCCATGCCAACATCATGATGCCTTGCCAGTATTGTGATGTCTACTCTTGCCAGTATCTTGATGCCTTACCAGTATAAATGATGCCTTGCCAGTATCATGATGCCTACCCTTGCCTGTATCTTGATGCATTGCCAGTATCTTGATGCCTACCTTTGCCAGTATCTTGATACCTACCCTGCCAGTATATTGATGCCTACCCTTGCCAGTATCTTGATGCCATGCCAGTATATTGATGCTCTGTCAGTATCCTGATGCATACTCTTGCCAGTATCTTGATGCCTACCTGTGCCAGTATCTTGATGCCTATCCTTGCCAGTACCTTGATGCCATGCCAGTATATTGATGCCTACCCTTGCCAGTGCATTGATGCCTACCCTTGCCAGTACTTTCATGCCTACCTGTGCCAGTATCATGATGTCTACCCTTGAGTATCATGATACCTACCCTTGCCAGTATTATGATGCCTACCCTTGCCAGTATAATGATGCCTACCCTTGCCAGTATCTTGATGCCATGCCAGTATCTTGATGCCTTGCCAGTATACTGATGCCTACCCTTTCCAGTATATTGATGCCTACCCTTGCCAGTATACTGATGACTACCATAGCCAGTATATGATGCCTACCTGTGCCAGTATCTTGATACCTACCCTTGCCATTATGTAGCACATATCCTCCCCTTCCAATCCCATACTGATGACAGTAGTAATGGTACTGATTAATGATGCAGGTGTGTGAGACTCATCTAGACTATCCACGATTTTCTAAAAATTACAAAAATGCATTATATTTGTATTTCAAAATTTAATTAGAGAAAAAGCATTATTCCAATATTTTATATTTGAGTAAACAATATAAAATAAAACAAACAATGCATGTCACAAGAAAAGTTACCTTGCAATCAGCAAGCATGGGATTATTCAGAATATGTAAGGGTGGATAAATCCATTGAATGGCAACCCAAGTCAACTAAATTTTAGCTTCAGGCCACCAAGTGTTTCCAAGTCGCAGTCCTGCTGGACAACTCTACATGGCTTTAGTCGATAAAAAGCTGGTTACTATTCAATGCCAATAAAAATACCTATTCTTGTTCTTGTCATCATTATTGTTACTGTTGTTGTTGTTGTTACTATTATCGTTATCTTACAAAGTACTGTACACATAGATTCACCAAAATCACATTTTTTAGCCTGGCCACAACCCAGTTACCATAGTACTGTGTGAAATAGAACATTAACTCTGTTAGTTCTTTTTTTCAATTTTATTATTATTATTATTAAGAATGGGAGAAAATATAACCTATATGGATGAATCTGGTATCTTGTATGATACATGTAAAGGTAGTAGCATGTGCAAAATAGTCCAAAAGATAAAATAAAATCAGGTATAAAATAAAATAAATTCAAAATGCCAGTACAATAAGATCTGTTTTCAGGAACACATGATACAGCTATTGATATATCAAAGGTCATAACTTTATGATCCCAATTAAAGGGCATGACACAAAGGAAGGAGAGTATGTGATGATATTACATTTAAAACATGAAGTGCTGGTCTGAAGGGGTTATATAACAATTTGCAATGCAAACACTTGTCTTCAGTGCAGGCTAATCCAAAAGCTCTAACCAAAATGAGCCCATTCTGATCCCATAGCCCCAGTCTGGGCCAAAACCAAGGAGCTGGAGTGGTACAGAAAGATGGGGAATAAGTGATGATGCTATCTCCAAAATCATGAATTGGGGAAGGCATTTTTGATACAGAAATTCTGTAATATCTTAACCAAAGCTGTCCACATGCACACACACTTGGACAACCTAAATGCCACATAAATCCCATCTTAGCACATAAAAATAAAAATATGGGGTGAAGCAGAAAAGAAATTTTTTGTACCATGTTTATTTTGTATATCTCCATTGTTATAACACCTTTGATTACAACACCATTCCAGGTATAATCTTCTTATGACTAGGATCCTGATTAAAAATTTCAAATAATCCTTAACTTGATAATTTATAAAAATGATTTTATTCAAGTTGGGCATCAACAAAACTTGCTGCTATAACCTGAATTTGTCCTTGATTAGTCACTTATTGTACTGAGCCACTACTGTGTTTGGTAACATGCAATTGGAAACTCAAAAATGACCAGTCCAAATCAAAAATGCAATTTACCATTTTGACTTGCTGCCTTCAGTCCAAATCAAATGCAATTTGCCATTTTGACTTGCTGCCTTCAGTCCAAATCAAATGCAATTTGCCATTTTGACTTGCTGCCTTCAGTCCAAATCATATGCAATTTGCCATGTATACTTGTTGCCTTCAGTCCAAATCAAATGCAATTTGCCATGTATACTTGCTGCCTTCAGTCCAAATCAAATGCAATTTGCCATTTTGACTTGCTGCCTTTAGTCCAAATAAAATATAATTTGCCATGTTGACTTGTTCAGTACAGTTTTTATTCCATTTGTGCTAATTTTTCAAAGCCATGCTAAAAAAGAATCAATTGTGTAATAAACATGTATCATTTTTTCACGACTTTGTATTTTTATATATAAAAACAATTTCATATTTTGGTTACAGTCGTCATACATTTTGATAAAATATGGCCTCCCCCAACCTTTTTCTTAAAAGGAGGGGTGAATTTCCCACCTAAATTTTCAGTTCTTCAATAGACCTGTGAGCTGTACAATTATGCTCTGTTCACAAAATGGTATTTATGTGAATGGAATAGTTAATTTTTCATATGGTAATAAACAACTGCTTGTTAGATATGCCTGTCTTACTCATACCTATCTGTCCAAAAAAGATTCTCCAATACAGCTTGAATGTATTATTTAATCACTACACCGAAAACAAGTCTCAGAAGTTGTTGCTCTTCTGCACTCCTGAAAATGGAGTCTATCAGCTCTATTGGGTCTGACAGCAAGATCATACCTCCGAAAACCGAGTCTATCAACCCAACAGGGTTGACAGCAGGAAAATACCCTTGAAAACAGTCTATAGAGTTTGACAGCAGGACCGTACCCCTGAAAATGGTATTTTTCGGCCACAGAAGGCTGGACAGCATGGTAATACCCCTGAAAACTGAGACAAACAACCCTATAGGGTTTGACAGCAGAACCAAACTCCTGAAAATGGAGTCTATATCAGCCTTATATGGTTTGATGGTAGGGCCTTATCCCTGAAAACTGAGACAATCAGCCCTATAGGGTTTGACAACAGGATTATAACCCAGAAAACAGACTCAATCTGCCCTATAGGGTTGGACAGCAGGACCCTATACAAATTTTTACTTGTGCCAGTATATTTGTTACCTACATAACACAAGTAGACAACTAGTACATGTAACCCTCAATGCACAAAACCTACAATTAGAACCACAGTGAAATATTGAGGCCAATAAATGCTAAAAAAATTTAAAATGTTCCTAGCTAATGAGACATATTGCTTTTCCAGTGGAGGCTAAATAATGGATCAGTTCAGGATCTCTATCAAACATGATCACCATACATAAATGGATATTTTATTTTTGGAAATCTCAGGAATATTTCAGCTACATCACTGAAACTTTGCAAGATATAAATGCAATTCTTGTTTGTGTCCTTCATTATAGTTGTGATTATTGAAGGACAGAAGCTTATGGAAATAATTTGCTTTCTGGGTAAATTTCAACCAAAAAATACATTTGCTGATGTAAGTCAGCTCTTGTTTAAAAATAAAGATTAAGGTGTTTATACGAAAAGGTCCAACATTTTTTAAAATGATTTTCTTAACATGAAGACTTACCAAACATGTGATGATTGTGGATTTTCTTGTGATGCAGACTTACCAAACATGTGATTATGGACTTTCTTGTGATGCACACTTACCAAACATGTGATGATTGTGGATTTTCTTGTGATGCAGAATTACCAAACATGTGATAATTATGGATTTTCTTGAGATGCAGACTTACCAAACATGTGACGATTATGGATTTTCTTGAGATGCAGACTTACCAAACATGTGACGATTGTGGATTTTCTTGTGATGCAGACTTACCAAACATGTGACGATTGTGGATTTTCTTGAGATGCAGACTTACCAAACATGTGACGATTGTGGATTTTCTTGGGATGCAGAATTACCAAACATGTGATGATTATGGATTTTCTTGTGATGCAGACTTACCAAACATGTGACGATTATGGATTTTCTTGAGATGCAGACTTACCAAACATGTGATGATTGTGGATTTTCTTGTGATGCAGACTTACCAAACATGTAACGATTGTGGATTTTCTTGTGATGCAGACTTACCAAACATGTGATAATTATGGATTTTCTTGTGATGCAGACTTACCAAACATGTGATGATTATGGATTTTCTTGTGAAGCAGACTTACCAAACATGTGATAATTATGGATTTTCTTGTGATGCAGACTTAACAAACATGTGATGATTGTGGATTTTCTTGTGATGCAGACTTACCAAACATGTGATTATGGACTTTCTTGTGAAGCAGACTTACCAAACATGTGATGATTGTGGATTTTCTTGTGATGCAGAATTACCAAACATGTGATAATTATGGATTTTCTTGAGATGCAGACTTACCAAACATGTGATAATTATGGATTTTCTTGTGATGCAGACTTACCAAACATGTGATAATTATGGATTTTCTTGTGATGCAGACTTACCAAACATGTGATGATTGTGGATTTTCTTGAGATGCAGACTTACCAAACATGTGATTATGGACTTTCTTGTGATGCAGACTTACCAAACATGTGACGATTGTGGATTTTCTTATGATGCAGACTTACCAAACATGTGACGATTATGGATTTTCTTGTGATGCAGACTTACCAAACATGTAACGATTGTGGATTTTCTTGTGATGCAGACTTACCAAACATGTGACGATTGTGGAATTTCTTGTGATGCAGAATTACCAAACATGTGATAATTATGGATTTTCTTGAGATGCAGACTTACCAAACATGTGATGATTATGGATTTTCTTGTGAAGCAGACTTACCAAACATGTGATAATTATGGATTTTCTTGTGATGCAGACTTACCAAACATGTGATGATTGTGGATTTTCTTGTGATGCAGACTTACCAAACATGTGATTATGGACTTTCTTGTGAAGCAGACTTACCAAACATGTGATGATTGTGGATTTTCTTGTGATGCAGAATTACCAAACATGTGATAATTATGGATTTTCTTGAGATGCAGACTTACCAAACATGTGATAATTATGGATTTTCTTGTAATGCAGACTTACCAAACATGTGATAATTATGGATTTTCTTGAGATGCAGACTTACCAAACATGTGATGATTGTGGATTTTCTTGAGATGCAGACTTACCAAACATGTGATTATGGACTTTCTTGTGATGCAGACTTACCAAACATGTGACGATTGTGGATTTTCTTATGATGCAGACTTACCAAACATGTGACGATTATGGATTTTCTTGAGATGCAGACTTATCAAACATGTGACGATTGTGGATTTTCTTGTGATGCAGAATTACCAAACATGTGACGATTATGGATTTTCTTGTGATGCAGACTTACCAAACATGTGACGATTATGGATTTTCTTGAGATGCAGACTTACCAAACATGTGATGATTGTGGATTTTCTTGTGATGCAGACTTACCAAACATGTGATGATTGTGGATTTTCTTGTGATGCAGACTTACCAAACATGTGACGATTATGGATTTTCTTGTGATGCAGACTTACCAAACATGTGATAATTATGGATTTTCTTGTGATGCAGACTTACCAAACATGTGATAATTATGGATTTTCTTGAGAGGCAGACTTACCAAACATGTGACGATTAGGGATTTTCTTGTGATGCAGACTTACCAAACATGTGATGATTGTGGATTTTCTTGTGATGCAGACTTACCAAACATGTGATAATTATGGATTTTCTTGTGATGCAGACTTACCAAACATGTGATAATTATGGATTTTCTTGAGATGCAGACTTACCAAACATGTGACGATTATGGATTTTCTTGTGATGCAGACTTACCAAACATGTGATGATTGTGGATTTTCTTGTGATGCAGACTTACCAAACATGTGATTATGGACTTTCTTGTGAAGCAGACTTAACAAACATGTGATGATTGTGGATTTTCTTGTGATGCAGAATTACCAAACATGTGATAATTATGGATTTTCTTGAGATGCAGACTTACCAAACATGTGATAATTATGGATTTTCTTGTGATGCAGACTTACCAAACATGTGATAATTATGGATTTTCTTGTGATGCAGACTTAACAAACATGTGATGATTATGGATTTTCTTGTGATGCAGACTTACCAAACATGTGATGATTATGGATTTTCTTGAGATGCAGACTTACCAAACATGTGATTATGGACTTTCTTGTGATGCAGACTTACCAAACATGTGACGATTGTGGATTTTCTTATGATGCAGACTTACCAAACATGTGACGATTATGGATTTTCTTGAGATGCAGACTTATCAAACATGTGATGATTGTGGATTTTCTTGAGATGCAGACTTACCAAACATGTGATGATTAGGGATTTTCTTGTGATGCAGACTTACCAAACATGTGATGATTGTGGATTTTCTTGTGATGCAGACTTACCAAACATGTGATAATTATGGATTTTCTTGTGATGCAGACTTACCAAACATGTGACGATTATGGATTTTCTTGAGATGCAGACTTACCAAACATGTGATGATTGTGGATTTTCTTGTGATGCAGACTTACCAAACATGTGATTATGGACTTTCTTGTGATGCACACTTACCAAACATGTGATGATTGTGGATTTTCTTGTGATGCAGACTTACCAAACATGTGATGATTATGGATTTTCTTGTGATGCAGACTTATCAAACATGTGATGATTGTGGATTTTCTTGTGATGCAGACTTACCAGACATGTGATGATTATGGATTTTCTTGACATGCAGACTTACCAAACATGTGATAATTATGGATTTTCTTGTGATGCAGACTTACCAAACATGTGATAATTATGGATTTTCTTGTGATGCAGACTTACCAAACATGTGACGATTGTGGATTTTCTTATGATGCAGACTTACCAAACATGTGACGATTATGGATTTTCTTGAGATGCAGACTTACCAAACATGTGACGATTGTGGATTTTCTTGTGATGCAGACTTACCAAACATGTGATGATTATGGATTTTCTTGTGATGCAGACTTACCAAACATGTGATTATGGACTTTCTTGTGATGCACACTTACCAAACATGTGATGATTGTGGATTTTCTTGTGATGCAGACTTACCAAACATGTGATGATTATGGATTTTCTTGTGATGCAGACTTATCAAACATGTGATGATTGTGGATTTTCTTGTGAAGCAGACTTACCAAACATGTGACGATTGTGGATTTTCTTGTGATGCAGACTTACCAGACATGTGATGATTATGGATTTTCTTGACATGCAGACTTAACAAACATGTGATGATTGTGGATTTTCTTGTGATGCAGACTTACCAAACATGTGATGATTATGGATTTTCTTGTGATGCAGACTTACCAAACATGTGATTATGGACTTTCTTGTGATGCACACTTACCAAACATGTGATGATTGTGGATTTTCTTGTGATGCAGACTTACCAAACATGTGATGATTATGGATTTTCTTGTGATGCAAACTTACCAGACATATGATGATTATGGATTTTCTTGACATGCAGACTTACCAAACATATGATAATTATGGATTTTTAAGAAAAGAAAGAAAAAAAAATTCAATATATTTTCATTTTCATACATGCAGTCATATGGTCAGTTTGATTAATTACATCTATGTGACAATTATATAATTTATGTACATAAAAGCTGATATTATGTTTTGCAGGGTCACCTTCAATGAGGTTTTTATCTTACAAGTTTTACAATATTTTGGTTGCTATCACAACTCAAAGCTATGAACCTCAATTACCAAATTACAGTGAGGTAGATATATCAGCAAAAACAAATCCACGGGAAGCTAATTTTGATATCAAACAGATCAAGTATTCATCTACACATTTACCTTGCTATATAGCGGAAACAGGATCCAATAATGTCAGCCATGTTATGTTCTGAACATTCATATAATGTGAAGAATAAACTCAATGTATTTGTAAGCCTGAATGTAATATGGGATGTGGGAAAAGGAGGGAGAGAAACAATGTTGCAAGTAAATAATAATAAGAACAGCATTTATGTACAAAAAATATATTTGTCACTTCATTACAACATGTAATTTGAAGGTCCATATTTTAATATAATTACTCAAAACTGAGGCACCTTATTTTCTTACATATCTCAGTTGATGTTCACTACTAAGCTATCTCATAATTCAAGTAGCAAAAGCCCTTTTTGGTTGATATTCACTCAGAAAATTTAACTTTTACTACCAATTGTATCTTTCCATCAAATTTAGTACTTAATCAATCTGAATGCATGCCAGGATCATATTTATATATGTACAGTCCTAACTGACATCAAAAATCTCCTGGAATACCCTCAGTGAAAATTTACAGTTGTGTAGGTCATTCTTCAAATCACAGTTATGCTAGACAGAGTGAACCCAACTAGCTGTCCTTGCTTTCGATGGAAGCAATATGCTAACTGGATATAGTATAAGTAACTATTAATAACATACTAGCAGGGCACTTAGTTGCCTATATTCTCTGTGGTGTATATGTCACATGTACTCAGTCTACAAGTAGGAATCTAATGGAATACTGGATTTGATCTATAGGGATATAGTATGCTAATGACTAGTTGAAAAATAACCATCACTTTGTATGCTGACTGAATAATGCATAGTGTCTGTAACCTTTACTGCTGGTCTATTGTTAGAGTAAAAGGTAAGTTTTTAAAATGCTAACCTAATTTTATAGGTTGTTGTTTATTACCATATGATTTTGAATCAGATCAAAACAATGATTATCTAACGTATGATCAGTGTTTTAAGGACCTATTGGCAAACCTGACACTTCTGTAGTGTGCCTATGAGCATCCATTAGTGGTTACATAAAATAAACACTGGCCAAATACAAATGAATATTAATAAAGGCAATGCAGCCTGAAATAACAAGTTTCAGAGATGGTAAACTTACATAAAAAAGTTTTCTCAAATTTAAGCTCATGAATGAGCAACAGATGTTTATTTGCTGATTTGGAACTTTAAGATGGCATTTATGGCATAGCTGATTTGTAACTTTCAGATGGCATTTATGGCATAACTGAAGTGGAACTTTCAGATAGGATCTATGGCATAGCTGATTTGGAACTTTTTGATGGGGTCTGTGGTATAACTGATATGGAACTTTCAGATGGCATATATGGCATAAATGATTTGGAACTTTCAGATGGGGTCTGTGGTATAATTGATTTGTAACTTTTGGATGGCATTTATGGCATAATTGATGTGGAACTTTCAGATGGAGTCTGTGGCATAACTGATTTGGAACTTTCAGATAAGGTCTGTTGCATAACTGATTTGGAACTTTCAGATGGGGTCTATGGCATAACTGATATGGAACTTTCAGATGGAATCTGTGGCATAACTGATTTGGAACTTTCAGATGGCATCAATGGCATAACTGATTTGGAACTTTCAGATGGGGTCTGTGGAATAAATGACTTGCAACTTTCAGATGGGGTCTATGTCATAACTGATATGGAATGTCTGTGGCATAACTGATTTGGAACTTCCAGATGGGGTCTGTGGAATAACTGATTTGGAACCTTCAGATGAGTCTATAGCATAACTGCATTATCATTTAAAGACAGCTGGATAAATATATAGCAACCTCCCATTGGGAAGTACGGCAAGATGCATGGCGTATAGCAAGATGTTGGGAGTATAGCAAACTACAACAAGTATAGCAAGATGTTGGAAGTATAGCATGATGTGTTAGCTCAGTTTAAATTCAGACAATGCTAGCTCTAAGACCTTCCTTTTTCCTTGTTAAGAGTCATGTATAATTATTCTTGTTTGTAAATATTACGATAATTTTGCTTAGAAAAAAAAAAGTAAAACATTACTTTGATTTCATGCCAACTGGACTACTTGAATTCAAGATGTAGTAACTCTGACCCAGTATTCAGTAATTTTCTGGTGTCCAGTCAATTGGTTTGTTTGTTGTACCCTGGACAGCCATTTCCTTCCTTTTTTAAATCCTCCCTACTAATAATGTTTTACCCAATTAATCTGCACCTTTAAGATAAATGTGACTAAAAATGCATTTAATAATTCACCTGCACCAAGTAGCCAAGGGACAAATCCACCATCTTGCTGAAGGACTGTCCCAGAAAGGTCAACTGATTGATGAGAGGAATTTTCTGAGGGATATTTCCTTTTGGTATATTCAGCCTGGAAAGTTCAAGCAAGATATACAATGTAAATAATAAATTTTATTACAATTGTTTAGTGGCATCACATAAAGCAACAGCAAAATCACTGAGTGGCACGGTCATTTCAGTAATGTGATAAACAGACTGACTCTTCAAATCTGTATTCATTAGACAGAAATATAGCAGAGCAAAATCAATAAGTAGCACAGTCTGTTTAGTTATGTGATAAACAGAATGACTTTCAAACTTGTATTCAATAGACAGGAAAAATAGTGATAGCAAAATCACTGAGTGGCACAGACGGTATAGTTATGTGATAAACAGTCTGACTCTCAAATATGTATTCATCAGACAGGAATACAACAAAATAAATGAGTAGCACAGTCTTCAGTGTCCTATACCAATACCAATCTTCCCGTGGTAAGCTTGAGGATATAAAATAGGCTTTCCTCACCTTAATGCATGTTGTAAAAGGCAACCAGTGGAGGAAGTAGCCATGATGGCTGTAGTTAGCATGCCAAATTTATGACCAATGAGTACTGGTTGAATCCCTACTATCACATCAACCTTGGTAGGCTACTGTGGTGTGTCCTTGGGCATAACACTTTAGACCAACAGCCTTGGCACTAAATAATGTACTAATGTTGCTGTGTCCTAGAACACCAAAACAACAATACATCTGCCAGTGTAACATAGTTTCTAACTGGTCAAAGGTCCAATGAAAAACCTAAAGCAGTAAAATCCACTATTTAGTTTTACCAGCTATACATAATCTGTGACAGTAAAACCATCATAAATTTCCCAAACTCCTCCAACACAAAACTGTTATCCACTAAATCTAAAATCACTGTTAATGTCCTAAAATCCTCCAACACAAAACCATTATCTGCTAAATGTAAAACCATCCTTATTGTGCTAAAATCCTTCAACACAAAATTGTTATCTGCTAAATCTAAACCCACTACTGATGTCCTCCAAAGCCAAATTGTTATCTGCAAAATCTGAAACCATCATTAATGTCCTAAAATCTTCCAACACAAAACTGTTATCTACTAAACCTAAATCCATCATTAATGTCCTAAACGCCTCCAACATAAAATTTATCTTCTAAGTCTATATAGCCACCATTAATGTCTTCCAACACAAAACTGTTATCTACGATATGTATAGTCATCACAAATGTCTTAAAATCCTCAAACACAAAACTGTTATCTACTAAATCTACAGCATCTTAAAGAATCCTGCTTAAAATGATGCTTTAACAAGTTTCAAGTCATGTTAACAAGTAATGGCACATAGAGGATATCTTTGTTTTTTGAGCAGATAAAGAAAAGTTTCACAAGAGAAATGGAAAATGTTGTATTATCAATAGTGATTTTCATGAGTGACAAAACAAAAAGTTTCCACTTCATGAGTGATATTTTTCCTAATATATAATTAAAAAATCCATATATATATATATATATATATATATATATATATATATATATATATATATATATATATATATATATATATATAATGACACTATGTTCTTAAAAAAAGTAATTGAAAAGAGCGAAAAGCAGCAAACGTGGTAAAATTAAACAACTAATTTATTTAACTGGAATACAAAGTGAAAATGTAAAAGGAACTTATGGCATTGTGAATTAAATCCCATATAATCCTAGAATTACTAACAACAAGTCCTAATGAATAAAGTTTGGAATAAACTTGAGTGGAATTCCCCATAATTTCCAACACTGAAGGTGTTGATGTGCCTGTAGTTCATTTCCAGAACATTCCAAGCTATAATTAGACAAGGTCTGTTACTAAAATTATAATATAGAATGTGGTAAACATCAGGTAGACAAATTTGGGAATTTCCAATGTTCTAGGCTCAGATTAAGTTAAACATGTTGTTTATAAAACTAAAATCAATGATTCTGGTCAGGTAGAAAATGATTTTGGACATGGTCAGCTATACAATACAATATTACATAGCAAATAATAAAAAAGTGAAAAATAATAAACAATGCAAATCTGTATATTATATATAAATATATATGTATATGAAGGCAAAACCATCAATTGGCACGGATTCTTTTCTCATTCTGTGCTAATGAAATGAATGACTGCATTACTACATCCATAAAAATGTAACTCCAGATTATAATAATGTTTGGTCAGTGAACTTTTACAATTTTAGCTTGTAGAAATGATCCTTTAAATGGCACATTTTGTCAAAATTAATGACTGTTTTCAAATGAAAATGAAAAGACTTATTTTCATTAGCACACTATCAATTTTGTACAGACTGATAGAGTCAACATTGTTGGTGTGGCAGTACTCTAGAAACAGAGTGATCACATCTGACAGATTTTAGACTTAACATCTTTAAAATAAAGATTTTAATGATTGTGAGTTTACTTGTATGGATTTGGGGTCTTTATTTTGTTCATCTCTCCATTCAAATGTGCATTTTTAAAAATGGCAAGTTTTCAGTCAAGTTTTGTAAAAGATGCTGCAACCAAATATTGATTGTCACTAAATTTTTGGTTTGCATACAACACTCATCAATTTGTGATCAATACTCATCATTTGCAATCAACACTCATCAATTTGTGATCAATACTCATCATTTGCAATCAACACTCATCAATTTGTGATCAATACTCATCAATTTGCAATCAACGCTCATCAATTTGTGATCAACACTCATCAATGCCCAATTTCTCCATCATTTGGAGTCATAGGTGACTGCTAAGGTGGCCTAGTGGTTAGAGCATCTGCCTTGGATGCGGGAGGTTGTGGGTTCTATCTCCAGCCAAGTCATACCAAAAACTTATAAAAATGGTACTAACAGCTTCCTTACTTGGCGTTCAACATTAAGAGGTTAGTGTTAGGACTGGTCAGCCTGGTGTCAGGATAATGTGACTGGGTGGGACATCGTACTACATGTGTGGCATGATGCCCCAGTACTAGAAATCACTATAAACTGCCCCATTGCAGACATCATAGCGATATGACTGAAAAATTGTTAAAGCTACGTTAAAAATCCAAATTAGATTTTCAAACATGATTATGATCATGCTGAGAGTTAAATCACTATTTAAAAAAATTTCTTACTATATTTAAACAAGCTGTGGCAATATGATTTTTCTCCCAATATATCTCTTTATAAAATGTACAACAAATCCTCAAATCTGACAATGCAATACCAATCAGAAAAAAGTAATATAAGGGAAATTTTATATTTAGTAAACTGTGGATTTTCCAGATTCACTGGGGATCAATGATTTTCATCAGGATAATGGGTTATCTGGACGATCAAATTTTCGTAAAAAAGCTGAACAGTGAGCATGTGTCAAAGTGCACTGTTTTAGGTAAACTGTTCACATCTATGCCAGTAGGTAATTAACTTTTCTCACAGGAATGCCTCGGATCAAACCATTATGAGTCTTTATTCATACTTGATAATCTTGGGATTTCTATATGACAAATTACATATTGTCACAGTGGCACTCACTTAGCAACAACCAGGTGTAAGAAAAAGCTTTCTTTCTTTGTATCTCCTTCTCACCCACACTCTCCCCATATTACATTAATTTTTAACTTAAAAATATAATTCAAGATCATATTTGATTGTGTTCACTCCTGATTTTTGTTATTTTCTTCTAAGTTGGCAAAATTATCAGCAAATTAGTTCCATTAATAGATATATCAATATCATGCATAACTTTTACTGTAAATAAAGTTTTCAGGGACATGATACCAGTGTGTACAAGCAAAATATCTGTGTAATCAGTGTCTGGATAATCAATGTTTCACTGTATTAGAGACCAACATGTGTTCAACAAATGAACTTCAATGAACATTTCATAAGATGAATTAACAGCATGAATGAATATTAAAGAGCTCTCTGATGAGTCCTCAAAAAGTAATTAAACAATAAAATGAATTTATGAACTTGTGATTTCTTAAAATTGACACCATCAAAATTTTATATAGTTTTTGTTAAAATGTACATAACATTTACAATAATGTAATGTCTTTTTCAATGTCATGAAAATCTGATTTTAAAAATACTGTTTCATGTGCCTGAACAATATTAAGCTCTCTTACCCTTCAACTTGCTGGGCAAGCTTAGCACATTCCCCCATTACCATCTCCTGTTGCTGTAATAATAATAATAACAATAATAATAATCCCAAAATAATGTTTTTGGTCCGAGAGAGTTTTCTTACGATCTATCAATTCAAATCTGACATTTTTCACCAATACAGTGGAACCCCACTATAATGCGCCCTGATTTAACGCGAATTCGGATATAATGCAGTCATGGTGTGGCTCCCGAAATTTCGTATGTTCGCAAATGAAAAAAATATTTTTTTCCAAAGTACATGAAATAGTGTATAAATAAATTAGTATCATTATGGAGAGGAGATCGTGTATGGATTCCAATTTAATATGATCGTGGTGTGGTTCCTGAAATAGGGTGTAAAACGTTTATTATTATTTTGGGGGAAGAGTTTGCGTATAAATTTTAATATAATACGATCGTGGCGTAGCCTCTGAAATTTAACAATATCACCAGGTTCTTAAAGTATTATGCCAAAAATAAACATTATCGGAAATGTTACTTATTACTGATCCAGTAAAAAAAAGCAGCCAGCATGTTTGCTGGGCTTGGTGGTGTTATTAGACGCAATCAGTTGACCAGTAAATAATGTCCTCTTTATTAGCTGGAAATTGAAAGGGTATGAAATTGTACATGCGTTCAGCTTTAAAACAAATATATAAAAGTAACATGTGACGTTTGCAGGCCTACTACACTTAATTCTCAGGTTTTACATGTGCATGGGGTTGGCTTATGAACTCGTTATTAATTTCCTATTTTTTTATAAAAGTATTTTACTTTTATGGAAAAGCAAGTTCACAAACGCAATTCGTTCTCTGCACTTTGTGAAAAAAAATTGACAACCATTTTGGGGAAGAGATCGTGTATGAAATTGAATACAAAATACGATATATAATACATTTGTGGCGTGGTTCCTGAAATTTTAAATACATGTACATGTATTTTTCTCGTACCCGGAAAAATACTTTTTTTTAAAATAAGAGAAATAGAGTGTAAAATGTTTATCATCATTTTGTGGAAGAATTCGCTTATGAATTTGAATATAATACAATCGTGGCTTGGCTTCTGAAATGTAACAATTTCACCAGGTTCTTGAAGTCTTATACCAAAATAATCATTATCGGAAATGTTACTTATTACTGGTCCATGAGTAAAGCCAGTAAGTCGTCTTTGTGATTGACTTCAATTAATTCTGTATACAATCATTGCTCAAACAATAGCTGACATGTGTTTCTTCTTTAACTGCATACACAACCAATCAGCAGACAATGTGGTGGTTGATAAAAGATTCTCACAATTTAATAAACATCAAAAAACGAAAGCCGCCAACATGTTTTCTGGGCTTGGCGGCGTTATTAGACACAATTAGTTGACCAGTAAATAATTTCCGCTTTATTGGCTGGAGATTGAAAGGGTATGAAATTGTGCATGCGTTCAGCTTAAAAAACATTATGTAAGTGACCACTGCAGGCCCACTACACTTAGTTCTTGGGTTTTACATGTGTATTAACTGATTATGAACTCGTTAATTTCCTAAATTTTATATATCAAAAAATATTTTACTGTTATGGAAAAGCAAGTTCACAAACGCAAATCGTTCTCTGCACTTTGTGCCATGATTAGTATAGTAGTTATCACATGTTTCTTTCGATATTCACAAAATCTGAAGTAAAAGTTACATGTACACTGAAAGCATGTGTTGATTTGTAATTATTCTTGTTGTAGTCGTTCAAATGAATAGGCGTACAAGCGTTAATTATTGGAAATTTGCAATGGATAAATGTACATGGAAACGCATATGAGAAAATTTTAGCAGTATGAAATTTGTACAGACACCATTCATATATCCTGTAACGTAATGAACCGTACACGTGCTTCGTCTTTCTTAACCTAATTTTGCTGTTAATTTTTTCCATTGAATTCAGACACATAATGATGTGTGACAAAATTATTGAATAGTTTAAATATGTATGCAATTTTTGCAATGGAATGACATATTTTATGGATTAATTTCAAGCCCCGACGGTACGATATCAGACGGCAAGTAAACGGTGTTGATACTATGTTTATGCTATATATTAGACGCTGAATTCAGATACAATGATTAGGGGAAAAAATATTGAATATTGTAAATCTGTGTGCAATTTTTCAGTGGAATTACATGCATTACAGATAAAATGAATGCCACGACGGCACGACAGTAAACAGTGTTGATACCCTTATTCATCATATACCGTAGACATGAATACATGTATATGTGCCAATGAGTTGTTCTCTCAAAAAAGTAAAATACTGCAAAACCCCGCATTAACGTGACCCCAATATTAACGAGATCCAATTTTGTGGACCCCAATTATCGCGTTATAGCGGGGTTCCACTGTACTATGAGTGCATGACAGATTATAGCTAATGTTAAACATAACAGATTAACAGCCATGAAAGTGGAATGGTACAGAAATTCATATAAGATTTCATTAAATGACACAAAGCATTATTCATCACAAGAATCAATATAGCATTTCATAATATATTTCATACAAAGATTACATGATGACACAATACAAAGTTATTAACACAATATCAAAAATATTCAACACTGGTTAGTAAATTGAAGACTAATTGATATATTACATAAATGTTGTGTATTCTGGATACTAATCTGTATACTGATTTACTGATGTACATAAATGTTTTCTGTATGCTGGATACTAAATTGTATACTTATTCAATGAAGTACATAAATGTTTTCTGTATGCTGGATACTAAACTGTATACTGACTGACTGAAGTACATGATTATTTTCTGTATTCTGGATACTAAATTGTCTACTTATTCACTGAAGTACATTAATGTTTTCTGTATGCTGGATACTAAACTGTATACTTATTTAATGAAGTACAAATGTTTTCTGTATTCGGGATACTAAACTGTATACTGATTGACTGAAGTACATAAATGTTTTCTGTATTTGGGATACTAAACTGTATATTGATTGACTGAAGTACATAAATGCTTTCTGTATTCTGGATACTGATCTGTATACTGACTGAATGAAGTACACAAATGTTTTCTGTATGATGGATACTAAATTGTATACTTATTCACTGAAGCACATAAATGTTTTCTGTATGCTATATACTAAACTGTATACTTATTCAATGAAGTACATAAATATTTTGTATTCTGGATACTAAATTGTATACTTATTCACTGAAATATATAAATGTTCTGTTTAATCTAGATAGCAAACTGAAGACTAATTGATTAATGTACAAGAGTGGTTTATGTATTCCAGTCAGCCATCTGATTGATGTACATGAATCTTTTGTGTAAATTGCTAGAACTTATTAGAACTTGTTATGTAATCATCATAAAATATAAAAAAATCAAATTTGCAAGGATAATTTTTTGCAAAGGGTGATGAGAATGCATGCAACCACAGAGTACTTCCAAGCTAACTTTTCCTACCTCTAGCATGAACAAGGGAGGATCCATAATGCATTTATTACATTCTTGAATCAATGATCGTATGTGACATGTAACTTGCAAGGTTAGAGGTCGTACATTTTTCCACTTTTCTCCTTCTACACACCTGAAAATATACAAAGTCTGACAATTCCTTACAGATAATGTATTATCAAGATCTTTCATAGAAGTTAGTTGACAAGCTCGACATATAAAGTTCATTTTAGGCACTGACTGATATCATTATTTTAGAGTTATTATCTCTTTTAAATGTGTGAAGCACCATAATATTTACATTCATAACTCAGTGCCCAATGTAATGTAAATTTGCTTTGTTATAAAAGACGATAAAAATCAAATATCCCAATTTTATGTAATTAGTGGATTCCCTACTAACAACATGCTTTGAAAACTAATTTTTTTCTAGCAAAATATGCTTTTTGATAATACTTATCCAATCATAACAGTTTAGGAGAATTACTACTCCCTTGCAAATCCAGCATTCTCAGGTTAAAACTCTTTAGGTGGCGCTATACAGTTTCGCATTTTGCATAGGGTTAGGATTTTAAAGAAAAAGAATTTCCCCGGCTTTCCTGACTGGTTATACTGGCTATTTAAAAAAGACCTTGTATATGTTAGGTATAATTAAAAGAACCTTTAATTCCCTTTATTTTGATGTATGATTGATGGGTGTACTATGGGTTATAGAGTATACAGCTTGGCCTTACTTCAAATGTGAACCTTTCAAAAAAGTGCTAGATCCACTTGGTCATTTTCACTTCCTGAACTTCAGAGGTAAATTGTATAAAAAAGAGCCGATAACTTTTTTTTACATTTTACATATTTGGTAATTCATTCATTGCACATCCAGAAGCTGGTATTGTCTAGTCTGGCAAAATTCATTTTCCCTATTTTAATAGCTGCTATGTATAGTGTACTTTAGACTATTTCAGGCTGATTTTTTAGCACAAGGGAGCAGTCATTTTAGTTAGCAGTGTGCTTAAATCATGTAAAATTTCCAAAAGTACAATATCCAAAGAAATATCATCCACATTACATTACTGTAGCATATAGGTATGCCAACATTCTCTCCATTGTGCATGTTTTAAATGCAAACTACTTCACCTTACATACGTCACTCTCTCTAAAGTACATATTAATTGGTGAGTGCCCCCTTAGCCAATAAGCTAGAAGTTATCTGTACACTAAGGTAGGGGTAGATAGCGTGATCTCCCCTTGATACTGGAACTGGTGATAAAATCTCATGAAATTTTCAGTTACTACTGGAGTGGAATGCACAATCTCTATATGGATGTAACTGTGTGGAGGCTGGGAGGGTTATGTGTATTACTGAGGCATTCTCCATGACTTGTAGTGAGAACTGTTTGTTCTTCAAGACATATTTAATAAGATCCAGTTGTGTAGGTTCAGTAACTCTGAGTTGAGATGAAACACCTGCCATCATGGTTGCTTAATGCAGATGACAGAATATCTCAATTCCTGGTGATTATGTTGTGAGACTGAAAAGTAAAGATCACCCATTTGCATGGAGTAATCAGGATGAGGAAACACTTTGATAATCTGATTCCTGTATCACCTTCAGAACCCGAGGTGTTGAAGAAGTGTATAGATTTGGTCATTCCAATCTGCAGGCAAAGCATCAATTATTTAGGTCTTTTGGATACAGGATAGTAAGACAAACATTAGGATTTTTGCATTCCAGCTTAGGTCCAATAGGTCCATCATAGGTCAGCCTCACTGAGTATCTATTAAGCAAAAACAGGGATGAAGAGACCATTCCATTTATATTAGTTCCTTCTTGCAGGACAAAGAGTCTGCGATACATTAACCAGCCTAAGATATGTTGAAGTTTAATGTGGATTTGTCACTGACGATGCCATTTAAAAAAATCCCCAACAAGAATACAAAGGTCTGGGTAATTGGTTCTGCTTTGCTGTTTTGAGAAAAGTCACCACATTGGAATTGTCAAACAGAATGAGAACTCCATTCCCAAGCAGGTTCTCCAGACACCAATGAAAAGCTTTCAAAATGGTTTCATCTTGAAGATGCTGATATGTAAATGATGATCTTGTGGGGGCCACACTCCTATGGTAGAAGACTTGCTCCCTTAGTCATCTATGTTCACATCTGCAGTGAATGTTTTTACTGGACATTGTATTTTGTATTTTCAGAGGTATCTCCAACATGAGTCTAGGGTTGTTTCCCTGCCTTCAAGATGCAACCTTGTATCAAGCCAATTGTCAAAGTTGGTCCAGTGGTCAATATACAGGCTCCATCTGGACTACATTGTTATGGGAGCCCAAGAAAGTGATGAAGGACTAGGCATCTGCTGCTGCATTGAGCAAAACTCTGCAGGTTATGGAATTCTGATAGCACATGGATTGCTTTGTGTAGACAAGGAATCTATCATTCCATGAATTCAATCCTAAATCCTGTGGTAAATATTCTTTTTACTTGAACATTTGACCATTTTATAAGCATGCTCCCATGTATTCTATTAAGATTCGGGATGGGAGAAGTAGAGCTGTATTCTGCCTTTAGAAGATCACAATAGGTATCATATGCAATGTTGTCATTAAATTATGATTCAACTCATAGGTATCCAAGTGAAAAACTGACGGAAGGCATTTGAAAGAAAAGACGTCCATAGATGCTTGGAACTTGGAACTGACAATGAAAGTGGTCCCAAAATGTCAATAACTTGTCATAGCATATAAACAACTGAAAGTAGACAATGATCACCTGATGTTGGAACTGTCGACCTGGCAGGTGATGGAGACGGAGAACAGAACTCCAAGTGGAGTGAGTGGAGAACTTCTTCAGTCCAAACCGGCAAGGCATAGTTTCACTCATAGTAAGATTCAATAACAACAATGGAACTTTTGGGCCAGTTTTCATTGGTTTGGATTAACATGGTGAAGCTGATATCTCTTTTGCTAGCTGCAAAGTAGTTGAAGAAGAATGTTGAGGATGGTTGTTCAATACAGAATGTTGTGAATAAGATCTCCATATTTCTAAGCAAAGGATTCCTTTGGGTGGCAGAGGCTTGAGGTTGAGTGAAGAGACATCTCTTAGGATCTGAGGAATCAAGATGGACATTGTACATTGGAAGTGACTAAAGGTACTATGTGAGTTCAATTGATCCATGTGAGTACCTATATAAACTGGACGTCATCCACAGGAAGTGCCTGACAACACTATGCAGACTAGACTGATCCTGTATATACTCTGCATCATCTGCAGGAAGAGCTTAGCAGTGATATGCCGGTTAGTCTACTGTACAACTAGTTTCATGAAGTGGGTTCATGGGTATTGAGGCATAACACTGGGAATCATATGCAGGAAGTGCTTAGCAGTACTAAGCAAGTTGAGGAACTGGACAAGCTCATTTCTGGTGGCTGATACTATATGACTGACTGTGGTCATGGTCCATTGCCATAAGCATTCTATGGCTTTGTTTGGTTGTGAAGGAACATGGCCATCTTGGCTAGCTTTAGTCATCTAGTTCAAGATATTGATCCACAAAGCCGGTCTGTAATTATGAATTGTGAGACTGTAACTGTGGCTGTTGTTGCCCTCCATCTCACTCCCCAGTTAATGATGCGGATTGAACCTTGGTGCACATTCCCCTTAGTGCCCAAAGTATTGACGCCCACTGACTGCTGTCTATAATATGCAACTCTGACATGTATTCAAGAAATGACAACCTGAGAAAAAATACAAGTTGAGTGGATGTCAGACTGGTCTTGCTTATGGTCTAAATCTGAAATACAAAACTGAGCAGTGTAGAGATTGTCATGCTTTATGAACTTATCAGTGACCATGAAGAGTTACCTACTATGATAAGTACCCGTAAAATGGGTGCATGTGACCTGTACAGGTAGAGAATTAGAGCATCACAATGAATATTTACAAAGTGGATGCTAAAGAATCAATTCTGGTAACAGGTAACCTGTAGGAAGGTCAATTTTTGACAGCCTATACAGGCAAAATTACCAGCATCATTAATAGTAATTACATCTATGAATAGGAAGACAAATAATCAATTCTAGTAACAGCTTACCCATAGGAAGGCCAATTGGTTCTGATTGCCTATACAGGTAAAATTGTAGAAGCATTGCTTATAGTAATTACAAGTATGATCTGGATGCTATGGAGTATATCATGTATAGAAAATGTACCTGTACTTATCTGTCCATGGCAGAAGCTATACAGTAATATAAGCAAGTTTTCTATATTACACACAAAACCTGCACATAAAAAAGGAACTGAAGTGTCGTTACTGAAACTTATGAAGTAGATGCTACAATATCAATTATAAGACCATGTTTCCTGTAGGAAATGCCCCATGATGTTTTATACAGGTAAAATCAGTAACACATCAAGTATATGACTAAGAATTACATGCCAAGAAAAACATGAAAGTATGTATCTGGAGTCGAGGAAAATTAAACAGCATTACTGAGTTTTCTATAATAACACCCCAGACATACAATTTTCAGTACGGTTATAGCAATGTGAGGGGATGCCATCACAACCCATTCAGGTATGCATCAAAGTGTGTGCAGACACCAAAGTGGTAACATAAGAAATTAGGAAACTTTGTCATTGGTGATAGGATGAACAGAAAAGTTGGAAATTTATAGACGGAATATACTTCTCTTTGAAGATGAAACTCCTCTAACTTGTTAACTTGTTTTGAGGTAGAATACATCCAAACTGCTTGTACTGATTTTGCAAGGCCTTTCTGTCTGTTGAGAGCATGCTATTTGGTACAAGCAGAAATAATAACCAGTGATTTCATGGAATTTGGCACCAATCCCAGTATCAAGGGGAGATCACTATCTACTGCCACCTAGGTGGGCAGATAATGTTTACCTGGGAGGGCTTAATTTGTGAGGTAATATTAGTTCTCCTAAGGTATTATGATTGGGTAAAATATTCTGAAGAAGACCTATTTTCATTGGCTGAATCACAAGTAAATTTGGCACTCATTCATTCTGCTAACCAAACACTAATTTCATCTTCCGATATCCCTTGATAAAATCATTAACTACATGCAAAAATCATCTGCAAAGGAAGGTATTGTGTCGCTTCATAAAGCATGTCACAAAAACTTTATTCAAAATTGACCTGTATACTTATGTGTTGAGTTAGGTAGTTGATGATTTTAAACTTTTTTTCCTCTTCAGAGACAGGTACTAACAATTGCTAAAATTGCAGAAAATCTTGGATGTTATTTTCATTAACAACAAAAAATATGGCAGCTGAAAATAATGTTTCTTTTAGTGTCAGCAGATTTTAACATGTCCACTGTGGAAAGTAACTGATCACTGCTAGTGTAATGTATTTTGGAGGTTGCCTGTTGTTGTTGTTTTTTTTTGTTCTGGGTGTAATGCCATCTCTCTGCACAAGATAGGTTACACAGGGTGGCTTGTATAACTGAGGGAAGAAGAACCAGAGGAAACCCTGTAAGAACCACCTATCTACTGGTAGCTAATGAAAGCTTTCTCACATACCCACATTGGCCAAGCATGAGACTTGAACCCACATGGGCAGAGGTGAGATGGCAAGTCCCTTAAACCACTATCCCACTCAGGACCCTAACTCAACATCTGACAAAAACAGCTTGCATAAAAGCATAATTCAGCATTGGATCAAATAATAAGTACAATCAGTTTGGAAAAAATGATGGGCTGGGGGTGCTGGGGTGCTGGAATTATTACAGAAAAGATTATAGCTGTAAATTGAAGTAAGATGAGAACATAACATAAATTTCCTTTCTGATACAACATTAAATATATAACATTATCATCAAATACTTTTCTGGTACACCAGATAATTAAATATATCAAATAATTATAAGTTACTTGCTTTTCAGTTCATACTTTTTATTACATAACTTAATAATGTATATCCTATTCTTTGACTGAGTTCATATTTGTCACATCTGACTTACTACTTTCTCTCTTGGACTTTCTGTTTACTTCGATGAGAATTTAAAAACTATGATCATCTGGAAGAATAACCCAGGAGTCATTTAGTTTATGTTTTGCTTTACAGGAATACTATGATGAATTATGAATGGTTACATATTTACTAACCATATACACTCGCGTATAAGTCGAATAATTTTGGAAAAATTAAAAGCCTGGTAGATGGGGTGTCATATTATCTGTGGGCCAGTGTCTAAACTTGACAGTTTTTAAGTCTTTTTGTTGTCTACTGTATAGGCTGTAAATCTTGGGACACATACAAATATTTTTTTTGCTGTGTCCTAAGACATATGCATGAAAAAAAATCATTTTCAGTGACTCAACACTTATTTAACTGTTATCAAGTAATATGATTGATTCTGTTATTATTTTGCATGTGCATATTTTCTGATTTCTCCAACATGAAATTAAATAAAGGTAAATACAGACTTCAAAATTCACGGGCTGGTTCAGTTTACGCAGGAGAGCAAGCTGAACTCTAATGTATAGTACTTACACAGTGCAAAGTGTGCATAGCGTCACTTAAATCCATCCCAAACATACTAGATGCAGATATTTCTTTAATCAATGTTTTGACCAAATTGCATTCTTCCAGGTAACATTTCAGCTAGTCCTTAATGGCAGTTTTTCATTTACGTTGAATCATGCGCTCACGAGTTACTCATTTTCAGTGATATATGCGATCCTACAAACTGAGCTAATATTTATGAAAAGGTACGCACATTTAATTGTACAAGGCACATAACCAGCATAACTTGCATGTTCACAAAGAGTGGTAATAATAAAGGCTAAAATTACCATTATAGATCAACTAAGATCATCATCAATCTATGTTAGTTTTGTGTTTTGGCTGAACAACATCAAACTTTCCACACAATTTAAAGCTTGATGTTTCGGCATCTCCTCTGTTGATAGTTGGTGGATTTGTCTTTCATTTTCTGACAGCAATACAGGCCATTTAATCAATAAAACCCCGATACTGGCTTGCATTAAGAGGGAATTTTGACCAGCAACTATACCAGTACACTGATGTGTAATTGCCTAACATTGGGAGGTTTTTCATGGCATTTTTAAAGCCTTGTTTTCACTAAATATTTATCCATCTTCGGAGTCTAATATGGGCGAAATCTGCAATGGACGCACGTTTCTCCTTGTGATGTGCCTTATTTTCCCCCAGGAGTTGCCCTATTTTCATATTCTGGTCAGCTGTGGCCATACTGCACAATAGCTAAAGGTTTGTCTTAAATGAACAATCAAGAAAGCCAGCGTGACTAATTAAAAGTTAATCCTTACTGATGCAACTATTTTGTGAAAACAACTGGCCCACCATGATTCAAAGAAACCATGTTCTACACTACCATGTGTTATGCAAGCACCAACAATTGATTGGGAAATAAAGGATCACCAATTTTGTTGAACTAAAGGGACCTAAATAGGCAACTTCCTGGTACATGTGGCAACTATTTTCCCTTGTTGCATATCCGTCCTTATTCCTTTATTGTCAACTCATAAGGCATTTAGTATTGTCTATTATAAAACATATGTATTTTGAACAAATTTTTTGAGGACACATATGCTGCATGGTATGTATTTTCATCCTTCTTTTAATTTAATGATTCTAATTAACGTTCATTGATAATGTAATAAAATACCAGGTATTTACTGGTGTAGGTTTCTTTGGTGGGAATGGAGCTGATTCAAGGTGATCATTCTTGGGATTGAAATTAATTGCCAACAATTTTATTGTTGTGGTTTATTTTTTGTTCTGGTTTATTTTCTGATTTTTGTAGATGAAAAAAATCATAAATTTACGTGAATAATGATTAAACTTAACATCCTATTAGTGAAGAATCAAATTCTTTCTAGTAAAGTAATTATTCTGGTCACGATAATATTCACAGTAGTCCTACATGTAAGACCTCAACGCTGATATTTATGTTTTAGGCATCAGGGTCATAGCACGAAAACATAAATAACATGTGATACGTCTTACATGTAGGACTGTATTCACAGGTGATACAACAAAACATACCTTTCATGGATTGCACACAATATATCTACTTTATGTAGGACTTTTCTTTTATAGGAAAAATTAATATCGAAGACATAATGTTATAATCGGGAGTTCTCTGAAAAAATTGGTAGATATTATGAAATCCTCCCGTAGGCTTGGAGAAACCCCAAAATCCAGGAGTTTTGTTCTGTCCCAGTGTGAGAGTTGACAGATATTGTGTAAGGTCGCTTACATCAAAGCAAACTACAACTCAAGTTTAATGGCATTAGCATGATTTTCAAAGGATTATTTCTGAAACTTCATTACTGTATTTTGGCGAGATCATTAAAGTTTAGTGCAGTGGTGCCCATGATTCAACTCTAAGGGATGTACTTCATTCAGCCAAATGTATTTCATTCATGGCGTGTTCAAACCTACGATGTACGTGCAGTGCGCTGTTATATAAATACGTTCAGTAGCCTAATTGTGAACGTTGAATCAAACCGTATTGTTGTTCGTTGTGTTGTCATACTGGGATCAAATTTTAATGAGTTAGGTATTTGCAATTTTAAAGCAAAATTAAAATGTAATTACTGGTGCACTGATATAAAATGTTCAATACAATGATGCATAAACAAACGATAATTGAGTCAAAAGGTAGAGGTAGTATTACAGCAACTCGCAATTACTCAATTCTTGTCATCGTTCGATCAAATTATACACAAATCTAAATTAGGCAGAACCAATAAGAAAACAGAAAATTAAATTACTTTTCAAACAAGTTTATACCATTTCTTTTTAAAAATCGTACATGCCATGCCCAAGATAAGTATACATGTACTTTTTTTGTCAACATAAGTTTGCCAAATAAATACATTTAGAGCTTACCACGTGCATCTTGTGATGTCTGAGTTGTGGGTCAGCTTATATGCAGGTCATGCACGTTTTAGTGTTTATACCTGTTCAGTTGGGGGGCTTTTATGTGAACAGGCTTAAACACGAGTATATATGGTAATTATTTTCCTTTATATGTTTAAATTAATTCATTGTTTATAAAGAAACTATTCCATCTACAACATCTAAAAATATGAAAAAAATTTATGAAATAAATTTTGCAAATATGATCTTATATAATAAATACATGATCATATACAATAAATACATGTGTTAGCCATTATAATGATCCTAATTACCTGAAAAGCTTGGAAAATTCATTACTGATCTTGTGTGACTCATTTCTGATTATGTCCACACCATCTGCAAAGTTATTTGAAAATATCATGATAAAGCATACATATAATACATGCCCAAAAAGTTTACCAATATAAAATGGGCAAATATTCACTACTGAACTCGCTGATATCAAGGGTGGAATTCTCTAGACATTTTTTGCTTTTATTTCATAAAAAGATTTTGATAAACACAAGTATAAGAGTGGATGTCTTCAAGCTTTTAATTAATCATTAAAAATGGAGTACATAATGTTTACTTGTTTCAGTATAATAACAGTATCATGCTTCAGTATTACAGTAATGTGCTATTGTTCTGTTTGTTGGACTAAAAATGGGTGATGTGAAAATCTAAATATCTCACAAGTCATGACATATGGATCTGTACAAACAAACAGATAGACAGACAGATCTACCAGCATGTTCATCTCTGACATCAAACTGATGTGAAAATCTGAATATCTCACTAGTCATGACATATGGATCTGTAGAGACAAACAGATAGATCTACCAGCATGTTCATCTCTGACATCAAACAGATGTGAAAATCTGAATATCTCACTAGTCATATGGATCTGTAGAGACAAACAGATAGACAGATATACCAGCATGTTCATCTCTGACATCAAACAGATGTGAAAATCTAAATATCTCACAAGCCATGACATATGGATCTGTAGAGACAAACAGACAGACAGACAGATATACCAGCATGTTCATCTGACATCAAACAGATGTGAAAATCTAAATATCTCACAAGCCATGATATATGGATATGTAGAGACAAACAGATACACAGACAGATATACCAGCATGTTCATCTCTGACATCAAACAGATGTGAAAATCAAAATGCATAAGAAAATGTGCATGAAAAGTTTTAAAAATGCTACAGTCTTGAGGTGCATAAAGAACATTTGCCATTTTATACTTTATTATGGTATTAGAATAACATGTATGTAGAATACTCCTGATTTTACATTACTCAGTTTTACACTTTATCATGGTATTATATGTAGTACATACTGTTTGTTCAGTCCTATGTTAACATATTTCTTTCCAAAGTCTCAACTAATACCTACTTTTTATGGCAAATTTGGAGCTCTGTTGTGATTCCTGTGTTAGTGACTTCCCCTGTAGAACACACATACACTCCATCTCTGTTGTCACCCTCAGACTTGCCAGCCAGCTCTGCACAGAGTCAAAAGGAAAGTCCATCTCCCTAATCCTACAGAATGAAAATAATAATAATAATAATAATAATAATAATAATAATAATAATAATGATAATAATAAAGGTAAACTATCACAAAACAGGGCGTGTGAAACATGAACAAAAGAAAGCTAACTATTCAAGTCATTAGAGTATAAACTCTTAAAAATGTATGACTAGGCAAAGAAAAAATTAACGGTGATAAAAATTCATCAACAGGAGCCAAGAACTGTAAGGAAGAATTTGAGAGTTTAATAAAAACATCTCGCTGATAGCAAACAGGGAGTGGGGAGTTTTACACACATATAATGACTTTTGCTGAGTGAATCCATTGTTTTACAAAGTGGAGGCCAACATCTGTATTTCACAGCTCAATAAAACAACATTGATCAAAACAAAGATAGTGGTTATTTTACTACATTCCTCCTGCGATCTAACAAGATACCCACATACATACAATATGCTGTTTGGCAGAGTTGAAATCATTGGGTGAGGAAACCAATAGAATAAATAATGTTGCATTACTGCTGAAAGCATGAAACCTGTTCAGCCAATGAGAATAATTCTGAATAAGCTTTAAAAAATGTAATTCAGCAAACTATATATAAAAAAATTCTAAAAATATGATCTGTTATGTAGTTGTACAGAAAAGAGACTAAAGATTGGATTTAATACTTCATGTTTGCTCTTAATGGCTATAGTTGTTGACTAGGAATAACTCAAGAGTGGGGATTAACTTGTTCATAAATGGTTAGATTCCTCCGTTAGTTGATCACTGCCATAATATGAAATATTAGATAATACTGAATAAACTGCAACTTTGAATGCACCTGTAATTATGTCATTTCTCTATCTGCCATGTCTACAGATGTAAATATAAAAGAATGCGACTTATGAATTTGTCTTAAAGTGACAAATAATAATAATAATACATATAATAATAATATTAATAATAATAATAATAATAATAATAAT
This sequence comes from Sinohyriopsis cumingii, assembly GCA_028554795.2. Lineage (NCBI taxonomy): Eukaryota > Metazoa > Mollusca > Bivalvia > Unionida > Unionidae > Sinohyriopsis > Sinohyriopsis cumingii. The sequence continues at coordinate 153,856 of JAPYKE020000488.1, forward strand.
ATTAATATTAATAATAGTTTAAAATGCCAAGAAGAACTTTTATACTTGAAAGATTATTTATAGCAAATTTACTGGAATGAAAGATGTTATATATGGAAGATTATTTACTGCAAATTAATTGCATGAAAAATGTAGATGAAATATTCTACCAGAAACAGCTGTACCAAGATCTCCTGACTCAGACATAAAATTTACTTTATTAGCTCATGATAACTGGATGTATTTTAGAACCATGTAAGAAGCATGAAGAGCCAGGTAGATATCAAAAGTGTCCGAGTTATGACCCTGGGTTTAAGTCGCTGGGGGAAGAGATAGATCTTGGGTCAGCTGCCTCTGTGTGTCCTTGGGAAAGGCAGCTAGGTCCCAATTCTTCAGCATGATACAGCCAATGAAGGGTTAAGAACATAAAGAAACAAACTAACCAACCTCCCTCAAATACAGTATGCATCAAGGTTACATAATCCAGTAATTAAAGCAGCCACTACCTGAATGCATACACAGAAACTGCCTTTATATTTAAAACAATTCCTCCAGATTACAATGGCATGGAATACACTAATCCAAAATACATTTTAATTATCGAATTCCTGTATAAACCATACTTAAGTACCATATATACTTGCTTATAAATCTGGTCAAACTGCAAATTGCATAGAGTTGTTGACTCAGATCTTTTGTTGGGAAAAATTAGCAGAACAGATCAAATAAATCCATCACTGCAAGCACTTTATGCAATGGCAAATCTGGATCTATCTTGTTTGCTGTTGGAATCAACTTATGAGTAGGTAAATATGGTATTCTAAGAATGTGTAAACTTTTGTATCTTTAAAAACTTCCTCAAAGTATTTCCATCTAGAAATGGACTGAAGAGCAATTCCTAGATGGTTATTTCAGAATAAATTTCCTCAAATTATTTCCACCATCTAGTACTGGACTGAAAAGCAAGCCCTAGATGGTTATTTCAAAATAAATTTCCTCAAAGTATTTCCACCATCTAGTACTGGACTTAAGAGCAAGCCCTACATAGTTATTTCAAAATAAATTTCCTCAATCCTTTTGGCCAAATATAAAGGGTACTCTTAAAACTCACCTATTTCAAATACCTAAAGACATAATAATGTTCACTTCAATTATTATTGTCAGCATGGTTTTGTTTTGTAATTTCATGGTGTTTGCTTTTGTATTCTTGTCATTGTATGTTTTTTTATGTGTTATCTAATACTGTAGGGTGATTAAAACTTCTAAAACTCAGGAGCTATACTAAGTCCAAATTATTATTATTATTATTATTATTATTATTGTTGTTGTTATTATTATTATTATTATAAGCATGTTGTGAATAAACAAGTTTATATGCATATCATCATGGTAGTTATTCACCACTGACTAGCAAAGGCAGACGCTGATTAAGGTCGGCATTAAGTTTTTGTGTTGCATGGCTGAAGATAATTTTTATCAACTACAACAGTGTGTGACATGTCATCATGAGCAAATAATTTGACACTAAAGTCAATCTGATGTGTGAAATCATTTATATATTAGAGAAAGAAAAAAGGCCAATGTATGGGCGCTTATAGTACACAGGCATTTATTCATTTACCAGGATAATCTCCACAAATAACTCTTTGTCTTCTATCTAAAATATAACTTTTGAGAAGTCCAAGCAGATTACAGTTAATCTGAAACAAATGCAGCTTATAAACTGACCCATTATATCAAACATTATTGAATGTATATCTTTTCACAAAATATCAAACATCCCTTTACCAATTGAGCCAATAATAGATGAATAAAATTTAATACAAAACAAGCTGATTAAATATCTGGATAGAGAACCCAGACTGGTGTTTGCTGAAAGTTTGTGTATATTATATATACTTTTAAGTTCAAGCTATTTGCAGATTTATTTGTCGAATAATGTTTTAAGATGGAAATATAGGTCTAATAAGCTTTATGCTGATTTCTTTCAATCCATATTGTCATACAGACCAATTCCAATACAATGGTTTAATCTGAGTCATGGGATCCATTGTGATAATAAATTTTATCCAGAATCATGTTACATGGAAGGGCATTATAATGAGGGATGCATCTGCAAGCTTTATACTACTTTACTGAAAAGCTAAAATAATGGTTTAAAAATAAATGGGTATACTACTTTTAATGGGGGAGGGTAAGATATATGAATGCACTAAAAACTGAATGGAGTCATATCTACAAAATACTATTTTGATATGATCATCTTAATGGAATCACATCTACAATGTACTATTTTGATATTAATCATCTGAATGGAATCACATCTACAATATACTGCTTTAGTATTAATCATGTGAATGGAGTCACACTGACAATATACAATTTTGATATTGATCATCTGAACGGAATCACATCTACAATTCACACCTACAATATACTGCTTTGGTATTAATCATGTGAATGGAATCACATCTACAATATACTATTTTGATATTGATCATCTGAATGGAATCACATCTACAATATACTATTTGATATGATCATCTTAATGGAATCACATCTACAATATACTATTTTGATATTAATCATCTGAATGGAATCACATCTACAATATACTGCTTTAGTATTAATCATGTGAATGGAGTTACATCTACAATATACTATTTTGATATTGATCATATGAATGGAATCACATCTACAATTCACACCTACAATATACTGCTTTAGTATTAATCATCTAAATGGAGTCACATCTACAATATACTATTTTGATATTGATCATATGAATGGAGTCACCTCTACATTAAACAAATTTTATATTGCTGGATAAGCAAATAAAAATGATATTATTGAACCTAGAAAAATAAATAAAAATGTCATAACCCATGGAACAATAAATAAAAATGCCATTGATGCCCGACAAAAAAGTAAGTAAAAATGCCACTGTCACTGGAAAAGTAAATAAAAATGCCATTACTGCAAGAAGAAAAAAATTCAAAATGACATTGGTGTCAGAAAAGTAAATAAAATGTCATTAACACTCGAAAAGTAATTTAAAATATAATTAACACTGGAAAAGTGAATAAAATGACAGCGAAAAGTAATGTTTCGTATTTTGCTAATGCAAGCGAAACTAGCATGATGGTAAAATTAACAACAACAAATACAGAATAACATTTTTAAAATGCCTTTGGTATGATTTGCTGGTAACTTGAGGCCATCATCCTGCCAAGTGTCCAAGGAGTAAGTAACAGACCACTGTGATAAATCTAACCCCCAAACAAATTTTGCCAGGACTAAATTACATAAAAACCAATTTTTTTACCAAAACCTATGACTGAATGGAATCCTCTCCACCTGGAGAATAGAAACAATCCTTACTTTTGTTCCTTAAATTTATATTTAGTCATTTTCAAATGCTGATGGATGGCTGCACAGTGTAAAATGTATAATTATCTATACACAACATACAATGGCTGATGGATGGATGCACAATATAAAATGTATGATTCCCCATACACAACATACAAAGGCTGATGGATGGATGCACAATGTAAAATATATGATTCACTATATACAACATACAATGGCTGATGGATGGAATCACAACATAAAATGTATGATTCCCTACACACAACATACAAGGCCTGATGGATGGATGCACAATGTAAAATGTATAATTCCCTACACACAACATACAAGGGCTGATGGATAGATGCACAATGTAAAATGTATGATTCACTATATACAACATACAAGGGCTGATGGATGGATGCACAATGTAAAATGTTATGATTCCCTACACACAACATACAATGGCTGATGGATAGATGCACAATGTAAAATATATGATTTCCTATACACAACATACAATAGCTGATGGATGGATGCACAACGTAAAATGTATGATTCCCTATAAACATCATATAACAGCTGATGGATGGATGCACAATGTAAAATGTATGATTCACTATACACAACATACAAGGGCTGATGGATGGATGCATAATGTAAAATGTATGATTCCCTATGGTGGCGCTATACAGTTTCGCATTTTGCATAGGGTTAGGAATTTAAAGAAAAAGAATGTCCCCGGATTTCCTCACTGGTTATACTAGCTATTTAAAAAAGACCTTGTATATCTTAGGTATAATGCAAAGAACCTTTAATTCCCTTTATTTTGGTGTATGATTGATGGGTGTACTATAGGTTATAGAGTATACAGCTTGGCCTTACTTCAAATGTGCACCTTTCAAAAAAGTGCTAGCTCTACTTGGTCATTTTCACTTCCTGAACTTCAGAGGTCATTTGTATAAAAAAGAGCCGATAACTTTTTTTACCTTTTATATATTTGGTAATTCATTCATTGCACTTTCAGAAGCTGGTATTGTCTAGTCTGGCAAAATTCATTTTCCCTATTTTAATAGCTGCTATGTATAGTGTACTTTAGACTAATTCAGACTGATTTTTTAACACAAGGAAGCAGACATTTTAGTTAGCAGTGTGCTTAAATCATGTAAAATTTCCAAAAGTACAATATCCAAAAGAAATATCATCCACATTACATTAATGTAGCATAGAGATATGCAAACGTTCTCTCCACTGTGCATGTTTTAAATGCGAACTACTTCACCTTACATACGTCACTCTCTCAAAAGTACATATTACACTGGTCAACAGTGAAATCATTACTGACTTGAAAAGGCCATAATCTGTAGTATTTTGGTGTGCCGAACACGAATATAACCGTGAAAAATTTGTATTGGCTCTCGTTTTGAAGATATTCATATACCTCATTTTCTATGTTTCACTGTGTAAATTTCTCCAGTAGGACTGCAGCAACATCCGGAATAATGATGTAACATTGCATAATACCATCATGCTCACATCATCCACAGTTGATTGCATCATTTTCTGATGCAATGCAATACTAATGCCATGCGGCTGCTGAAGTAAGTTGACGTCAGCAGTGTACTATACATGTGTAGGCCTATTATACTAATGCCAGGCGGCTGCTGAAGCTGACGTAAGCAGTGTACTATATAAAGCCCAATCAGATAGGTTCAGCATTTAAAATATTTTAGACGTTGTGCGAGACAGTTCAAGCTACTGTTACATAAAACTTATTATTTTATCCATTTACGTACAATAAAGAACAGTAATGCCTCGAAAGTGTGTTAATACCGCGGACAATTTTTGCTATATTTGTGGGGAAGTGACATTTGCCAACCAGAAGAAAAGTATCAATTCTCAAGTGAAGAAGGCATATCATCTTTACTTCGGATGCAAGGTTGGTGACCAAGACAAGCCTTGGGCTCCGCATATATGCTGTGCTACATGTACAACACAGCTTTCACAGTGGTTGAATTGCAAAAGGTCATCAATGCCGTTTGCAGTCCCAATGGTGTGGAGAGAGCCAAGCAACCACCTAAATGACTGTTACTTCTGCTTGGTTCCTCCTCTTTCCGGCGGAATAACGAAGCGAAAGAAGTCGAGAATAGTCTACCCAAACATTCCGTCTGCATTGAGACCAGTTCCACATGGTGAGGGACTTCCTATTCCAGAACCTCCAGCAGAATATTCTCTTGATTCATCTGACGAAGACAAAGGTGAGTCGACCTGTTCTTCTCCTGGTCCATCAGCATGCAGTGATCCAGATTTTCGCTGTGGTGCATCATCAACCCCACACAGAATAACACAGGAAGAACTAAATGACCTGATTCGTGATTTGGACTTATCAAAGAACAAGGCAGAATTGCTAGGATCAAGACTCCAACAATGGAATCTTCTAGAAGAAGATGTCACAATTACTGCATATCGAAAGCGCCACCAGCAATTGGAGCCTTTCTTCAGAAAGGAAAGTAATCTGATATTCTGTTCCGATATTGAGGGCCTCATGAATGCTTTAAAAATCACTCATGACCCACAAGAATGGAGACTATTTGTGGACTCTTCGAAACTGAGTCTCAAGGCTGTGCTTTTGCACAATGGAAACATTCTTCCATCTATTCCAGTAGCGTATGCTGTCCACATGAAAGAGACATACGATAACTTAAGGCAGCTACTGAATTCCATTGAGTATAACAAGTACAGCTGGCACCTCTGTGGTGATTTGAAGGTAGTTGCCCTTTTAATGAGACTGCAGCAAGGATATACAAAATACATGTGTTTCTTATGCGAGTGGGATAGCCGAGCAAGGGAAATGCACTACATGAGGAAGGAATGGACTCACAGGCAGAATGTAGCCATTGGAGAGAAGAATATCCAACACCCAGCTCTGGTTGAGGCTCAGAAAATCTTGCTACCACCCCTTCACATCAAACTAGGTTTGATGAAGAACTTCGTGAAAGCCATTGACCGGACTTTGCCAGCATTCCGATACCTGCATGAAAAATTCCCTCGACTCAGCGAAGCAAAGATTAAAGAGGGAGTTTTTGTGGGTCCTCAGAGCTTTTCAAAGATGACCGGTTCAACAACTTGCTGGAAGGTGACGCGAAACAAGCATGGAATGCTTTTCGCCTAGTTTCTACAAACTTCCTCGGAAATGTTAGGGCAGAAAACTATAAGGAACTAGTAGAAGACATGTTGATGAAGTATAAGAAACTTGGCTGCAATATGTCTCTAAAGATTCACTTCCTTCATTCCCATTTGGATTTCTTTCCTAGCAACTGTGGTATTGTTAGTGATGAACACGGCAAACGTTTTCATCAAGATATCGCAACAATGGAACAAAGATACCAGGGAAAATGGTCCACTACAATGCTGGCTGACTACTGCTGGAATTGACTAATTTTATTTCAGTAACATGACTTTTGTAAAAATTTGTTGTCCAGTGTTATCTGGTGAGCGCCACCTATACACATCATATAACAGCTGATGGATGGATGCACAGTGTAAAATGTATGACTCCCTATACACAACATACAAGGGCTGATGGATGGATGCACAATGTAAAATGTATGATTCCCTACTCACAACATACAAGGGCTGATGGATGGATGCACAATGTAAAATGTATGATTCACTATATACAACATACAATGGCTAATGGATAGATGCACAATGTAAAATGCATGATTCCCTACACACAACATACAATGGCTGGTGGATGGAATCACAATGTAAAATGTATGATTCACTATACACAACATACAATGGCTGATGGATGGATGCACAATGTAAAATGTATGATTCCCTATATACAACATACAAGGGCTGATGGATGGATGCACAATGTAAAATATATAATTCCCTACACACAACATACAAGGGCTGATGGATGGATGCACAATGTAAAATGTATGATTCACTATGCACAACATACAATGGCTGATGGATGGATAAACAATGTAAAATGTGTGATTCCCTACACACAACATACAATGGCTGATGGATGGATGCACAATGTAAAATGTATGATTCCATATACACAACATATAACAGCTGACCGATGGATGCACAACGTAAACTGTATGATTTACTATACACAACATACAACGGCTTATAGATGGATGCAGAACCATACCATAAGCTTACTTTGCCTTATTGTCAGGTGAGCTAAAATCCTCATTATCCTGGAGAAAACAGGTGGTGTTATCTATTCTATTCTTAAACACCCATGCCTTCTGTGCAACTAAAAGTTCTCAGAAGCAACTATTACTGTAATGGTCTACCACATGTCTTTCTCAAGACATCCATGCCAACTGGAAATAACAATTACCATAATGGTTTACATCATCCCTACTGCAAAACTGAAGGTTCTCATTCCTGCAGTAAAACTAAAAGTTCTCATCCCTACTGCAAAACTAAAAGTTCTCATCCCTACTGCAAAACTGAAAGTTCTCATCCCTACTGCAAAACTGAAAGTTCTCATCCCTACTGCAAAACTGAAAGTTCTCATCCCTACTGCAAAACTGAAAGTGCTCATCCCTACTGCAAAACTGAAAGTGCTCATCCCTACTGCAAAACTGAAAGTTCTCATCCCTACTGCAAAACTAAAAGTTCTCATCCCTACTGCAAAACTAAAAGTTCTCATCCCTACTGCAAAACTAAAAGTTCTCATCCCTACTGCAAAACTAAAAGTTCTCATCCCTACTGCAAAACTGAAAGTGCTCATCCCTACTGCAAAACTAAAAGTTCTCATCCCTACTGCAAAACTGAAAGTTCTCATCCCTACTGCAAAACTGAAAGTGCTCAAAAACAATTATTAATGGTTTAACTCTCATCTCTCTTAATACATTGATGCCTACAGTAGAACTGAAAGATATCAAAAACAACTATTACGCTAAATGTCTACCTAGTCTTTCTTAATGCATCAATGCCTATAACAGAACTGAAAGATCTCAAAAACAACTATTATGCAAAACGTCTACCTCGTCTTTCTTAATGCATCAATTCCTATAGCAGAACTGAAAGATCTCAAAAATCGTCTACATCGTCTTTCTTAATGCATCAATGCCTATAGCAGAACTGAAAGATCTCAAAAACAACTATTACGATAAACGTCTACCTCATCTTTCTTAATGCATCAATGCTAAAGTAGAACTGAAAGATCTCAAAAACAATTATTAATGCTTTAACTCTTGTCTCTCTTAATGCATCGATCCTGATAACAGAACTGAAAGATCTCAAAAAAAACTATTACCTAAATGTCTACCTCTTGTCTCATAATAAATAATTGTCTCAATGTGAAAAGTGACTTGTGTCAAAATACAAACATATTTCATACATCAGTAATTGCCAGTGTTTAATGCTTCTCTAAAATAAAACTATTTTATCAACAGAATGGTTAATGAATGCTTTTTTATACAATGCTTTCCCATAAAACCTAATTAATGGAACTTGTATAATTAATTAATTTAATTAGAATATAATACTCTTTCTTAACAACCCCTGATCAGACATAATAAACCAATTAAAAAATAAAATTTTCAGATAAATAAAGGGCTCACTGAGAGGTGAGAAACAAAACTACATTCTAGACTGAGCTTAAATAACCTGATCAAAAGTGTCAGCTCATCAGGTAATTCAATAAAAGTACAAATCAATTCAAATGAATAAAAAGTAAAGGACAATACTGAAAGGTTAAAATAGACTCCATCTGACTTGTCATAAACATTTATCTACAGTAGCATGGGATTAGATAGTTTATCACTGAATATATATCAAGAGTCATAACTGTACCTCTGGCTTTAGTCCTCCTCCAAATTTACACAAATCCAAATACCCTTAGCAATAAAGACTTTGGAATCAAACTTCATTTCTGCAAACTTTCCATCATACTAGAAGACAGAAAGAAATGACAAATACAGCATGCTGAACACACAACAAAATAAAGATGACACATTATTTTTAAAAATGAATATCATAAATAGTAAGGTCACATTTGGATACTGTATGGTAAATGTTCATGACAGATGTTGATATTGTACACTAAATGTTCATGACAGATGTTGATATTATACACTAAATGCTCATGACTGATGTGGATGTTTTACACTTAATGTTCATGACAGATGTGGATATTGTAAACTAAAAGTTCATGACAGATGTGGATATTGTACACTAAATGTTCATGACAGATGTGGATATTGTACACTAAATGTTCATGACAGATGTGGATATTGTACACTAAATGTTCATGACAGATGTGGATGTTTTACACAAAATGTTCATGACAGATGTGGATGTTGTACACCAAATGTTCATAACAGATGTGGAAGTTGTACACTAAATGTTCATGACTGATGTGGATATTGTACACTAAATGTTCATGACAGATGTGGATGTTTCAAACCAAATGTTCATGACAGATGTGGATGTTTTACACTAAATGCTCATGACAGATGTGGATGTTGTACACCAAATGTTCATAACTGATGTGGAAGTTGTACACTAACTGTCCATGACAGATGTGGATATTGTACACTAATTGTTCATGACAGATGTGGATGTTGTACACTAAATGTTCATGACAGATGTGGATGTTGTACACCAAATGTTCATGACAGATGTGGATGTTGTACACCAAATGTTCATGACAGATGTGGATGTTGTACACTAAATGTTCATGACAGATGTGGATGTTGTACACTAAATGTTTATGACAGATGTGGATGTTGTACACTAATGTTCATGACAAATGTGGATGTTGTACACTAAATGTTCATGACAGATGTGGATGTTGTACACTAAATGTTTATGACAGATGCAGATGTTGTACACTAAATGTTCATGACAGATGTGGATACTGTACACTAGATGCTCATGACAGATGTGGATGTTGCACACTAAATGTTCATGATAGATGTGGTTGTTGTTGTTGTTGTTGTGGGGTTTAATGCCATTTTTCAGCACATGATAGGCTATCCATGGTAGCCAGTATTAATGGTGGAGGAAGAACCCAGGAAAACCCTGGAAAGAACCACCTCCCCATGAGAAGCTACTGGCAAGCTTTCTCACATACCCACATTGGCTGAATCTGAACCTCGAACTGGCACAGACAGAGGTGAGATGGCAGTGATCCATAACGGAGAGCATTTTAGACCACTCGGCCACTTGGGGCCCCCATGAGAGATGTGGATATTGTACACTAAATGTTGATGGGTATAGATACTGTACACCAAACTGTTAATTACAGATACAGATATTTTACTTAAATGTTCACTACAGATGTGGATATTGTACGGTAAATGTTCATGACAGATGTGGTTGTTGTACAATAATGTTCATTGTGGAGGTGTATATTGTACATCAAATGTTCATGACAGATGTGGATATTGTACAGTAAATGTTCATTAACCTTTTTAATCTCAAACTGCTCTTTGCTGTTTCCAAAATTAAAATTAAAAATCTTATTGATCAGCCTTGTTTTAATGAATTAAGTGAAATTTCTAAATATAGTCTCAACATTTGGGAGGCAAAACAGAAACAGTGTGCCCACTCTGAGGACATAATAATGAATACCTTCACTCAGGCCTTGAAAAAACAAATTTATTTAATACATACTAGAGGACACTTCCATTACACTGCCTTCTATACCTCTTCATTATGCATGTATAACCCATAACACATCAGCAATACTAGGAGTGCTAATGAGGCTAAGCTTACTAAAGGAAGGCATTCCTTTATTATTGCAATATTGTTACCTCTATTCACAATAGTGGGAACAAAAACACTGTCTCTAATTACAGACCTATTGCTCTACTAAATTACAAACACATTTCTCTACTAAGTTATGTGATTGAAGTATTTAAAAAATGTGTCTTCAAACATCTGTATAACTTTCTTACCACCAAACAACCAAATCAGTCATCAGTATCTTGTTTCACTCCTTAAGTTTCAGCAGTTTTAAAACTCTATGACAATTAAAACTGGATGATATTTAAAACTGTATGACAGTAAATATATCTTGTGCAAGGAAGTCAATGAAGGCACAGAAATTAGAGTAGTATTTTGGGACATAAGTAAGGCCTTCACAAATGTCTGGCATAAAGAACAAATTTACAGACAAAGAAATACTAGATTTGGTGGTTGATTATTGGAGACTTGTTCTAAAAGTACTTTACATGTCAGATCAACATTTTTGGGTTGATGTGCCTCAAACATATGTACTTGTGTTATGATGCTAGGGTCTTAAACTATGTAACAAGAAGGAACAAAACCCAACAAGCTTAGTAAAAATAAAAACAAAAATTTATTTCTCTAAAATACAAGTGAAACAATTAAAAATAATTACAATGGTTAATGAATTCTTAAAAATCCTAAAGATCTATCAATTCCAACAGATCCAAGTAATCTGAATACATTTCAAAGGTATTCCAAATGATAACTGTAATGTCCTGATGTACCAACACTACACAGAATCACTGTTTTAAATCCAAATATCCTTTAAATGAATTTACAGCAATTCCAATAGAACTAAAAATCCAAATGTCCTTTAATATTTCAAAGTAATTCTATACAACTATTAATCCAAATACATGTAGTCTTTAAATGTTTCACAATAAATCCATACAGCACAATAAGTCCAATGAACGATTTAAAACTAAATAAATGAATCTATCCCCTCAATCTATCTCTTCCAAAACCAGTCATACTATTAGAAATTAATGATTCCATGTAATAATCAACTTAAACAGAAAATTAACATGCAATCGCTAGACTGGAATATGCAACTTCTGAATGAATCATATAGCATTTTTTAATACTTATTCCAGTCAACAAGGGTCATGTGCTTTATTTGTCTAACAAATCAGAAACTCTGTCAACTTGGCCTTTTAAGGAAACCATTCTGAAGAACACCTGTCCTTGTCTAATCATGTGATGTTTACTTGAACTTATTGGTATGACTTAACCCTGAAAGATGCAAATGAAACATCGTACACACTATACATGACTCACAGTAGAAACTATGATCAAAGATTTCTTGCATTAAAAGTCATTAACTAAATGACCCTTACAAAAACTTTTATTAAGAATATACATAATAAAGATATAAATAACACTTAGATCACTTATTTTTTTTAATGATACTGTCATAACATTAAAAAAGTGTAGAGAGTTTGCTGCTGATATTTCATTATCAATCATTATGGAGGACAGAATACTGGCTGCCGTAATTTGTGGATCAATTATTTAGGAAAAAAAATGTCTAAATGTATTTTGGTTAATCTTAAAAACTTGTAAGAGGAGAACCAACTCAGTTACTTCATTTGAATGAAATACACAAAGGTAGTGCCATCTGAAAATTTGATCCAACAAAACAGGAAAAAGAATTGCTGACCCTAGCTTTGTTATTATTTTTCTACCAACACATACTTTTGCTGCTATAATGTCACTTTCTGTTGACAAACTATGTTTTATGAAAAATGAAGCCCATATATATTTTATTATCTTTAAAAAATTTAATATACTGTATTACAAACTCCCAAAATTGGGTCTTTTTCCCAAAATTTCATTTAAATAAGTCTTAATGATTTCAAGGGAGAAAAAACAAACAATTTAATGGTGCCCTTCAATATAAAGATATTTTATGTACAAGAGATTTCTCTTTTTTTATAATTTTTTCTTCTTTTTATTTACTATGGTTCTTCTAATGCTCTTGACACTCAGTCTAAAAGTATGAACGTTTTGTTTTTCAGCATGGAAAATGTATTTGAAGTAATTTGTTGGAAATTTGTAAGCAATAATAATAATAATAATAATAATAATATCTTACTTTACTTTAATATGAGATTATTATTATTAACATTTTTCTTGCTGTCATGCATGATGAGAATCAAATAAATTGCAATACAAATACGGACTCTGAAATTTTCTTTTGAATCATTTGAGCTCAACAGTGTTTGGAAAATGCTGTATTCGATAAATTATAACAGAAAATTGTCCCTTTTTCTATTTGCTTACAAGGGTTGATATTTAGGCATTAAATTATTAGTCTTCCAATGATATCGATCTCAGGTGTTAAAATTGTTCTCTAAATGATATTGATTTCAGGTGTTAAAATTGTTCTCTAACTGATACTGATTTCAGGTGTTAAAATTATTCCTCCAATGGTATCGATCTCAGGTCTGTATTGTACTGTTTTTAAAATATGACAATAAAGTTAAAAGTAGTTGTTACCTGACTATAAATCCCAGGTATGCTTCCCTAGGTTAGAAGTGGTTGTTAGCTGGCTATAATTCCCAGGAATACTTCCCTAGGTTAGAAGTGGTTGTTACCTGACTATAAATCCCAGGTATGCTTCCCTAGGTTACAAGTGGTTGTTAGCTGGCTATAAATCCCAGGAATACTTCCCTAGGTTAGAAGTGGTTGTTAGCTGGCTATAAATCCCAGGAATACTTCCCTAGGTTAGAAGTGGTTGTTAGCTGGCTATAAATCCCAGGAATACTTCCCTAGGTTAGAAGTAGTTGTTAGCTGGTTATAAATCCCAGGAATACTTCCCTAGGTTAGAAGTAGTTGTTAGCTGGCTATAAATCCCAGGAATACTTCCCTAGGTTAGAAGTGGTTGTTACCTGACTATAAATCCCAGGTATGCTTCCCTAGGTTAGAAGTGGTTGTTAGCTGGCTATAAATCCCAGGAATACTTCCCTAGGTTAGAAGTGGTTGTTAGCTGGCTATAAATCCCAGGAATACTTCCCTAGATTAGAAGTAGTTGTTAGCTGGCTATAAATCCCAGGAATACTTCCCTAGGTTAGAAGTGGTTGTTAGCTGGCTATAAATCCCAGGAATACTTCCCTAGGTTAGAAGTGGTTGTTACCGGACTATAAATCCCAGGTATGCTTCCCTAGGCTAGAAGTAGTTGTTAGTTGGTTATAAATCCCAGGTATACTTCCCCAGGTTACAAGTTGTTGCTAGTTGGGTATAAATTCAAGGTATACTTCCTAGATTAAAAGTTGTTCTTATTCACAAGATTATTCTAATGAAAGAAATATACAACTCCTATCTACATTAAAATCTTAATTAAATGTATATCAAAAGGAAACTTCAGTCTCTCTTCTATTCAGGTGCATTTTTATATCATTCATAATATACAGAAACTAAAAGGTCTTCAGTGAAAAGAGGTATACATGTAATTGTAAGCATTATTATTGTACAACTAATAAAAAAAATACTGTATAAGTTGGATCCAACTGCAAATTACAGAGCCGCATATCTGCTGTCATATAATGGGTCTATAAAATTTGTTAGGCTCATTCAGCAGACAAACAACAATTACCTGATCTTCTGATGCATATTGCACCAGCATATTAGAGTCTATATTGCTTGCAATTATACTGGACTTATCTATGATAGTAAAGTGGTTTACATGATTCAGTCACAGTATTGATGGTATTGATAAAGAACAAATCTGTAAACGTTCCAATATTTGTGTGTGTGTGTGAGAGAGACTTAGATTTTTAACATAGCTTTAACAATTTTCAAGTCATATCACTACGATGTCTGCAGTGTGGCAGTTTAAAGTGATGTCTAGCAGTGGGGCATCATGCCGCAGACATGTAGCATGATGTCCCACCCAGTCACATTATCCTGACACCAGGCCAGCCAGTCCTAACACTAACCTCTTAATGCTGAGCACCTAGCGAGGCAGCTGTTAGTACCATTTTTTGAAGTCTTTGGTATGACTCAGCCAGGGTTTGAACCTGTGACCTCCCACATCCAGGGCGGACTTACAATATTTGACATTCATTTTCAAAATATATTGTTCAAAAGATTACAGCAAATTACACTAAATGCATTTTTGTATCATCTTTTGTAATAAACTGTTATTTTCCCTCTCTGTCAATGATGAAATAGCGAAGCAATGTGGTTTACAAAATTACAGGGGCCCTGAGTGGTCTAAAGCGCTCTCCATCACGGATCACTGCCATCTCACCTCTGCCTACGTGGGTTCGAGTCTCAGGCTCGGCCAATGTGGATATGTGAGAAAGCTTGCCAGTAGCTTCTCATGGGTTGGTGGTTCTTTCTGGGATTTTCCCGGGTTCTTCCTCCGCCATTAATACTGGCTGCCATGTATAGCCTATCTTGTGCTGAAAAATGGTGTTAAACCCTATAACAACAACAACAAAATTACATACTGACACAAACCTGTCTTGCCAATGAAAACACTCAAATCTCTGCAGGTCCTTTGATCTCAGATTGATCTCATTTGCATATCAAAATGGAATAGATGATATTTGGCTGGGTTGATAAAGAGCTTGCTATTCTTGTATATATTTGTCCCAGACTGTATGAATGTTCTTCAGTGTTCCTTTGCTTTGTGAGAATATGATGGACTGTCATTAGATCTATTATACCTGTATACCATTTTTAATTGTTTCAGGTAAATGACAATAGTACTGAAAAAAGCTATTTACCTTATTGTATAGTGCACATAGTGTATTCACTACCATTACAAGCACTGCAAATCTACAAGCTTTTTTCAGAACATATTTTTTTAAAATACAGATTCCAGATTCCTGCCTGGATACCAAATCTCCCTTTTTTATACTTTTAAATCACTTTGTGAAATTTTGTGATGTATTGAAAGTACTTCCCCTAGAATAGGGGGAGCTCAGGTAATAATAATAATAATAATAACAATAATAACATAATGAGGGTCGCATATTTAGCTAATCATCAACATGGCCCTCAAACAAAAACAGAAAACATGCATGAAAGAACGTACACTAAAGTAAAATATCTGGAACAACTAAAACACAATGAAAAAAACACTAAAACAGCTAGTTTCCGATAATAAAACACATATAAACACATACTTGCACTCATTTTTGTATAAAGGCATAATACCATTTGCAAAAGTCCATAAAAGAAAGCACCCCAAAATTTCCTAACACCTAGTTACTCTACACATACAAACACATGCATATCCATTCACACATGTAAACCATACAAACACATTCATCTAAAATGTTAATTCAATACTTATGCTAACATGAATATAAACCATACCTGCCAGAACAAGTGTCACACAAAAACCATGATTTGTGACATCTACCTCCAACATGGCAGTGTTTTAAAAAAAAAAAACAAACGATTTTCAGCAATTTTAGGAAGAATAACAAGGGCTAGAGCCTTTCTTGACACCACTATGTATGCAGCCTTTCTTGATACAACTTGGTATGCAGCCTTTCTTGACACCACTATTTATGCCCATAACTTACCAACCGTATAAAACAGTAAACAATCCTGTTAAATGCTTATGTAAAACTGTCACCTCTGGGCAGTTTATACAGCTGATTGTCATAAAGGTGATTAAAAGTTGAAGCAGTCATATAAATAACTACCACTGCAAAGATTGTTTAACTGATGGACAATAGCTCGGAAGATGGTGTGTTAAGAGACCTCTAAAGCCTGCTGTGGAAGTACCTATTTGTTTGATTTCCATAGGTAATGTACATGAAGTGGAACAACCCAATTCATTTGAAAAAACAAAGATTTTACTCTTTGTTGCATTGAATGATAATGTTTAAGCCATTTTTGTTACAGATTACTGGCCAGTTCATGATCAGCAATAACATTCTTTGAAAATCTGATTTAGTTGTGATTCAGGAAGGGTGAGCCATCAGAAATGTGAACAAAGTCTAGCAAAGCAAAATTTTAGAACTTCTGGTTGACAGAATTAGATTTTATTAAAGTGCAGTAACAAGGGGAAGCATTCCATTTCTTGTACATACTGCAAACACCATATCAATATGAAAAACATTTTCATAATTTTCTGATGGCTTTCAACGACTGAAATACATGTGCATTAATTTCATTGGAGTATTGCCAAGTAATAATGTCCTAATTTAAGTTGATATGGTAACGTGGGCATAATACAGCATCTTACAATCATATATTTTTGACACTGTAATAGAAAGTGGCCAGCTGTTTAATAGTCTTCATGTACACTACCTATTCTTGCAAACATGATTTAAGAATGAACCATTGTTGAACTACTTCATTCGGTTCTCAGTTATGTAACCTGGACTTCCTCCACCCAATCACCAAAATAATAATATGGCAAGCTGGAATCCATCCAACCAATCACCAGAATAATAATATGGCAAGCTGAAATCCATCCAACCAATCACCAGAATAATAATATGGCAAGCTGGACTCCATCCAACCAATCACCAGAATAATAATATGGCAAGCTCGACTCCACCCAATCACCAAAATAATAATATGGCATGCTGGACTCCATCCATAATAAGAAGAAGGAATTAAATGTTTAGCTCAATTCAGGTCAGTTTTAAGACTTTATTGCTGTTATTGTTTGGGATTTAATGCCATTTTTTCAACACATGATAGGCTATGCAGGCTATACATGGTGGACATTATTGTTGATGGAAGAAGAACCCAGAAAACCCTGGTAAGAACGACTGACTCATGGGAAGCCTCCGGCAAGCTTTCTCACATACCATATTGAATAGATGGGTTAGTTATTATTTCAACTGGTAACATGCTACACAGTTGAACTGAAGAATGTAGAAATCAATTTTGAGACAGTCTAGCTCTATATACAGAGTACCTAATAAAACTCAATGATCAAGTGGTATGAGCCTGATTGTTAACAACAACTGCTTGAATTACTAACTTTTTACTATTCCCAGTCTCCATATTTATTTTTCCAATGATTCTTTTTTTGCTTAGTACAATTTTCCCAGATACAGATACAATCAACATTGTCGAACATGGGAAGTATATAAGATTTATAAATTCTTTACAAAGATAAGCAATTGAATCTGTAGTTCAAATTCAAAGTATGAAGCCATTGCAGACAAATGTTTGACATGTATGCAATGTGGTGCCAGTATAAGTCTTGGCTCTATCAATGTGGGTATGTGAAAAAGCTAGCTAGTCACTTCCTGTGGGTCAATAGTTCTTCCTAGGGTCTTCCTTCACCAAATATACTGGCCACCATGTATAGTCTATAATGTGGTGAAAAATGGCAGTAAACCCCACAAAGCCACAGCTTAATCTCTCCCTTCCAACACTACCTTTGATGCTGGTATTTATGATTTATGCATAAATAGAAATATAAAGCATATTACAAACACTTTCGAATATCTATATTGCCATCTTAACATGAAATTTACTTATACCACCTAATGAATAAAATACAAATTATAAAAGGGCAGATACCAAGAGAAGTTAGAACATGAAAACTTGTACAATCTAATGAACCCATACAAATTATTAAAGGACAAATACCGTGAAAAGTCAGATGGTGATACAGCTGCAGCAGGCATCATGTTTAACTTTCTGAAGGTGTTGAGTTGCTGATGAAAATATCTTTCAAAATGACAAATACTGAAAACATTGCAGCTTCAGAATGCATTTATCTCCAGAGTGATCACCTATTGTTAATCATTACTATTAAGCAAAATATACTGTCCACCACTTTCTACCTACATGTATTAATTATACATCTGGTAAATACACATTACATTTAGTAGATACCCAATGGCAAAACAAGGGGCTATTTCAAAACTTGCATTGACATTTACTACTGCAGGTGCCAAAGAGACCACATTATATCTCAGTTTGGACAACTTCCCCAAATAGCTTGGGGCAAATATGCAGAACAGGTGTAAACAGGGACATACAGAACCTATACATAACAATGTGTCACTGCCACAAAGGTATGAGAACCCTTTAATTATATAGCTGCTCTGAGATATTTATATTGGTTACCTGTCAGATACACTTGCTCAAAGATGTTTTAAACTAAACATGTTTAATAAATGAAACTGTTAAATATACTATCATAGGAAAATTATTTTGAACTGAAAGGTTCTAATATAAAATAATCTCAACCAGAAGTCTGAACACTTTTTATTTTCTTATTTTCCAAGATGCATATTTACACTGTTATCGAAAATAAAATGTCACCCATTAATGGGCATACAGATTCACTACTATGATAAGTGTATAATTACAACTTATATTTAATTATAATCAATGAGATTTGAGATAGTTAGAAAAATGGACAATAGATTTCTTATTTACTGATTTCATAATATATTATTTATTCATTCCTACTTCACAATGAAAATCTGTTTCTGATTTGTTTTAAATTTCAAGAATACTTTAAAAAATCTGAAAAATGAAAACTTACATCAAACTTTTGTATTAGGTACTTTTGTGTTCATAAAAATAAACTTCACTGGACTGTAAAACTCCTGACAAGTTCTATATTATGTTCTTTCTGTTTACTGGATTTATTGACTGATGCTGAACTGTCAACTGAACAGGTCTGACATGAACACATCTTAACACATATTTGGACTTGAAGTTTGACATGAACACATCTTAATACATATTTGGACTTGAAGTTTGACATGAACACATCTTAATACATATCTGGACTTGAAGTTTGACATGAACACATCAAAATACATATTTGGACTTGAAGTCTGACATGAACACATCTCTTAATACATATTTGGACTTGAAGTTTGACATGAACACATTTTAATACATATCTGGACTTGAAGTTTGACATGAACACATCAAAATACATATTTGGACTTGAAGTCTGACATGAACACATCTCTTAATACATATTTGGACTTTAATGATAACATGGTTGTACTGCACAGTTCAAAAATATTGGCTACATAATAACATCACTTAATTTGTATCAAATTGTTGCGCAACCCATGAGGATAACCCCAAGGTGATTAATGTTCACTTATCTAGTTAATTAAAGCAAAAGGGTTAATATTTTAGGAAATGGTACAGCTGATGTATCTTGCACAGATATTTGTCCTGTTTTTACAATGACAAATCTCATATCTTCTAAATAGCATTTTGGCTTTAGGAAAATACAGAAATATTGCCAGGGGAACAACTACATTAGGCCACTACTATATAACAATAATTTTGTTATTACTGGCAACTCCTAGATAATAATAATTGGGATATTACAGGCAACTGCTATATAACAATAATTTGGATATTACAGGCAACCACTATAAAACAATAATTTGGATATTACAGGCAACAGCTATATAACAATAATTAGGATATTAAAGACAACTGCTATATAACATTAATTTGGATATTAAAGGCAACTGCTGTATAACATTAATTTGTATATTAAAGACACCTGCTATATAACAATATTTGGGTTATTACAGGCAACTATAACATAAGAATAATTGGGCTATTACAGGCAACTGCAATATATCAATAATTTGGATATTGCAGGCAACCGCTATATACTAGTTATTGGGATAATGCATGCAACTCTATATAACTTTAATTTGGATATTACAGGCAACTGCTATATAATAATTATTGGGATACTGCATGCAACTGCTATATAACAATAATTGGAATATTACAGGCAACTGTTATATAACAATAACTGGGATATTACAAGCAACTGCTATATAATAATAACTGGGATTTTACAGGCAATTGCTATATAATAATAATTGGTATATTACAAGTAACTGCTATATAACAATACTTGGGATACTGCATGCAACTGTTATATAATAATAATTGGGATATTACAGGTAACTGCTATATAACAATAATTGGAATATTACAGGCAACTGCTATATAACAATAATTGGAATATTACAGGCAACTGTTATATAACAATAACTGGGATATTACAAGCAACTGCTATATAATAATAACTGGGATTTTACAGGCAATTGCTATATAATAATAATTGAGATATTACAGGTAACTGCTGTATAATGATAATTGGGATATTACAAGTAACTGCTATATAACAATACTTGGGATACTGCATGCAACTGTTATATAATAATAATTGGGATATTACAGGTAACTGCTGTATAATAATAATTGAGATATTACAGGTAACTGCTGTATAATAATAATTGGGATATTACAGGTAACTGCTATATAATAATAATTGAGATATTATAGGTAACTGCTGTATAATGATAATTGGGATATTACAGGTAACTGCTATATAATAATAATTGAGATATTACAGGTAACTGCTGTATAATGATAATTGGGATATTACAGGTAACTGCTATATAATAATAATTGAGATATTACAGGTAACTGCTGTATAATGATAATTGGGATATTACAGGCAACTGCTATATAACAATAACTGGGATAATATAGGCAACTGCTGTATAACAATAACTGGGATATTACAGGCAACTGCTAAATAACAATAATTGGGATCATATTACTGGCAGAAACATTGATCAGAATGTCCAATTTGTGACTGAAAACATAAATGACACATTATAATGTTCTTTTCCATGAAAAACTGTTCTTATTTGACCTTGAAAATCACCTTAGATGCATAATGAAACTCAAAAACGTTTAAGACAAAAATTAATCATGCCTGCTGTTTGGTTTAGAGCTAAAAATAATAATCATTATGGTCTGAAAAGCAAAATTCCAGTAGTCTTCAAACTCACAATTAACAATAGGACAATCTCAGTCAAAGGACATATAGGAAAATAATGAAGCAATATCTAAATAAAAAACATCAAGCAAGTATTCACCACTGTAATATGTGAAAATACATTTATTTAATATTTACTTTTGTAAAGAAACAAACTGTAGATAATGTTTATGCTTTTCTCCCAGCAGTAAGTATCCTTACTGCAACTCTTGTTAACATATACATTTATCCCAGCAGTAAGTATCCTTATTTCAACTCTTGTTAATATATACATTCTTCCAGCAGTAAGTACCCTTATTTGAACTTCTGTTAATATACGTGTATACATTTCTCCCAGCAATAAGTATCCTTATTTGAACTCTTGTTAATATATACATTTCTCCCAACAGTAAGTATCCTTATTTCAACTCTTGTTAATATATACAGTTTTCACAGTAGTAAGTATCCTTATCTCAACTCTTTTTAACATATACATTCTCCCAGCAGGAAGTACCCTTATTTCAATTCTTGCTAATATATAAATAACTTCCAGCAATAAGTACCCTTATTTCAACTCTTGTTAATATATAGAGTTTTCACAGCAGCAAGTATCCTTATTTCAGCTCTTGTTAATATATACATTTCTCCCAGCAGTAAGTATCCTTATTTCAACTTTTGTTAATATATAGTTTTCACAGCAGTAAGTATCCTTATTTCAGCTCTTGTGAATATATACATTTCTCCCAGCAGTAAGTATCCATAACTCATTAATATATAATTTTCTCCCAGCAGTAAGTATCCTTATTTAAACTCTTGTTAATATATACAATTTTCACAGCAGTAAGTATCCTTATTTCAACTCTTGCTAATATATACATTTCTCCCAGTAGTAAGTACCCTTATTTAAACTCATTAATAAAAACTTTTCTCCCAGCAGTAAGTATCAATATTTCAACTCTTGTTATTATATACAGCTTTCACATCAGTAAGTATCATTATTTCAACTCTTGTTATTATATCATGATAAATAGTTTGCATACAATTCATAGCAGCCTCATGTATGCAATCCATCATCTCCTAACACTTCTCATAAGTTTAGGTATGTCATGACTTGTGCCCTTACTAAATCTCAAGGGCCCCGAGTGGCCGAGTGGTCTAAAGCGCTCACCGTTACAGATCACTGCCATCTCACCTCTGTCTGCGTGGGTTCAAGTCTCGGATTCGGCCAATGTGGGTATGTGAGAAAGCTTGCTAGTAGCTTCTCATGGGTCAGTGGTTCTTTCCAGGCTTTTCCCATATTCTTCCTCCACCATTAATACTAGCCACCATGTATAGCCTATCATGTGCTGAAAAATGGTGTTAAACCCAACAACAACAACAACAACTAAATATCACTAAAACTATTAACCGTTCATGATCAGATAATGGTACATCCTTCCATATGAAATACAGAAATGTTCCAGATTAGAACCTATTAAGGATGGAGTCTCAGTGCTAAGTTTTAAAAGTACAGTAGAACCAGTCTTGAAAGACCACCTCTTTTGCCAAAACATTATGGTTTCTCAGGACAGGTTGTCTCTGATAACAAGTCACAATGTTATATAATCAATAAATTTGTGCATTGAGTATGTGGTCTTTAAAGACAGGTGGTCTTGTATAGCAATGGTCTTTCAAGACAGATTTTACTGTATTCAAATCTGGGTTTGTTTGTTTTTTACTTTTAATTGTATATAACAATTTTTCAAAGACTATTCTGTTAGTCTCTGGACTTTAGCTCCTACAATGTCCACTATAGTAAATGCTGGAATTAAGATATAAAGTCCTATCATGTAGATGTTCAATACTATTTCAGAAATGGATGTAATTTTTTAGAATGTGATGATACATAACTATAAATGGCAATTATTCACTTTATTTGGCTCCTCAGACATCCGTATTCCTTTTCAAGGTAATAATTTATATGACCAGATACAAACATCCAACAAAACCAATATTAAAATATATGGAAATTTTTGGATACGGTGAACCTAAAGGTGAGAGCCAGTATAAACTGGACTGAATGCCATGTGCTGTGATGTCACAACGACAACTGTGCATCCTAAATAATCTTTACTTCCCTGTTATTTTCAATCATAAATCCAGCATCCACTTTTCTTGACCCCAAAAGCAAGGTTGTCAACACAGACTCTAAGTAGGTGGAGGTGCAATATATATTAACATTTTTCAATGCCATTCAAAATTATTATTTTAACAATTGATACCTTGTTTAAAACAACAAATACTAATAATTTCTCCACCATGGTAGCATACCTGTATGGACGTTAATTCCAAAGTAACCTACAACAAATCATTGTGAATCCCACATCAGATAAATCAGTGATATATATATATATATATATATATATATATATATATATATATATATACCCCATGATATTCTGACATTTTCTAACTACAGATCCTATTTACAGTAAAAGTCACACAGGCCATACAAGCATTCAACGTTGACAATTTCAGTAATGGGTGTCATTTTTCAGACTTTGTGTCTTCATACCTTTAAGTGGCAAGTAGTCACTTCATTTGGATTAATATACATCAACATTTGGAAGGTCATTACTTAGATGCCCTGAAAAGTGCATACAGCAAAATCAATGTTAAAGTACATAGACATTTTTGGACGAAATGAACCTAAAGGTGTGATCCAGTACAATCTGGTATGAAGGTCGCATGCTATGATGTCACAATGAAAACTATATGCATATTGATAAACAAATTTGAACTACTTTATTATGTGACAATTCCACAAGTGCTCTTTTCTTGACCCAAGTTTAGTGCATGACTTACATTGTAAAAGATCATAGAGATTGATAGTTTTCGTCTGGAAGTTTCTTGATGACAGTTGAGGTGCAGAGCATTAAATAATTAGGACTGAACAGACTTTGGTTAAAGAAAATTTATATTTAATTTAAAATGAGTAGACTTGTACTATAGTAATGGTCATTGTATAACTCCTTATTGTAGCGATCAAATGTTTTCGTCTTAAGTTTCTGAATGACATTTAATATGCAGAGCATTCAACAATCAGGACTGAATAGTCTTCGCTTAAACTATATTATTATTAAACTTTAGCAGAACAATTAATATTTAAGTTAATCTGACTAAATGCGTCGTTGGACCGCTCCGGTGGTCTAGTGGTTAAAGCGTCCGCCTCGAATGCGGCAGGTCGCGGGTTCAAACCCCGGCCGAGTCATGCCAAAGACTTATAAAAAAAAAAAGTCCAAATCACACACACACCAAATGCGTCTGCAGGACAATGTTGACATATACTTTTATGTGAAGTCTTCAGTGAAGACAAAACTCGTGCCTCTACACATAAAAGAAATATCCACGCCTTTAGGCATAGCTTTGGAGACTCTTACATAGAACAAATACCTAATGGTGCATCCTTAAAGTTTGACTCTGCTGCTTTCTTAGCTGCTGTCTTTGTAGCTTTTCCGTTTTTGCTAACTTTTCTGGAGTTGGTCAAGTAATGAAATACTATTTTACAAGACGCTTATTTAATTTACATTTCAATACTAAGCTTCTCTGAACATATAAATCATCTGCGGAATATTTCGGACGTTTTCCTATTCTGAGTTAAGAAGCATCTGTCAACAAGACTATGTTCAATATGGGCATGATCTGTTCGACATGTTTGGAAGAAAAATCTGAAGATTCACCATCACCGGTAAGAACTTAAAGTCATGCGCATTCAAAACATAAATGGGCTAAGAACAAATGCTTGAAAAATTCAAGTGTCGGGGAAGTTGTGTTTTCTTTCGATTTTGATGGTGGATTATGGATAGGTTTACAGTATAGTTTTCAGTTCCTATGAAAGGATTACTAGAAACACCGAACTACATCCCAAAAACAAAATACACACATTTTTTGTAACAAAAAATCCTTACGACTACAGATGTATTATGATTTGTATTTATTGGAATATCAATAAAAAGCAAAATAATTTTTAGTGATTTTAATACGATTTATCTCGAGTGCTCGGTATTTACCACAGAGGCCCGTATCGTTGCTTAAAATTTACCTGTCGTACATGTACTATACAATAACTGTTATTATTATGTTATCCTATATGTATCACTGATAGTGAAATTGTAAGCAACGATACGAGCCCCTGTGTATTGACGCACTTAAGTATTTTCCTTTTTTAGAAGTATACTCCTTTGATAATGATACCTCATATTCAGTTTGAAACATTAGTTATCTTAGAAGAGCATGCATATTAAATGACACTGATATATTCCCTCATACACTTCTTGGCATTATTTCAATCAGACAACCCCTTGTCAGAAAGTAAGCGTAACTTGTTTTGACACAATTTCACTTGTTTTGATGCACTTCACAGAAGTCCATAGCTGCCTGATGAGACTTGTGCATGTACTCCCATAATATATATATATATATATATATATATATATATATATATATATATATATATATATATATATATATATATATATATATATATATATATATATATATATATATTACATAGAAACTTTAACAGTATACAGAAGGCTAAAGCTTACTGGAAATACTATATGAATCAATCTGACTTTGCATTGCTCAGACTTTCCTTATATTCACATGTATCATTATTTTGGTTTTGGGATAGATTTTATTTAAAAGCTAAAACAATCAAATTGAAAAATCATGATGGTATTATAATAAAATTATTTACTTGTAATAAAAGAATATTAAATTTAGTGTATGACTTTTAAAACTTAATTGGCATTGTGGTTATGCAGAAACTCAGTTCTTAAATATACTGGTTTCAAACAAATTTTAAAAATTTAAATTGGTCAAAATAAGTTAAAGATTAAGATTGTCATAAATAACGATTTAAAATCTACTGTTAAAGTAAAATTGCATATTTATCAGATAGAAAATCTTTAATTTTTTATTTAGATGAAAAAAAAATATAGAGATGTGTTCTTTTAAGAACTTAAAAGTATACGGCACTGCATCAAAATAAGATGTGGGACAGTATTTGCTTTTTACCTGTTTATAGCACAATTCATGTAATGATGTCGTTTGTTAGTACTTAATTGGATAAGTTTATCATTATTTATCATGTTCTACTTGCATAAAGTAATTAATGCAGGTAATTAATTAGATTAATGAGATTATGTTTGAAATTGTTTGATTTTGAATATTGCAATCTACTGTCGTATCATCAAAAGCAGTGTATACATGCATGTTTCACTATTGTCAATTATTTGGTAATGCTTTTAAACAAAAATTAAAATTAAATGCTGTAAAATTATGTTTCTATTTGCCACAAAGTATATCATGAAAAGTTCAAGTAAATATATACTTGGCCGATACTTTTGGTACAGTGATACTTTTCACTTTTATTCTGTGTGTGTATTATAAATCACCCTTTATTATACCTGTCCAGTGAAGTACAACAGAGTGGCTTCATTACATGAATTGTGCTATAAATAGGTAAAGAGGAAATAATTCCTATAAAAATAACTTCAATAAAAAGTTTATGTTGCTTTTTATTATTATTCAAACAAATTCATATCACAATACATTTGTTTTTGTAAGCATTTTGGTAAAATATGTGTATTATGGTCAGTTTTGGCTTTTGCATATTCTATTTTGTCTAGAATACTCTGATGATATGCAGTCTGCAGACTTTGCAGTGGCCTTAGTTTTTCTTACTTTCGTTTTTTTCTCCTTTTTTGTCAGAATCCCTATTTTTCCCTACTTTATTCAAAATGGTTCTTTCTGACCTTATTCAACTTTATGTCGAATAACAATAATACACTGCATGAAAGGCCAGAGTGAACCGAAGTTGGGTATGGTCTTTTCTACTTAAAGCTAGGTGTTAAAGGTTAATGTGCCTGTTTTGTCTTTTCACTGTGTATTTGTCCATAAGACTTCAGATGAGCACAGCAGAAAATATACATTGTGTTATGTCTGTATGGTCTTAAAATATGTAACAGAAAAAAAGTAAAATAAACCAATTTAGTAAAACTTAACAATGAGTTTAATTATCAGTTATAAAATGAAAGGTTTAGAGGAACCTACAGAATTATGAATTAAATCCAAAACAATCATAAAAGTTTAATCACAAGTTGAAAGGAAATGATTTTCAGGTCTTTAATGTACTGATGTACCACTAGCCTTGAATGTGCTGAAGTGACAACAGTCTTGATGTATCACACAGGTATTGTCCAGAATGGCTTTAAATGAATTCACAATAATCCCAAAATATTTAGTCTCGACAGTCATATGAGCTTTTTGTATTTCCAATAAATAAATAAATGATTCCTCTCGAATTACCTCTAAACACAGCATTAACTACTTCTGTAGACTTAAAATAAAATAAAAAAAACATTAATAGGAATATGCATAGCTGTGTATGATTTCCTCTTTATATACATCACCACAACTATGTCGCCATGCATCTCTACCTGACATATGTCACATTACATCCCCACCTGACACATCTTGCAATGCTTTAATCATCCCGTTGGAAAATTACACCATACTGCATACAGATACATTTAGTGCAACTTTCTTAGGTCATAATCAAGTATACAACCTATTTAATGCTCATTATCTAAAATAGAATCTACTCTCATGGAAAAAATTAGCTATGTAACATCTTGTTTATAAATAGTCATTACAATCTATAGTCAAGAACAAAAGTTAAACACACAATATAGATATTCATAATAATTATAATTAATTAAAACTGATAGGAGTACCCAGATTGCATCAACTGCCAATAGAGCAACCAATTTAACAATGTGCATTTTTAGTTTCTTGAACATTACAGAAAAATGACAAAGCCAAAAATATTTTAAATAGTTTGAAACAACCACAATAAATAAATGTACAGGAGAGCATATGCACATATATCTTCACACTATATTGGTCATCTATTTAAACCATAATATTACAATGAGAAACCTTATCTTTACAGCTGCTTGTTTAAGGTAACAATTCAAAACTGAATGCAAATCTTTTTGACTAGTTCTAGTTGATTAAATATTATTACCTACTTATAATTGCCATTTATAGTTTCTGCTGTACTCATTCAAGTCATATAGCCAAAATACATTGTGTCATGACCAAAATTGGCACATAAACTTTAAGAACGTAGAGGCAACCTGGACTAAAGAGATAGCAAGTGTGTGAATAAGGCATGTTTTTCAAGCTGGAAAGACTGAATCTGGTTCATTTTGGACCTATTCATATATGAAGTTCAAAACTTTCTGCCCCCTTGACCTTTTTTCAAAAAATGGTTACTTAGACAATGCATCAAACCATCTTGTAACTCTCTGTGAATATCGGATAGTCCAGTTGCCTCATGTGTATGTATTTCATGTGTATATACTTTTCAATATCTGGTCTGCCTAAAAACAAATTGTATAGTAATGGAAATAAATACAGGTAATGGACCAGGAAATTGTGTATTTTGCATGTTCAGTATTGATTTAGTCAAGTTAAAAAAACTACAATTTTGTTGCTATTGTTTATCCATTGACATTAATATGAAAATTGAGAGCATTAGTGGACACGAATGATACATCAATCATTTAATACATAGGTAGACAATGCTATGGTAATAAATGTAAAAATTGTTTACAGCCAAGGAACTAAGCATAATTTTATTTCTTTCTCTGTCTAGTTTAGCGACTTTGTATTCATTGTTTTTATTTTTTAAAGTTTTAATTTAAAATATTTATGTCCAGTAATGGAGTGGAAATACTTTAATGGACCAATAATTACAGTAATGGAAAACACTCAGTATGCACAAACATTATGGAGATTATGGATATTGTTGTTGGGTTTAACACCATTTTTCAGCACACGATAGGCTATGCATGGCGGCCAGTATTAATGGTGGAGGAAGAACCCAGAAAAATCCCGGAATGAACCACCGACCCAAGAGAAGCTACTGGCAAGCTTTCTCACATACCCACATTGGCCGAATCCTACACTCGAACCCATGCAGACAGAGGTGAGATGGCAGTGATCCGTAATGGAGAGCACTTTAGACCACTCGGCCACTCTGGGCCCCGATTATGGATGTTGTTGAATGATAAGAAAGATATTTTTTGTTGTTCCAATCTTGACATTAATATGATATGTGATGGTGCAGATATACAGCAATGGAACACTAATATACAGAAAGACAAGCTTCAGTTGCATAACCCTCTAAAACTGGTTGATCATGCTTTCTTGAAATACCACATATTCACACCTGTTGCACATGCCTTTCATGTCTGCATTAATTACACAGATAACCAATTAGTTCAGTAGGTAATGTCATCAGCGAATTAATGGGTAACCAAACATAAATATAAGTGTCAGTTAATGGTGTGCTTTGAGATGCAATGTTCAAACAGCATTAAAGGAATTGAATGTCTTTATGAACAATAGTGTTTGTATCTTTGAATGAAATCTGTGTCAGTGACTTACCCATAAATAATCCAACCACAAATGAACCACGTCAGTAATGTCAGTAACGTGACCTTCAGTGAACCACATGCCAGTAACGTTACCATCAGTGAATCACCAGTCTAACCTGACCTTCACTGAACCACAAGTCAGTAACTCAACTATTTGTGAACCACCCATTAGTAACCAAACCATCAGTGACCCTCCCAGTAAATCCACATCAGAATATAATGTTAGCATTAAAACATCCTCCAGTAACCTGCCCATTGCCACATAATTCCACATAGGAATGTGATGTTAGCATGGAAACATATGCATCTAAGTGTAAATCTGTGTAATTCTAGCTGTGAAGATTTCATTTGTTGGTGTTTATGTTGGACACATGTTCTAACCTTAAACAGGAAGTAATAGCAACTTTACTGATCCTTGAATATGTTCGGCTTTTGTGGGTTTAATGCATTTTTCAGCACATGATAGACTATGCGTGGCAGCCAGTATATTTGGTGGATAAATAACCCAGGAAAACCCCTACCCATGGAAAGCTGCTTGTAGGCTTTCTCATGTACCCACATTGGCTAAGCTGAGACTTGAATCCATGCAGACAGAGGTGAAATATCATTGATCTGTAAAAGTGAGTGCCTTAGACCACTCAGCTACCTGGGTCTTCAGTTTATGCTTGTAATCATTTTCTTGACTTCATAAATATTAAAGTCCATTAGGTGAATATTTGTGTTGGACAATCAGGATTATAATTCTTATGTATCTGTGAAAGTTGCTAGTACCCCACCCCCATCTTAACCAAAATTTGAGGCCCCTCACTGTCTTGTGCCTTTAGTTATGTTACAGTTGATGCTTACAGTCCCTGTTACTCACAA
The DNA here is from genome assembly GCA_028554795.2 of Sinohyriopsis cumingii. NCBI lineage: Eukaryota > Metazoa > Mollusca > Bivalvia > Unionida > Unionidae > Sinohyriopsis > Sinohyriopsis cumingii. Next base: position 185,068 of record JAPYKE020000488.1, read on the forward strand.
ATAAGAAAGGGAGAGGTGTAGAATGTGCATCATATATAGAAGATTTGGGTCTACGATGTTATTGGCAGTGCATTATGGGATAGTAGACCTCTGTCTACACTAGTTACAATGCATTATGGAATGGTAGATCTTGGACTACGCTATTTACAATGCTTGCTGTGTGCAGTGCAGTGTGGGATGGTAGAACTTCGTCTTCACTGTTTACACTACTGTTTGCAGTGCATCTCAGGCTATGCTGTTTTCAGTGCATTTTGGGGTGGCAGATCTCAGTCTATGCTGTTTTCAGTGCATTTTGGGGTGGCAGATCTCAGTCTATGCTGTTTTCAGTTCATTATAGAATAGCAGATTTTAATCTACACTGTTTATAGTTGGGTGAGAGTTACACAAAAATATGGTAATCAGCAATGTTTTCTGTGAAAAGTTCAAAATTATTTTTTCTTCATTAGGAGACACGTAGGCGCCAGCAGGCAGAGGCTGCAGAAAAGCGAAGGAAGGAAAATGAAAGCAGGGGTGTTAAGGATGCAGAGGCATTCAAAATGAAACAGAAAAGGCGGGAGGAGATTGAAAGAAAGGCTGAACAGGCAGGGGGAGGGGGAGAAGGAAATTTAAGGGTTTGTAGCATCTTATTTTATGGTCCTATATTCAGCATGCAATGTCCATCATCTGTCACAATTAGACGTAATAAGTTATTAAGTTATTCTTCATAAAATGCTTGTGTCTTTCCTGGTGACAACATTTGTAGGCCTAACCAGTTGCCCAATCCTGACTTAATTTCAGTAAATTAATAAATGCTGTGTATACTTTCTTATACATTGAGTCCAACTGCAAACTGCACAGACCCAGATCTGCTATCGCATAATGCGCAGGCAGGTTTGGGTTTGTGCATTTTGTAAGGAGTTCTCAGTAAAACAAACAACATAGACCCTAATCTGCAGGTGCATTATGCCCATACAGAAAATATGATGATATTGCCATGATACCCATAATAGGATGATATTACAGTGATACCTATATAGAAATTATGATGATATTGCCATTATATTCATAGAGAAATTAGGATGATATTGCCATGATGCCCATACAGAAAATAGGATGATATTGCCATGATGCCTACACAGAAAATAGGATGATACTGCCATGATCCCCATACAGAAAATAGGATGATTTTGCCATGATCCCCATAAAGAAAATAGGGTGAAATTGCCAAGATACTCATACAGACTTTAGGATGATATTGCCATTATATCCAGAGAGAAAATAGGATGATACTGCCATGATGCCCATACAGAAAATAGGATATTGCCATGATGCCCATACAGAAAATAGGATGATAGTGCCAAGATACTCATACAGAAAATAGGATGATATTGCCATGATCCCCATACAGGAAATAGGATGAAATTGCCTAGATACTCATACTGAAAATAGGATATTGCCATTTGTTCTTTTTCTTTTTCCAATTGCAACTGCTTTTGCATTTGTTTTTCTTCTTTATCTTTCTGAAGATCCAGCTTCCTCAACTCCAAATCCATCTTGTATTTTAATTCTAATTCTTTCATTTTTGTGTCAGAGTCTGATACAGACTTACTGAAACCAAAGCACTTTTATCCAGAACATTCTTTTCTACCAGATACTGAACCAAAATATTTCTTATTTCTTGTTTCATTAAGGAAGCCTTTACTTCAGAAAGATCGTATTTTCTGGCAAGTTGAATCAAATCATCTTTTTTGAAAAGATCTAATTGTTCCTGGGTAGGATTTGGAAGAAAGATTTCTACTTTTGATGACATTTTAGAAAAAGCTTGTCAATCTCACTAAAGATTTCAAAAACATGGGGAATTCAAATTTTAAAAAACACAAATGTTTTCTGAAATATTTTAGCCTAAATTCAAATATCCTGGATGAGCGTCCAATTCTATGTTACATGTTTAGGCTGAAATAAACAGTAACACAGAAAGAGCGAAAACAACAAGCTTTTTAAAATTTTACAAATAATTTATTTTCCTGGAAAAATTCTGTAAAAATAAAAAAAGGAGAAGAACTTACGGTTTCAAGAATCAGATCCAAAATTAATCTAAGAATAATTCACAAATTATTTTGCAAAAGTCCTAGTAACAAATGTTCTAATAATTTCAAGTTCGAAACCTGATGGAAAATCCAAGATGGATGACAATGACGTATGCTGTGGTCAGTACCGTGCTTATCTACAGTTCCTTGTAGAAATGTAAATAATGGCACTCCGGTGTTGGAAATCCAAATTAAATTTGTAAGTAATGTCTTCCCAAAATTTCTGTGCGAGCACTCCTCAAAATATTTCCAGAGAAAAGAGAATTAATCCTTTTGAAATCCAACTGATCTGAAGAAAATTATAGCTCAAAATCTGGCTACAACAAACTAACTTGACATCATTCTAAAAAGCCCCAAGCTGAGAGATCTCTTTCTAAAACAAAGGTTATATTGTATTATAAGACGCAGTTTCGAAATTCCCCCAAGTTGCCAAATCAGAAGGGGGGGGTCGCATGATCATGTTTATATCATGTACACAGAATACGGCCTTGATTAGACCAAGAAATAAAAAATAAAAAAAGTTGTTTACATCTTAAACCAAAAGCCTCATCATGACCTTGACAACAACCAATCATTTTAAAATAAAAATAGAACTTTGTTTATTAATTTTGAATTAAGGTCAGCTTACAGGCCAAAACCTGGTGTTTAGGAAAAGAATGATTCAGGTCAACCACTTTTCTGGAAAAATATCATCTCCAGTGAATAAATTTACATTATAATAGCATATAATAGGATCAAAAATTTAAAACTGACAAACAATTAACTTAAAATAAAGATGAATTTAATCAGATATACGTAACACTGCCAAGGTACCCATACAGGAAATAGGATGATACTGCCATGATACCCATACAGAAAAAAGGATGATATTGCCATGATACTTGTACAGAAAATAGGATGATATTGCCATCATCCCCATACAGAAAATAGAATATTGCCATAATACTTGTACAGAAAATAGGATGATATTGCCATGATATCATGCAGAAAATAGGATGATACTGTCATGATACCCATACAGAAAATAGGATGATATTGCCATGATACTCATACAGAAAATAGGATGATACTGCCATGATACTTGTGCAGAAAATATGATGATACTGCCATGATACTCATACAGAAAATAGGATGATACAGCCAAGAAGATACTCATACAGAAAGTAGGATGATACTGCCATGATACCCATACAGAAAAAAGGATGATATTGCCATGATACCCATGCAGAAAATAGGATGATACTGCCATGATACTCGTACAGAAAATAGGATGATACAGCCAAGATACTCGTACTGAAAATAGGATGATACTGCGATGATCCCCATACAGAAAATAGGATGATACAGCCAAGATACTCATGCAGAAAATAGGATGATATTGCCATGATATCCATACAGAAAAAAGGATGATATTGCATGATACAGCCAAGATACTCATACAGAAAATAGGATGATACTACCATGATACTTGCACAGAAAATATGATGATATTGCCATGATACTCATGCAGAAAATAGGATGATACTGCCATGATCCCCATAAAGAAAATAGGATGATATTGCATGATACAGCCAAGATACTCATACAGAAAATAGGATGATACTACCATGATACTTGCACAGAAAATATGATGATATTGCCATGATACTCATGCAGAAAATAGGATGATACTGCCGTGATACTCATACAGAAAGTAGGATGATATTGCCATGATACCCATACAGAAAAAAGGATGATATTGCCATGATACCCATACTGAAAAAAGGATGATATTGCCATGATACCCATACAGAAATATAGGATGATATTGCCATGATACTTGCACAGAAAATATGATGATATTGCCATGATACTCATGCAGAAAATAGGATGATACTGCCGTGATACTCATACAGAAAGTAGGATGATATTGCCATGATACCCATACAGAAAAAAGGATGATATTGCCATGATACCCATACAGAAAAAAGGATGATATTGCCATGATACCCATACAGAAAAAAGGATGATATTGCCATGATACTCATACAGAAAGTAGGATGATACTGCCATGATACCCATACAGAAAATAGGATGATATTGCCATGATACCCATACAGAAAAAAGGATGATATTGCCATGATACCCATACAGAAAAAAGGATGATATTGCCATGATACCCATACTGAAAAAAGGATGATATTGCCATGATACCCATACTGAAAAAAGGATGATATTGACATGATACCCATACTGAAAAAAGGATGATATTGCCATGATGCCCATACAGAAATATAGGATGATATTGCCATGATCCCCAAACAGAAAATAGGATGATACTGCCATGATACTCATGCAGAAAATAGGATGATACTGCCATGATACTCGTACAGAAAATAGGATGATACAGCCAAGATACTCATACAGAAAATGGGATGATACTGTCAAGATACTTGTACGGAAAATAGGATGATACTTTAAAGATACTCATACAGAAAATAGGATGATATTGCCATGATATCCATACAGAAAAAAGGATGATATTGCCATGATCCCCATACAAAAATATAGGATGATATTGCCATGATACCCATACAGAAAATAGGATGATACTGCCATGATACTCATGCAGAAAATAGGATGATACTGCCATGATACTCGTACAGAAAATAGGATGATACAGCCAAGATACTCATACAGAAAATGGGATGATACTGTCAAGATACTTGTACAGAAAATAGGGTGATACTTTAAAGATACTCATACAGAAATTAGGATGATATTGCCATCATACCCATACAGAAATTAGGATGATTTTGCCAAGATACTCATACAGAAAATAGGATGATACTGCCAAGATACTCATACAGAAGATAGGATGATACTGTCAAGATACTCATACAGAAAATAGGATGATATTGCGATTATCACCATACAGAAAATAGGATGATATTGCCAAGATACTCATACAGAAAATAGGATGATACAGCCAAGATACTCATACAGAAAATGGAATGATACTGTCAAGATACTTGTACAGAAAATAGGATGATACTTTAAAGATACTCATACAGAAATTAGGATGATATTGCCATCATACCCATACAGAAATTAGGATGATTTTGCCAAGATACTCATACAGAAAATAGGATGATACTGCTAAGATACTCATACAGAAGATAGGATGATACTGTCAAGATACTCATACAGAAAATAGGATGATATTGCGATTATCACCATACAGAAAATAGGATGATATTGCCAAGATACTCATACAGAAAATAGGATGATACAGCCAAGATACTCATACAGAAAATGGAATGATACTGTCAAGATACTTGTACAGAAAATAGGATGATACTTTAAAGATACTCATACAGAAATTAGGATGATATTGCCATCATACCCATACAGAAATTAGGATGATTTTGCCAAGATACTCATACAGAAAATAGGATGATACTGCCAAGATACTCATACAGAAGATAGGATGATACTGTCAAGATACTCATACAGAAAATAGGATGATATTGCGATTATCACCATACAGAAAATAGGATGATATTGCCAAGATACTCGTACAGAAAATAGGATGATATTGCCAAGATACTCATACAGAAAACAGGATGATATTGCCAAGTTACTCATACAGAAAATAGGATGATATTGACATGATCCCCATGAAAAAATTAGGATGATATTGCCATGATACTCATACAGAAAATATGATGATATTGCCATGATACTTGTACAGAAAATAGGATGATACTGCCATGATCCCCATGAAAAAAATAGGATGATATTTCCATGATACTTGTACAGAAATTAGGATGATATTGCCATCATCCCCATTCAGAAATTAGGATGATATTTTCATGATGCCCATACAGAAAATAGGATGATATTGACATGATCCCCATACAGAAATTAGGACGATATTGCCATCATCCCCATACAGAAATTAGGATGATATTGACATGATACTTGTACAGAAAATAGGATGATACTGCCATGATCTCCATGAAAAAAATAGGATGATATTGCCATGATACTTGTACAGAAAATAGGATGATACTGCCATGATCCCCATGAAAAAAATAGGATGATATTGCCATGATACTTGTACAGAAATTAGGATGATATTTTCATGATGCCCATACAGAAAATAGGATGATATTACAGGTAACATGATGATATTGCCATGAGAAGATAGGTTGATATTGCAGTGATACCCATCTAGGATAATTTACGTACATGTACATGTAGTATGAGAAAGAAAAATCATACAGCCACAAACTACTGGTGACAATGAAATATCATAGTGAATTGTTTTATGTAGGGGTCTCCAACCTTTTTGTGCCTACAAGCACATTTGAGAGTTTATGAGATAGTATAAGGCACCAACCACTACTATTTACAAACTCTGATATGCCTTTGCATATGCATAGCATTGACGTTGTTTGCGAGTTCATGATCTCAGTGTACCTTCCCATCTCATATTAAGGCCTTCATTATTCATTATAAATGCATAATTTTAATTACTACATTTAAGAGCCTTGGTGGGCACCACATTGGGGACCACTTGGTTAGTGATACATGTTTGTTGACAGTAGGATTTAGGTCAAGCAAGGACTTCCATTTTTTTAAATATGTGTTATTTGTGTTTTCTAATGTGATGTGACTGATACATTACTTTTTATAAATTTGATCTATACTCAAATTCGTGGATTTTTCATATACATGTACAGTACTTAATGCATTGTGGATTCTACTACACAACTGTAAGTTGGAAATATGCAAGTGTATTTCAGACAAGTTTTGTCTTCATTTAATCAAATATCCACGTTTTATTTTCACTCAGTGTAAATCCTACTCACTACTGACAGGTCACCTCTTACAAATTTCACTTGTATGCAACAATGGCATTTTTTCAGGCCCTTCCCCCCCCCCACCTCATTTACTTATCTCAACACCTGATTATGTCAACAATATTACATTAGTCATTAGTCCTGAGGATGACAGGATAAATGGGTAGCACTGTATTATGAAAATGGCAACATTTTTTTTTTATTTTCTAAAATTGGTGACAAAATATTAAGGATGGCAATGTTTTGAGCATTAGCTGTTTAAAGCCAATGCCATCACTGTAAGACACTTTATTGAGTGACATTCCCTTGGGGATCAAAGTCACAATAATAGAAAATTTGCATTAAGGTTTCGATCAAAGTTTTTTTTTTCTTAGCTTTAGTGACTGTTTTTTTTTTTCTTTATTTAAGGCGTGGTCCATCATACATCATCTATTCACATTTGTTTTTTACATCATCTTTTCAAGAATGAATCAACATAATTCAGTCAAGTTTGACAGAAAGTGTTATTGCACGCAGCTGTTTCAGATTTGTTAAAGTGAAGCAGATCTTTCATCGAATGGGGTTACTGTTACTAAAAATAGAAAAATGATTAACAACTTCTCAAAAACTGTGCAGCAAAATTTGACAAAATATCCTAGCATGAAGCACTTCCAAATTTATTCAAATGATGCTGACCTGCTATCAGATATGGCCACCATTACTAAAAATAGGAAAACCTTAAAACTTCTCAATAACTACTCAAACAGAATTTCACCAAACTTGACAGAAAGCTTACTGGCATGAAGTATGTTTACAGGTTGCTAATCCTTACAAAATATGACCATCACAAAAAATAGAAAAACCTTTAACTTACTTTTACTTAAGAAACCACTCATCAGAATTTTATAAAATTGGATATAGGCATTCTGGTATGATACTGTCTTAAATTTGTTCATCTGATGCTGATCCACTATTAAATATGGCCACCATTGCTAAAAATAGAAAATCCTTTGAATTATTTTCAGAAACCACTCATCAGAATTTGACCAAATTTGAAAGAAAGCATCCTGTCATAAAGCCAATTCAGATTTGTTAAATGACATCACTTTGGGTTCAGATATGGCCACCGTTACTTAAAAAAGCTAAGACTTTGGATGACTTCTGAAGAACCACTCAAAAAATGAAGTACCAGTTTGACAGACAGCATCCTGGAATGAAGTCCTTTCAGATTTTTCCCGTGGGTTGGTGGTTCTTTCCGGTGTTTTCCCATGTTCTTCCTCCACCATTAATACTGGCTGCCATGTATAGCCTATCGTGTGCTGAAAAATGGCGTTAAACCCTACAACAACAACAACAACCTTTCAGATTTGTTTAAATGATGTCAATATGGCTACTATTACTAAAATAGAAAAACCGAAGGACTTGTTCTTAAAAAGTCCAGGACTGAATTTGACCAAATTTTAAAGAAAGCATCCTAACATAAACCTTTTTCAATTTTATACAAATTATTCTAATCCTTATTCAAATCTGGCTGCAATTACAAAAAATATGAAAACTACTTCTGAAAGGAAAACATCTCAGTAGAATTTATCTAAATTTAATAAAAAAGCATCCTTGCAAAGAGGTTTTAAAATGGAAAAAAAATTAAATGGCTTCATCTCAAAAACAGTTAAACAGAATCGGACCAAATTAAACAGAAAGCATACTGGCATAGATGGTTTTCATATCATATAAAATGATGCAATTACTTATGTGTGCAATATATTTTCGTTTGCTTATATTCATAAACCTCATAATTGATTTTTATCATATTTGTGACAAAGCATTATTAAGCTTAGACAGTCCAGTCTGAAACACAAACTTTTGACCCTCTTGGGATCAAGGTCATAGCTTTATAACATGTGCTTTAAGGTTGAGTTAAAGAAATTTTGATTCCTTATATTTCCTAAATGCCATTTGTTTATACATAGGTTGAATCATTATGAAGTTAAAATAATTCATTCTGTGAAATGCTTGACCTTCTCTTTTGACCTTAAAGTCAAGGTCACGCATTTTTTTCACCATTGCTTTGACCATGGGCTAGATACACAGGCTCTAGCCTTCTTGTTAAAAAACTTAAAATATTAAAAATGAAAGATGTGCATCTGTTTCATTGACATGTAGTGATATCAAATGTCATCCAAGAATAGGTATCAGTTTGAAAGTACCTATCCAGTAACTGTTTAAACTGACAATATGGAATCTTTGAGTATTTAAACAAATTCTGGATACTACATGGACATAGATTTTTGTTCCACTGTCTAGCAGTGAGAATTATTATTTTCACAGCAATTAAAATCCTATTACAAGTGGTCACTTGTCAGCCTTATGTGTTAATATAATTTTGCACCAAACCTCCTCATACTACCTACTTTGTCCTGAAGGTTTCTTTGAAAATGTTCAGTTCAGAAATCATACATGTCTTATCCTTATGTAATTAAAAAAGCATGAATGAATGGATAAGTTCTTGCACCATAGGTTTTATTGGTATTTGGTAAAACATAATTTATATTAATCTAACCTCAGTTATCACCTGCTATCAGACTTTTTGGTAATGTGAGAAAGAAGTCACCTATAGTTGGACTATATCTGAAACAGCTTTCTGCATCTTTTTGGTTCATTTCTCAGCAATGCATATGATAGTTTTTTTCTTTCTTCAGGTAGTAAGGGAAACAGTCCATATTGGTACAGGAGCACTAAATTAACATCTGAGTTGGACATTTTACTTTCCTTTGTCAATGTATTTTAAAGGACCATTTTAAATAGTGTCTGTGTAAATAATACCCATGGATTTATTTGTTTGTTTTTTTCTTTTTCAGTGGCAAGTTGGTTGATCAATTACAGCATTTAACATTGGTATTTTCCAGCCAAGGTCCTCTTCCAGATCTGTGTGATACATTCCTTCTTTTGTCTCACAAAACTGCACATAAATTGTCCATTTAATCTACTGCTTTTATGTCTGTCCTGTGGGTTTTATTCCTGTTACAGAGATCTCTGTATTAGTTTATAATTTCCTGTCCAGGTCACATTTCACTAGTAACTGAGAGCACATAACAGAGAAAACTATGGACACAAATTTTGAAACTTGCTAGTCTGTGACCACAAGCTGGAGCTCCTGGAAGCAGAGACTTTTACTCAATAGAACTCTTTGTAGATTTATTAGCAGAGTTATATTTACATATGTTTTTTTTATGTCTCTTTGATATTAAAGGGTTCATAGGTATATACTTAAATAGAGGGGGATTTCTAACCATTTTCTTATCTTTTTACATTCAAAATGTATTTATTTATTCTGAATAGTAGATTGTTGGATGCTTGCTTAGTGTTAAGCTGTTGATTTTATGTTTTATGTTTAAACTGTTGTAATTGCTGCCATAAGTCACATGATGTGCAGAGAAATTTATTTTGGTGGGGCTTTTTCATATTCATTGGCTGTTTATCTTTTTGTTTTTCAATATATATATCTCAGTCTCAAATGACACACCAATTGTCACATCACCTCACAAACAATTGTTAATAAGTTAATAAGTTTCACAAAGCAATACTTTCTTGATCAAATTTTAGACACAAGTTCTTTTTGGATTGCATCAGTTGTAATAACTGTAACCTGATTGCAGATTAGAATTCAGAATTCTGAATGTGGAAAAGGCATATAATGTTATACCTGTCCATCTGTTAATTTTTTTTATTCAGGTGTTACTTTCAGAATGTGAAGCCATCAGATTTGACTAATTATTCTGTGAGATTCACAGAGTCCATACCAGGCAGGTGATGTAGGTGAAATAGTCACCCTACTACCTGTAATTTCACCCAAATAAACAAAATAAGCGAGACATTATGCATAATCACACATGCACACAAGTTTATATCAAGTTTATACCAGTGAAAGCTGTCATGTTTTGATTACAATATCAATTCTTGTGGAGTTTTTATTAAATATTAAATGAGCAACGTAAAACAGTTGAAACAGTGTTTTCATGCTTTTGATAACCTTTTATGACACTTTAATAATTATTTATATCTGAAATTATGCTTCAATCCATGATTCAAGATAAAAATTCACACATGTAACTTAAAGAAGTCGAATTCCATTGATTTGTAGACTGATCATAGGAAAGGTTTTACTCTGATGATGTTTTTAGGTTGATTACAAGAGGAGGAAAACATGTCTAATTCATTTTTCAATCTGTAAAACAAAGATGACAGCATCAAAATCCATCATCCATTTTCAAGGTTACCATCTTTTGCAAATACAAATTAAACAACATTTTTTCTGAAACAATCTAAACATTTGATGAGTATTTATTTTGTATATTTTGATGCCTGTCTCAGTCTAAATGTTGACCTCATGACTCATATTATCCTTGTTACCTTCCATCTACACATTGGCTCAGATATGGAAAATGTACACAATCATGATTCAGATTATCATTGTTACCTTCCATCTACACATTGGCTCAGATATGGAAAATGTGCACAATCATGATTCAAATTATCCTTGTTACCTTCCATCTACACATTGGCTCAGATATGGAAAATGTACACAATCATGATTCAAATTATCCTTGTTTTCTTCCATCTACACATTGACTCAGATATGGAAAATGTACACAGTCATGATTCAAATTATCCTTGTTACCTTCCATCTACACATTGATTCAGATATGGAATATGCACACCATCATGACTCATATGATCCTTGTTTTCTTCCATCTACACATTGACTCAGATATGGAATATGCATACAATCATGACTCATATGATCCTTGTTTTCTTCCATCTACACATTGAGTCAAACATGCAACTTATAATAAAAACACTTGCAGCATATGATCTTGTGGTTCAAAATATCACCAGGAAAAATTCTTAGCTTAAGAAATTTATTATTCTTTTTAACAAATGTTCAAAAGAGCAAGACAATGAGATGGTCAAAGAAATTCTGTGATTTGTTCTCACACTGTGATGTATCAAAAGTAAGGGACACTAAAGAACTTGAGCATTCATTTTTTTAATGAATTTCTGGTTTTCTGACATTTATGTTGGATGATGATGATAGTGGGAAAAATAAGTGCTGTTAAATTTATTATAATTGGAAAGAAATATTGCACTTTTGTGTCAGAATCACTGGAACCTGCTGTTGATCTTTGTAAATGCTGCCTTAGTAATTGTATTTCCCACATTATTCAGAAATTTGAAGCTATCATAAATCAATTTATGTATTTGTAGACTTTATTAGTTTTTGCTGGTACTATCACGTCATTATTGTTTGATGTTGAAAAAATGTAATAATTGTTTGTGTGGATAGGTTATTAATTTGAAAGAAGAAACATGTAATCAAGAGTCTCTTTTACTGAATATCTTTGCATAATGAATATTTAAATAATGGCTCCATTTACCTTTTCTGAAACTAATTACTTTTGGGTTGACTTGTGGTGCAAGTTTTGATACCAAAAGTCACTTCAAATATATTTTACCTTATATTCAAGATATAGCAAAATTGTTTTAAATCTTAATTAATCAACTTTAAGTAGTCATCAAAGTTTGTATATACCTGCCATAGGGCAGGATATATTATGGTATTATGTCCATCTATTACCATACCAGTTTGGTTCTGCAAAATAGCTAGTTGTCAACCATTGACAGCTACCAGAGGATGGCTTGCACTTGGTGTCAGGAAGAACCATGTTGATTTATGCTCAAATGTTAAAAGGTCATAGTCACAATAAGGAAACGGTTTCTACACACTAACTCAAGTTGTCAACCATCTGCAGTTATTAAACTTTGTAGATATCTTGTATTTGGAGTAAGGAAGGATTGTATCAATTGTGGACTCAAAAGGTGAAAGGTCAGGAGCACTCAAATGGTTTCTGCATGATAACTAGGGTTTCTTCAGCATCTTTGGTTACCAGACTTATTGATGGCACTCACTTGGTTTAAGAAAGAACTCATTTGTTTTGGAGTCAAAAAGGTCAAGGTCACTGACTGAAAGAATAAAAAAATGTTTGCACAGTAACATTTGTTTTTCAAGACATACCTCAGCCAACCTTTGTGGATGACTTGCATTCAGGTGAAGAAAAAGGCTACATATTTTGGGGTCAAACATCAAGGTCATTTACTTTAGAAGAAAAATGGATTCACACAATAACATTAGTTTTCCCTCAAGACCAGGCAGAAACTTTGTGGATGACAAGAAGTTGAGGTAATGGAGAAACCTATTAATATTAGGAGCAATGGTCAAGGTTACTCTGACTGAATGAAGAAAAAGGGTCTCTGTGCAATATATTTAGTTGTCTACACAGTGGACAGATCAACATGAGGTGGGTTTATAATATACCATTCACAGTACTATTGTTGAAAACTAGATAACTATTGACTTTGTTATATTTTACATACTATTGTTCCAAATCTGTCTGGCTAGATTAATGTTATATTGAAAATCCTAAAAATATCGAACAATTTTCTATTATTTATTTGCATTATATATTGCTGGCTCAAGTCATATGTATTATTTGTGTACATTTTTATACATGTAAAATTATACAGTTTTATTCAGTTTCACTAACTTGATCCAGTTTTGTGATGTAAAGGATTAGTAGCAAATGATATTTTGGCTACAGTGTGACTCTCCTTTGCTATCAAGATTTTTTGTGTTATTTCTGTAACTCATTGTCAATACAGTATTACATAGTTCATATTTACCACTGCAAGTAAAGTTTGATTAAAAGTCAGATACGGTTGATAAATTAATATACTAAGCTACTGAATTGCACTTTTGTTCACATAAATGAAGTTAACTATTGCAATTACCAAATAATAATTTTGACATTGATAATTACCAATGATTTATAACAGACCACACAGAAATGGATGGTGATAATAACCAGTGATGTATACAGGATGACCAGAGAGTTATTGTCATTGATAATTATCAGTGATGTTTACAGGGTGACCATACACATATTGACATTGACAGTTATCAGTGATATATACAGGGTGACCAAACAGTTATTGACATTTATTATTACCAGTGACATAAATAGAGTTACCACACAATTATTGACATTGATAATTACCAGTGATATAAACAGAGTTACCACACAATTATTGACATTGATAATTACCAGTGACATAAATAGAGTTACCACACAATTATTGACATTGATAATTACCAGTGACATAAATAGAGTTACCACACAATTATTGACATTGATAATTACCAGTGACATAAATAGAGTTACCACACAATTATTGACATTTATTATTACCAGTGACATAAATAGAGTTACCACACAATTATTGACATTGATAATTACCAGTGATATAAACAGAGTTACCATATTGACATTGATAATTACGAGTGATATAAGTGTGGTGACCACATAGGTATTGACACTGGTATTTAAAGGTGACCACACAAATATTGCAAAAACTGTTAATTTGTTTTTGGCAGTTATTGCTGCTATCATGTACAAAAATTCAGTAAAGAAGCCAATACAGCTAGCACAAAACATCTCCAAATACTTTTTAATTTTAGTTGTTACCCCTGACAATTCATCTTTCAGTTTGTTTTATTTTCAATTAACTTATTGCAGATGCAAATATTAATTTGTATCTACACTTCGAGACTACCCTTGTAACTATGACGATATGTATGTTGTCACGTACACCAAAAATGACCCTGATGAAAACCAATTTTTTAAAATAAAATAGAACTTGTTTACGAAGGTTGCTATAAATTTTGAAACAAGGTCGGGATTTAGTGTACGAAAGATTGATTTATGTCAACTTATTTTCTGGAAAAATATCATCTCCATTTAATAAATGTACATTATAATAGCATATAATAGAATAAAAAATGTAAAACTGACAAGCAATTAAATTAAAATAAATATGAATTAAATCAGATATACATAACAATGTATAATGCCGAAAAATGGGCACATTTGGTCAGTCTGTGTATATCGTACATAACTCAAGCGGGGCTCCAGTTGGCCAAGTGGTCTAAGGCACTTGCCTTTACAGATCACTGACATCTCACCTCTGCCTTGTGGGTTAGAGTCTTGCACATGACCAGTGTGGGCATGTGAGAAAACTTGCCTGTAGCTTCCACTGGGTCAGTGGTTCTTCCCAGGGCTTTCCTGGGTTCTTTCTTCACCAGATATGCTGGCCACCATGTATAGCCTATTATGTGCTGAAAAATGGTGTTAAGTCCAGAACAACAACAACATAACTCCAGAAAATGAAGGAAATACCATTTAGAGTAAAAAATAGTGACAAACATAGTAACATGTTTGTTGTAACCTACAGTCTGAGGTGTCATGTTTTAATCTACCCTAAGGAGCTCATGTTATTTTATGTCTTACAATTGTATCTATAATATCAGTTTATACATATATTGACTGTACTTTCGTTTTTACAAGCAAAAAAGCTTTGGCTCATCAAAGGTAAATTTTTAACTTGCCTTATGAAGTAGAGGTAAGCTATTGTACTAACTCAGATGTAAGCATCATCATCCATATCCATCACAGAATGTCAACCATTCTTTTTTCCTATGTCATAGGCAATGGTTTAGAGTGGGTTTCGTAGCACCACCACCCAGGGGATGGGTATAACTTGGTACATACATGTACATTAGTTCTACATTCTTGATTTTTGCATTTTGCTTCAATTTTTTTGTATACTTTATAACTACTGTTATACCTAGAATCATCAAACTGGGTAGGGGAATGCATCATGATGAGTACAAATTTTACTAATCACACAAGCAAGGCCCTGTGACCTATATTCATGCTTAACTGACTTATCTGTTAAATTGTGTGCTTAAAGTTTATTTTTTGAGCTGTATTGATAACTAGATGACTTTATTCATCTCCATCAAAACAACACCCTTAACAGAAAGGAAGGTTACTGTTACCTACATTTCAGTTTTACTGGCTATGGTTAAGCTTTTGCATTTGCTCATCATGAATAGATTTTCTTGCACTCTGTGTTAATATTATTTTACCATAAATCTTGAAACTTGCAGAAGGGATGCATGTTGATGAATGCTACAATCTCATCACAGTAGTAAGTATATGAGGCCCATATTTCCTGTTTCTATTACTTTGGTAATGTGTTTATTTATATATTTATTAAGATCTGTTCATGCAAGAACCATTAAGCTAGATGATTATTTGCATGTTAGTACCTCATCCTTACCACAAAGGAAAGTCATTGTTGTTGTTGTTGTTGTTGTTGTAGGGTTTAACACCATTTTTCAGCACACGATAGGCTATACATGGCGGCCAGTATTAATGGTGGAGGAAGAACCCGGGAAAACCACGGAAAGAACCACCGACCCTCGAGAAGCTACTGGCAAGTTTTCTCACATACCCACATTGGCTGAATCCGAGACTCGAACCTACGCAGACAGAGGTGAGATGGCAGTGATCCGTAACGGAGAGCACTTTAAACCACTTGGCCACTCGGGGCCCCATGGAAAGTCATTGTAACTGACATTTCTCATTTTTCTGGCTTAGAAAAAGTTTTATCATTTAGCTCATGGCCAAATAAGAATTTTGTCATCATGCATATGCACAGTGTAATCCTGCTATAACATGATAGTCAGGGTCCACAAAATGGCACCGTGCTATGTACTGAACCATGATATAACCAACCAGTTCAGTTGTCTGAAGAAAATGATGCGTGCATTTGAAAAATTGCAGGGTTGGTTTAATAAAAGTGGTTGCAAAACTACGTGCTTCACTGGCACATTTACCATCTTAAGTCAGTGCATATTAAATGATAAATACACATGTAGTGAAAACAGAAATTGCATATATAATATTTTACTTTATTTGGAGAACTTCACATTAGTACATACATGTATATATGCAATGTTTAATGTATAGCATGAATAGTAAGAGTAACAACCATGTGTATTCAACAGTCAATCTGATGTTATGTGTGCGAGTGAATCCATAAAAATTCCATCAAAAAAATGCACACATAAGTAATAATATCTAGTAATTTTGTCATAGATCATTAGGTGTCTGAATTCAATGTAAATAAATAATAGCAAAATTATGTAAGGAAAGATGAAGCACATGTACAGTTCAGTATGTATGCATGTGTATGTCCCAAGGTAAATAAACAGTGTAAGTATCAATTTCATACTTCTAGAATTTATCTGCTGCAAAATCAGAATACTGTGTTTTGAAAACCTGATTTATTTTCAGCTGCGCTTCCATCCTCAAATAATCGACTTGTAAACACCTAAATCTTAAGCTAATAGTGTTTGTTTAACACCACACTTAATCTTGTTTTGGGATTCAAGTTTTTCATTAATGATAAAAGCTTTACATTTCTGTGCACCATTATCCATTGTAATTGGCCACTAATTAACACTTAACCTATTCCTTGGAATGATAAAGAATAATTGTCAATCAGCAACTGAGTCATTTTTGTTGAGAATGGATTTTATTATTCACTGGTCAACTGTGTCTAACAATTTTGCCAAGCCATATACATGTGCTTGTGGATTTCATTTTTTTACATTTATAAATCATTGCCACATAATTTGAACAATTTTATCTGAGATTGACTTTGATGATTTGCAATTATTTAAATTAATTGATTTATATATTCAGGTGAGAATCTTTTATCAACCATGACATTGTTTGGTATATGGTTGTGTATACATTTAATAGACAAACATATGTTGGTTATTGTTTGAGCAACAGTTGTACACAGTGCATTCAAAGCAAACACAAAGAAGACTTGATGGCATTTATTGCTCATGGAACAATAATAATAAGATTAACACTTACCAGCTGATATCTTTCAACAATAAATTAAGATCAGATTTGTCAAAAGGCCCAGCCATTGGTACAGATATTCGTATTTCTGATGTTTATTTTTGGCACAAAACTTAAAGAAGTTATAAAATTTCAGGAGCCATGCCACAATTGTGTTATATTTGAGTTCATACATTAACTCTTCTCCAAAATGATGACAGACTTTTTACACATTACATTATGTACTTTGAAGAAAGAAAATGTTTTGTGTACAATCAAATTACATGTGTATGAACTTTCTGGAGCAACACGACAATCATGTTGTGTTCAAATTCATAAGCGATCTCTTCCCCAAAATAATAATAAACATTTTCCAAATTATTTTATGTACTTTGAAGCAAATGTTTTGTTGTGCAGGAGAAAAATTGTGTATATGAAATTTTAGGAGCCATGCCACAATTGTGTTATTCATATGCAAACTCTTCCCCAAAATGAAAGTAAACATTTTACATATTATTTTTTTGTACTTTGAAGAAATTTGTTTGTGACCAAGAAAAATATATGTATTCAAAATTTCAGGACCCATGCTATGATCATGTTGTATCTGAATTCATACTATAACAAAGTGTGCTATAGTGAGGTTACACTGTACTGATAAACCTAGATTCCTGAAACATAGTATGGGCATTCACCTTGATGAGTACTACACCCTCATCACAAGAGCATGTCACTCTGACCTACATTTCAGGCTTCACTGACTGGTAAATTTGTGTTTTAAGTTTATTTCTAAAGATCTGATCGTGCTAGAATCTTTGCTAAATGATTGTTTACAAATTTGTATCACACCCTTACAACAAAGAAAAGTCACAGATACATTGCATATTTAACTGGCTTATGTCACATTTTGTATTAAACTCATGACCAGATAGGTTTTTGAACCCTTTATGATATATCTAGATTCGTGAAACTTGGTGTTGGGATATATCTTAATGAGTACTACACTAGCATAAAAAGTAGGTCACCATAACCTATATTCTTGCTTCACTGACTTGAGTAAAATTTAGATTTATGTACTTTTCACATTCTTTTCATTCTTGAATCGTTGAAATGCAATGCTTTGATGCACCTCTATTACTGTCACACCATTTCATTTTTCTGGCTTTGGTTACTTCATTTTAGTTCATGACCAAACAGGTTTTTGATCACTGTTTACATGCTATCATACCAGGATTCATGAAATTTTATGATGAATAATATACCCTCCTTACAAAAGTAGCTCACTGACCCCAAGTTCATGCTTCAGTGACTTTGGTTTAAATTTTATTTTAAATTTATTTCTTATGTGCTGTGATTGTATCATAAAACCTCTCTCTGTTAGTATCAAACTCTTACTACAAATGAATGTGGCTGTGATCTATATTTCACGTTTTACTGGGTTTGTTGAGGTTATTGTGTTAATTTCTAATCAAATAGTTTTTTCTAGCACTCTTTATACATACTGCAATACCAAGATTATTAAAAATTGTTGAGGGAATGTATCGCAATGAGCAAGACAGCTTCATTATATTAGTAAGTAACTTTGACTCATATTTTATGTTTCACTGGTTTGGGTTCAGTCTCAATCACTGTTCATACCAGAATCATCAAACAAGATAATTGTATGCATCTCTATTGGTACCACTCTTACAAACAAAGGATGTCATTATGACCTTTATTTAAGATTTTACTGTCTTATGTTAAATGCATGCATTTAAATCTTGACTATATTGGTTTTTATTTACTGAATAATAGTTATAATTTGTTGAGAGGATGAATCTCAGCGAGTACTACACCTTTATCTTAAAAGTTGGTAATTGCGATCCATATTTCACATATAACTGACTTTGGTTCATTTTTGATGTTTTTAATCTTTATGATTTAATCATTAGACTAGATGACTGTATACATCTTTCTTAGTACTACACCCATACCAAAGAAGGTCCCTGTTACCCATATTTTATAGTACTAGCTTGGCTTAAGATTTTGCATTTATCTCATGAACTTGATGAATGTGTGTATCTTGATGAATGTTACCCCCAAATTTCAGTAATAGGTCATTATGGCTGATATTTTATGCTTCACTGACTAGAGTTAAATTCTTTCTTTGATATTCATTTATCAGGCACACCTCCTTCATGCCTGAAACCACCGTGACTAAACGCATGTGACAAAACAGGCTCATCGTGACCTATATTTCCTCTTAGTGGCTTTGGTTAAGTTTTGCATTTAGTTCATGACCACATGGGTGATGCTGTTTATGGTTCAATCATGAAACTTCAATGCATCTCTGCTACTACACCTTCAAATGCCAACAAGGTAAATGTGATCCACATTTTATGCCTTACTAACATCTGTTAAGTATTTGTGTTGATGACCACTTTGATTCCTCCATACTAAACCTATATACATTCTTGCCTCCTTGGAAGGCCGTTTCTGAACGATACAGTTGGAAATAGTAATAAGTATCTTTATTAAATTCTATAATTTCCATATTAATGACTAAAACATTGCATATTATGATAGATTATCCTCACTGTGTATTGTACCTGTGAATGAATATAGCAATTGAGGAGTTGACCCCATGCTGCATGCATTTCATGTAAGGCCTCATCTGTAACGGTTAAGTAACAAGTCATGCATGAACAATGCATGTACTGATGGCTGTCACTCCAGTGATCCTTGAGCCTGCGACTTTCACTCCTAAAATCTAGCTTCAACAGAAGGACAAATAATAGGTTGTCAGGCAGATTTTAAAGAGTTTAAAAAAAAATAATGAAACAACAGCAATGTCTGGCTTTTATCAACTCATTACAGTACCTTTACTTTGATATCAAAGAAAAGAAGGTAATTTTTGTTTTGTTTTGTGTCTTATTTTTCTATCACTTTAAGTTGATTGGTTGATTAATAGGTGGATAGGCATATAGGTAGGGGGTTTCAGGATGTCAGCACAATACTGGCCATACAGTGCCAGTCCCGATAATCACCTATACATGGTATGCACAGTCTGAGTGTAATCAATGATTACATAGTTTACCTCTATATTGTATACATGATCTAAGTATAATCAATGATAACATAGCTCACCTTTATGTGGCATACAAGATCTAAGTGTAAACAATGATTACATAGCTCACATGTAATGGTGTACATGACTGGAGTGTAATCAATGATGACATAGATCACCTCTATATTGTATACACGATCTAAGTGTAATTAATAATTACATAGCTCACCTCTATGTTGTATACATGATCTGAGTGTAATTACATAGCTCACCTTTACATGGTATACATTACTGGAGTGTAATAAATAATTACATAGCTCACCTTTACATGGAATACATGATCAGAGTCTAATCAATAATTACATAGCTCACCTTTACATGGAATCCATGATCAGAGTCTAATCAATAATTACATAGCTCACCTCTACATGGTATACATAATCAGAGTGTAATCGATGATTATGTAACTCAACTGTACATGGTATACACCGTCTAAGTGTAATGAATGATTACATAGCTCACCTCTACATCGTATACATGATAGGTGTGTAATTAATAATTAAATAGCTCACCTCTACATGGTATACATGACTGCAGTGTAATCACTGATTACAGTGCTCACCTTTACATGGTATACATGATCAGAGTGTAATGAATAATTATGCTGCTCACCTCTATTTGGTATACACAGTGAGTGTGTAATTAATGATTACATATCTCACCTATAAATGGTATACATGATAGTGTTATCAGTTCTCTGCTTGGTCCAAATCCAGCTTGATTTTGCATTTTCACAGGTATTTTAAGATTGATTTTCCAAGACTTGAAGAGCCAATGCAATTTCCCATCATCCAGCCATCTTTAAGTACAAGTTTCTTATCTCTACTCCTCCTGAACTACAAGGAGGATTGCCTTGAAACTATGCACACAACATTCATTCATCCCAGGGCTATTTGGTCCTAAATGACAAATTGAAATGGTGACCCTCAAACATCCAATACCACCAACATAGTGGCCACCTTGAACAACTTATGATGTGTACATTGTCCTTAGTGAAAATGTTGACAGTCTGACACCATAGCTGGCATAAGAAGTTTGTTATGACTAATGAATACTCCTCCTGACCATACAATCCTTTCGATGCGTCACTTCCTGCAATAGCTAGTTCATCCTACATGAAAAAATGAGGTTAATCTAGCTATCAAAATGGCTGCCTTGACAGCCATCTTGAAAATTCTCTACTGGCTACATTTCCTGTATGGAAGGTTGTATCCACAGGAGATTTTTGTTCAAACACTACAGTAAAATGCTGCTCAGCTTACCTTCAACTTCACAACTATGGTGGCTGGCTGGTTAAAAAAATCTTGTTATCAGTAATCCTTTTGAAAGAATGGTGCATTTACAAGAGTTTTCACTCTTGCAATATGTAATTGGTCCTAAATGAAAATGGTGAATATCTGACCTCCAACCCATCTGCACTAGTATGAAAAAGTCTGAAAGCCAGACCTTCATGGCCTTGGCATAAAGTCCAAGGTCACTGCTTATGTTTTTGGCACTTCATTGAGCTTATTAGCACACATTGTGACTAGTGCATGCACAAATGAATTCTGACCAAACTTTGTATTTCCTTCTCGTTAATAAACAATCGACTGACAGCACTTGGACATTGATTTCAAGGTCAAAGGTCTTAACAAGGTTTTGTTATCTTGTATGCCTTGTGAATAAGCTAACAGAAACAAGTATGAATAGATTTATATCAAACCCAGTTTATTGATAAATATGTATATATGAAGAATACCTTGAATGACGACAGTTCGATATGGGGGTGGGGGTGATTTTCTTTTTCTTTTTTAAATATCGATTCAACCAAACATAGCACGTGGGTATATCTTGGCATGCATTGGATGAGATGAGTTTAGTAATCTTGTATCCATGATATCAGGTTCAAAGTTAAAGGTCATGACAAAAGATTTTTGTACATGTATTAAACTCAAAATATATAACAAAATATTTTTGTGACAATATTTTCTATGATGAAGTTTCTTAGGAATATTGAGATAATTTCAATACTTGGCAGTTAAAAGAGATAAAAAGTGGTTAACATAAACTTATCGTGAATTTCTACAAACTATTTTTACCCAGCAGGGAATCAATCTCTTCTTGAGGCAGTTGTTTTAGCCCGCCTGTTTAGGTAGACAGGTAGGCAGTAGGTATGTTGATAGCTGAAACAAGGGTTACGCAGAATGAGGTGTCTGTCTCACTGTAACTGATTTGCATAAACCTAGAATCCTAACAATAATGCTAGATCTAGGGTAGTGTTATTCCACTTGTTAATGTAAATCAGAAAACCTAAAATCCTAAAAATGATGCCAGATCCAACCCATTTCTTACCATTTGTTAATGTAAATCAGAAAACCTAGAAATCTAAAAAAGATGCCAGATCCAACCCATTTCTTACCATTTGTTAATGTAAATCAGAAAACCTAGAAATCTAAAAATGATGCCAGATCCAACCCATTTCTTAGAATACCTAGAATCCTATCACTGGTACCAGATTCAGGAAGTGATACCCATATCATGCCATTTGCTAATGTAAATGAGATAATTAGAATACCTAGAATTATATCACTGGTACCAGATTCAGGTAAGTGATACCCATATCATGCCATTTGCTAATATACACTAGATAAAAGATAAGTGTACTGGTTGTCAGAACAAAAATGTGTGGAAATACTTTCATTGGAAATATAAATTAACTCTTGTTTCCTTTGCAAGCAAACAGAAACATCCAAGAACAAAAGAAAACTTATTCATAAAAACATAGTAAACATTTTATTATGTGTCATTTTATGTAAATTTCATGACAGAATGAGGTGTCTCACTTGTGCCCCATGCTGTGATGTGATCCCACTGTAACTGATTTAACAGCTTAAACTCTTACCACTGATGCCAGATCCAGGAAAGTGATACCCATATTCCACCATTTGCTAATGTAAATGAGATAAATGAGAATACCTAGAATCCTACCACTGATGCCAGATCCAGGGAAGTGATACCCATGTCCCACCATTTGCTAATGTAAATGAGATAAATTAGAATATCTAGAATCCTAGCACTGATGTCAGATCCAGGAAAGTGATACCCATGTCCCACCATTTGCTAATGTAAATGAGATAAAATACCTAGAACTCTTACCACTGATGCCAGATCCAGGTAAGTGATACCCATGTCCCACCATTTGTTAATGTAAATGAGAATACCTAAAATCCTAACACTAATGCCAGATGCAGGGAAAAGTAACCCATGCCTCACCAGTTGCTAATGTAAAAGAACTAAAAGAGAATACCTAGAATCCTAACACTGATGCCAGATCCAAGGAAGTGATACCACTGTCGCACCATTTGCTAATGTAAATGAGAATATCTAGAATCCTAACACTGATGCCGGATCCAGGACAATGCATACCCATGTCCCATCATTTGCTAATGTAAATGAATGAGAACACCTAGAATCCTAACACTGATGCCAGATCCAGGAAAGTGATACCCATGTCCCACCATTTGCTAATGTAAATGAGATAAATTAGAATACCTAGAATCCAAACACTGATGCCAGATCCAGGAAAGTGATACCCATGTCCTACCAGTTACTAATGTAAATGAGATAAACTAGAATACCTAGAATCCAAACACTGATGCCAGATTCAGGGAAGTGATACCCATGTCCTACCAGTTGCTAATGTAAATGAGATAAATTAGAATACCTAGAATCCAAACACTGATGCCAGATCCAGGAAAGTGATACCCATGTCCCACCATTTGCTAATGTAAATGAGATAAATTAGGATACCTAGAATCCAAACACTGATGCCAGATTCAGGGAAGTGATACCCATGTCCTACCAGTTGCTGATGTAAATGAGATAAATTAGAATACCTAGAATCCAAACACTGATGCCAGATTCAGGGAAGTGATACCCATGTCCTACCAGTTGCTAATGTAAATGAGATAAATTAGAATACCTAGAATCCAAACACTGATGCCAGATTCAGGGAAGTGATACCCATGTCCTACCAGTTGCTAATGTAAATGAGATAAATTAGAATACCTAGAATCCAAACACTGATGCCAGATTCAGGGAAGTGATACCCATGTCCTACCAGTTGCTAATGTAAATGAGATAAATTAGAATACCTAGAATCCAAACACTGATGCCAGATTCAGGGAAGTGATACCCATGTCCCACCAATTGCTAACGTAAATGAGATAAATGGAAAACCTAGAATCCTAACACTGATGCCAGATCCAGGGAAGTGATACTCCATGTTTTACCGTTTGTTAATCTAAATTAAATTTTTTCCTTTCCAAGCAAAAAGAAACATCAATAAACAAATAAAAACTTGGTGGTAAAAACATCATACAACTTTTTTTTATTCAGTGTCAATTTATGTAAAATTTATGACAATATTTCAATTTTAATGGATTATGATAAAAATGTATCAAAAGATAAATATTATAATGATGATGAATCTCAGACATGCAACTTGGAACAAATTTTCCATTCAAGGTAATGGATTTCCTCCCCTTCTGCGTGGCTGGTTATAAAAATTATTGGTTACAATCCAGTTTTTGGTGCACAACTGGTCATGAATTACATAGTCTCTGGGGTGTACATACCAATGGCATTCAGTTAAAAGTAGTGGTAATAAAAAATAAAAGATGAAAACATAGATTAAAGAACAATTAAATGAATTGAGGTGCAAAAAATGAATGTATATATCTACATGAATTATTGCTCAGCAGTCTTTAAACTTATTACACATTTCCTCTTGCGAACTAAGAGGTTACAAAACTGTCCGAACACACAACTAAACATGGGCTCACATTAAAAAACTGGAAACCTTAATATTAATAACAACTGATTGATAGACTTTATTGTATTGCCATAAACTTGTCTCCTGCTCTTTATAATAATATTTATTTCTAATTTATCATTTTCAAATGCAAGTTTTAAAACCAATTTTTTAAGTGAAGCATTTCACAGCAGTTTTGATATCAAATTCAAAATAAAGGAAACTAAAGAATTTAGAGACAACTGGGTTATTAAAGATAATTAACAATTCAATGTAGCTTCAACTGAAAAACAACACATCCATCTGCTCTAAACTCCAACTTTTCTTACATTAATACTATGGTTACAAGTATGGTTTCTTTATCTGTTAAACTAAATATACATAACATTAACATGAATTGAATCTCAAGCCTGCTACCATGGAGAAACAAAATCAATCAGTGCACATGAGAAGAAATAAACCCATTTAGACCTAAGGCCTGTGTGTGTATAATTATTACAAACAGGGTTTCTTAAATGATCAACACAAAGTGGAAAGAAAAATCAAGGAAAACATAAATCTTTGGAATATCACAAATTTGCACGCTTAAACATTAAATACATTCTTAAGCTAATTCTTAAATCCATTAAGGCAATTATGAGTTTTAAAGCTCACTTATGGGAAGTACAGTGCAACATATATCAAGTTACACATTAAAACAACATATGTATGAAGAAACATAATACCCTGCCAATAAAATGTTAAATACAAGTTGTTCAAGTGTTGCATGACGGTCATTACTGCAGTGGCATGGTAGCTATTACTGTGTTTATCGCTGTTTCAATCAGTAATGCACTTTTACCTGGAAAATATCAGACCCTTTCCAAAATGCCATGGAAAGATTTGACATTAGCAAACGAAATTGCCTTACTGGACCAAATTAAAAGCCAGCTGCCTAACACCAGTCATCGCCGACTGACTGAGATAACAAGAGTGCCAAAATCTACAACTGCATGCATGATACAGCAGCAAGATAAACTGAGAGAGGAATGGGCTTTACACGAAGGACATCATGGAACAACCCAAAAACAGAACAGTGAAGGCATGGATCCAGATGTTGAAGAGACTCTCAATCAGTGGTTCTCTATTGTAACTGGATGAGGTGTACGTGTCAGTGGTCCAATGATGAAAAGTAAGGCAGAGGAGTTAGCTAAAAAGCTGGGTCACAATGATATCAAAGAAACAGATGGTTGGTTGTCTCGATGGAAATCTAGGCAAGACATTAATTCAAGAAAGCACATGGCGAGAAGGACAGTGCTGATGCTGTAAGTGCTGAACAATGGAAATGAACAAAACTGCCTGACTTGCTTCAGAAATTTTGTGCAGGCGACATCTACAATGCTGATGAAACAGGCATGTTTTATCGTGCCACACCAGATGGTTCCCTGACCTACAAACATGTAGCACTGTCAGGATCAAAGAAAGCAATGCAATCGCATAACTGTGTTATGATGTTCAAACATGTCAGGAACTGATAAACAAAAGTTATTGGTTATTGGGAAAAGTGCTAGGCCTCGATGTTTTAAGGGGCTTAGAATATACAGTTTACCAGTTGTGTACCTTGCTAAAAATAATGCATGGATGACTTCTGAAAATTTAAAGAAATGGCTAATGAGTTAAGACGTGGAACTACAACGGAATTCAAGAAATATTTTGCTGTTACTTGACAACTGTGCAGCACACCCTCATTTAGATTGTTTGAAAAAATCAATCTGAATATTCTGCCTCCAAACACTACATCCTTGGTGCAACCAATGGACATGGGAATCATAAAAAACATAGATCACCTACTGACATCATCTTCAACAGTCAAGGAAGGCAATGAAGGCAGCCCAATATCTGCACTAGATACATGCACTGATTTCATTTAGCTACAGTCAATTAAGGGAATACGGCAGGGGACACTTGATAAATTCATCAAACATCATTAACTGTTAAGAACATTAAATTGAAATTGTTTTAGCTTAAATATTTTTCTCTGACCTATACCATTTGTTTCCAGAATGAATTTACATGTATTACAGTGTTTTTGTTGCTCAGTAAACAATAATTTGTGTTTTGTTTTATATATTTTTAAACAGTACATGTACATGTATAGTATATGTTTACCTTTGTGTACTTACTTTGCATAATTGGGGCAGCCGCTTAATTGGGCCAAATTGTTTTGGTCCCGATGTGTTCCAATTAACCGGAATCCACTGTATAGAAACTTCTAGCATAGCAGGATAAACTTTCGGCATAAAAATGTCCAAATATTTAAGCTGAATCCAGTAAATTATATAAGCAGGTAAGTTTAAAAAATACAACACATTAGCACTGCTGTACAAGTGATATGTACTGTATGTCTCACCATTTACTGGTTGGACAATAAAACTGGATAATTATATGAAATCAGAAATGACAAAACTTGAACTAAACGTGGCGAGTCTTACATAACTTCTCAAAATGGGAATATGAAGTATCAGAATTTTATAAGGGATACTTCAGCAAGGCTTTGTCTTAATAGTGGTACATATTATAAGTGAGGGATGTTTCAGCAAGTCTGTGTCAGGACAGTGATCTATGTTATAAGTGAGGAATGTTTCATCAAGACTGAAATATATGGACTAATACTGCTGACAAATGTTTTAATTATCCACCAGCACATCTGGTCTATGCTGTTCATTTTCAATCTCAAGTGGAATGAACACCATACAACTCAACTTGCCAGCAGATCTGGTCTGCACTTTTCACTTAAAACCTTAAGTGGAATCACACAACCTAACAACCAACATATAATTCAACAGCAGATCTGGTCTATGCTGTTCATTTTCAATCTCAAGTGGAATGAACACCATACAACTCAACTCGCCAGCAGATCTGGTCTACACTTTTCACTTAAAACCTTAAGTGGAATCACACAACAACCAACATATAATTCAACAGCAGATCTGGTCTATACTGTTTGCAGTGAAGTAAACAGGATACATGGATACACATGTTCTGGATACCAGTCTTTAGGTGTTTTTTCTCCAACTCTTCTACTGATTTTCAAGATCTGGCAATTCTGAGTAAATACATAATGAGTTCTCAAAATCCACAATATATGCCATATTTTTCTTATGATAATACCAGGGAGCCAGCCTAATATAATTTTCAAAAAGTGGGGATGGGATTATTCTCTGATGTGACCTCATCATATCCAAGTCAAATTGTTGAAAATTGGTCGTACTGCACTTCACTATTTATCACAGCCCTTCATTTAAAGCACATTATTTATTTTAGGATGAACTAGCTTCAATGAGAAAATATATTTATTAGAAGTTGTCTCTGATCCTCCATTGTGACTGGTACTAAAAGCCATACATGCACAGGTAACACTATAGGAATCAATTTCACCTGGAATATTTATTTTAAATAACAATCCACCATGGACAAATACTCTCAGTCTATGTGTATTTTATATTATTTTGAATTTGAAATCATTGGAATGTAATTATTTATTTGCAATCTAATTGATGCAAGGTTTTGGTAGTGAATCACACAAACCAGAATTGGTTCATTTCTTAGATTACAAAGATTTCCACTTGTCCAGAACTGGACCAAATGTTAGCCAAGAAAGAACAGTGCTCTAAATGTCATCACACCTAGTGATTTTGGTTATCAATCTGACATTCCAGATAAAAAGAAAGAATATTTTTGACTATTCTTTGGATACAGCTTAGATGTTGTAATTGACAATATTGATGAACAGGATTCCAAAATTTTGCTGCCAATCAACAGGTGCAAAGCAATACAGGATCACTCAGACACATAACTGTTCTGCAACAAAACAGTGTGACGATTATTTCATTTATAGAAATGTCAGAATTAAACACAATTCACATTTAAGAAATTCTTGACAGCTGATAGGTTTGTTAAATGAATTCTTATGAGTAACTGATTTAATAGAGTAGATGAAGATCACTTTAAGAATCAATATCTGTAACTAGTTTTTTATTTATAGATATTTATAATTTTCATGATGATGGGACTATAACCAAAGGTGAAAACTGTTGACTCTTATGTAAAACATGATGTTTGAGAACATTTTTCCTCAATACAGGGTAAATACTTTAGGAGCATACTTTGTGAGCCTCTCCACCCTCATCTGCTACAAGTTTCTTAAAGTGGGGGTGGGTGGGTATGTTTACATTTGAGCAAAGGTCTATTGTCTGAGAAATACAGTAATCTTGCAAAAAAGAAAGAAAAAAAACCCCCAAAAAATAATCCATGTCATGACTTACAACTATGAACATAAGGTCATACAATTGCTGAATATGTATAAAATTATGTCTCAGAAATTCAAAACATTTCAACATTTAAACTTTTGTCAAAATGCACTGTAGTTCTTAAATTTAACAAATCAACATATATAGTGCTTGCAGATATAATAAATAAATGGCAGAAGTTTTAACTATCAAAGTACTCAAATTTGGTGTAACAACTGTCACAATTGTGTCTTAAGACAAACACAATCGTGTCTAAGGACAGCCAGTTTGGTATAACAGAGACTGTAGATCTCGACTCAGAACCGAGTCAGCCCATAATAAAGTCATCCAATACAAGTTTAATTCAGAAATCTCCCTGTAACATTTTCAGTCCATTACAGAGTTGGCCCACAACAAAGTCAGCCATAACATTTCTTACTAACTAATTAATCATTAATCATTAATGATTTTGCAAACTTTACTGGTTTGATTAACCACAAGGGGAACTGTTACTTTCTATTGTAAAAAAAAAATTAAAAATGATTTGCCATTGATCAATATACATAATGCTCCCCAAAATTAAATGATCATCTCAATATATCAGTGCATCCATGGGTATGGAACATTGTGTGGAGTGTTCAAGAGCAGTAACTGCAAAGTAGCATGCACATGCATGTGATTCCTCTATCTCATGGCAACAATGTCATCAAAAAACTTTTTTTTTAATCCTATGGACTTTACAGGCACTACATTGGGACAAGAATAGAGGATGTCGAATATTTACTTCTGATAATAAATTTATATAAATAAAATATTTAATTACAGTTAGTATTGAGAGAAGGAATAAGACAGGGCAAAGATCGACAATGATACACAAGTTTATACTAAAATTAACACATCAGAATTAGAAATGTTTGCTTTGTCTCTGTGTTTATGTTTTATTGAAGAAAAAAAAAATATTTAACTCGATTAACATGGGGCCTTACAAGGACAAATACATTTTAAACTTAGAATACTGGAAAATATTTACTATTGACACAAAATTTAAGATAAATGGTTTCAAAATGTTGATTATACAGTAATAAGTTAATTAATCTGGGATTATGATTTTCTTCCCGACATTTCTATTGCAAAATTAGTAACCATTGAAAGAAATAATGATTTTTATAAAAAATGAAATGACTCTTAGAAAAAAAAGAAAACTACATTACATTGTAATTATATAAATCATGGACCGATAGGCCAAATATGTAATGAACAGAGTATGTTATTGGCTGATTTGGATATGCTGAGTTCATTATGGGCAGAGAACATTAATGGACCAACTCTACAATGGGCCGAGTAGTCCCAGAATCAGTGAAGCAATCACCATAATGATGTCCAAATATGGGCAATTTGGTGTAGCAATTGCTACAATGATGTCCAAATATAGGCAAATTGGTGTAGCAATCACCACAATGATGTCCAAATATGGGCAATCTGGTGTCACAATTGCTACAATAATGTCTATAGACTGGCAGAGTCATGTCTAAAGAAAGACATTTTAAGGTGATTTTTATATCTGCACCACATGCATTCTTCAAAACTGTGTAATAAATATCTTAAGATTATTTGCACAGAGTTAACTTATGTACTATAATTTATAATCTTGACAATCTGTGTCACCAAGGTGTATTACTGGCATTCATCTCTGTTCTGCTGAGGATGACAATATGGAGAAAGTTGTCTGGATGACTTAGATGTTGGGACAGCCAAAGAAGAGTTGCATCCAAGGCTGGCTCCACCCCCTGGATAACCACTCGTAAATTACCACGAACCACTACAATTAGAAAATCTGATTAATTACTACATATTTAATCACACAGACCAATATAATAAGCTCTAAGATCATATGGCAGGATTGCTATGGATTAGGCAATAAAAAAAATTTATTACCTGTGTATAAATTAAGCACCATAACAGACCTACCTGTACACAACATACTGGCTGAACTGAGTCTATGGTATTTGACTGAATTCATAATACACAGCAAGAATTTGTGACAGTTGAGAAATATTATCAATATCATTATAAGATTGTGAAAACAAATCCAGTCAAAATCGGACATGATTTTGGTCTTTCATAAAAAAAGCTGAGAATTTTTTAAGGTGGGTTTGGGGGTCCTTCCCCAGCAAAATCTTGAGGGGCAGTGCCCCTGATCTGAGGGTCCTGGGGCCACCAGCCAAAAATGCATTTTACACTCATAAAAAACTGCTCCTGGTGCAACTTATGATCATAAAATAAACCAAAATAATGATTTGAAAAACTAACAAACTTACCAAAAATGTTCAACTTGACTTGAATAATTTCATAATATTTATTGCCACATGAATTTGTTCTCCAATACTATTGATCCTGAAGTTATTTCATGTGCATGTCAGTGTTATTAAGTCGCAACAATTTGTCAATTTTTGTAGCAAATATATTATACTTCTCTCTTTCCATAACAAATCTGTAAAATAAACACCCAAGTATATCAACTATATACAAATAATCCCATACATTCACTTGTCTTTTTCTCCAATGGACACAACCTGTTGATATGCCAGTCAAGCTCTTTTTGCAGCTTTGGCAAAGATTTCTTTAGCCTGCCTTTTTGTCGCCACTGACTTGTTTCGCTCAATGTGCAATCGTTTTGTTTCCTTCACAATGAGAGCCTTTTACCTTTCAAGTTGGTGCTTGTATTGATGACATGCAGCGCACATATTCTGATAGAGGGCTATATATGTTCTCTCATGCAAGAAATCTTACTTCTTACGGTAATTAAATGCACTTTTTCCAGATGCCTTCTGAGCTTCAAATTGTCTGTATGCAGCTTCTTTTGTAGGTGCTGTTCCAAACTCTTCCAACTGCGATTACCATAATTCAGATCTTTCTTGCAGAGGTCACAAAATGCCAGTCATCTAGCATTCAGTTTTCTTATAAACTGAAAAACTAAATTTCTGTCAACTTTTCACTCCAGCCATTCCCATTTTCGTACATTTTTTAAACCTTTATTTAAACTTTTCATGTCATGGTCTCTCTCAACAACTCAGGATGCAATGTTCTGCAAACATGCTTCTTCTTTCCATTGCCATCAGTTTACATTACAAGAAGATTCACTGGAAGAACTTAAACCTTTAACCAATCACAATACTCTTTACGAGAGTCATGCACTAATATATGGAAGGAATAATTTACAAAGGTTGTTGCAGAATGGGACTGGACAGACCATTTTTTTAAAACCGGATCAGAGATGATATAAAAAATATACTATATCAAGAAAAAATCTCATTCAAGTCAGGAGAAAAGCAGAATTCCGCTTTAAAATGGAGAAAAATCATGTCTGCAAAATTTACTACTTTATTAAAATACCTAGTAAATGAGACTGTGAAAATAAATCCAGTCAAAATTGACCACCTTTAATATTTTACGTAGTGAAAGTGCAAAAAGAAATACCATTCAAAATTTACCATCTTAAATAATATGGTTAAAATAAAACTAGCCAATATTAAAACTCTAAATGTTTAAAAACAAAAGTCATAAAATTTTACATCTGGCAAAAATACCAGCTACACAGACAAAATAAGCATCATCTATACAAAGTACAGCAGAGTGTGCATTATTACAGTAGGATGTGCATTGTTACAGTAGGGTATACATTACTACAGCAGGGTATGCATTATTACAGTAAGGTGTGCATTATTACAGTAGGGTTTGGATTATTACAGTAGGGTGTGCATTATTACAGTAGGGTTTGGATTATTACAGTAGGTGTGCATTATTATAGTAGGACATGCATTATTACAGTAGGATATGCATTATTACAGTAGGGTTTGGATTATTACAGTAGGGTGTGCATTATTACAATAGGGTGTGCATTACTACAACATGGTATGCATTACTACAACATGGTATGCATTACTATAGCCTGGTGTGCATTATTACAGTAAGGTGTGCATTATTACAGTAGGGTTTGCATTAAAAATGAGTAAATAAGGTGATCAGATTATAAATCTTAAATTATTAGGGAATAAGAGTACTAAATACAGTATATTACGAACCCCTCATTAGGTAAATAATGATTATACTTCTTTTCTGTAAAACACCCTTTAAATGGTCAGACACTAATAATGTTCCAGTTTACCTCATGAACTATGATATTGTCGCTATGTACAGTTGCCAAGCAATACTAAATGATATACTCCACCTTACCACTAGGTGTCTTGTCTCAAATGCAAGCCAACCAAAAACTCGTGACGATAATTGGCAGAACATAAGTTACTTTGCAGAAAGCATTTTTTCATCTCAGTGACCTTGACCTTTAACCTATTGACCCCAAAATCAATAGGCACCTTTTTAACTCAAATATTAGCCATAGACAGGGTTTGGATACAGTGTGTGGTAGAGAACTTATTATTTTGTGGAAACTGTGGTACTTCTTTAAGTCCCTCTGACCATGATGCTAACCTTTTAAACCTAAAATCAGTAGGTGTCTTCCTTGTCTCAAATTCAAGCCATCTACCAAAGTTTAGTCTAGGAATGTGGACATTAATTTAGGCAGTTTTGTGAAAATAATTGTTTCTTGCTTAATTCCCTGTAACCTTGATTTTTGATCCTCTGACCCAAAATGAAAAAGGTGCCCTCGACTAAAATGCAAGCAAACCAACAAAGTTTGGTCAAAGTATATTATGTTCAAAATACTCAGTATATTGTGTAGAAATAATTTGCCTTGGTAATCACTGTGAAATTCACCTCTGACATCAAAATCAATATGTATCTTTCTTATCATAAATGCAAGCCATGTACAAAGTTTGGTCAAAATATATCGTATACAAACAAAGTTATTGTGTCAAAACAGTTTTTCCTCTTGGAGTCTTTTTGACCTTGACCTTTTGAGCCTAAATTGATAAGGTTTTTTGGTCTTCCTTGCTCCAAATGCAAGCTATGTAAAATGTTTCATAACTTCAGCTGTTGGTAAACTTCCAATTATTGTGAAGAAACAATATAGGTAACTGACAAATGGATGGCTTGATGGACAAACACAGATGGACACACAACATCAAAACATGATATGCTCTACTTATGACAGGCATATAAAAACAAGACTGATATTATCCAAACCTTTCTTCTGGTTCTGGCTATATTTGTTTGTTTTTTTTAATAACTTTTTTTAATACATCTATTACAAACATTAATTATCTGAGTACACCCTTTTAACTGCAGTAAATTAGCAGTCTGAAATCCTATTGAAATCATGATGCATTATCCAAAGTGCGAAAACTGTCTTGAATGGTGTGTTTGATTTCTTGAATCATGACACTGTTCAAACTGTGAGTACTGATTAATCTAAATGAAGTTACATTTAATGTTGGTTGCCAATCCAGTAAGCGACTAATCTTTTGATAACCCTGTTGTTAACTCAATTAATGGCACTATTTTAATGTAAAGTAGGTTTGATAAAAGAAAGTCAGAAAATGATATCAACCCTCTGAAAGCTACATTTGACTACACATATATTTTTTTAAAATCCAAAGGAAGTCACTTTGCTTAATACACTGTATGTGAATCACCAAAAAATGGAAACTGGAAGAGCTACAAAGTGGAAAAGGGAGCCAGAATATATAAAACCTAAATACAATGTCATCCTTGAGGTAGAAACGGGATATGAAAAGCAAAGCCAAGCAGTACAAGATTCTGGCAAACATGCTATCAATATGGCTTAAAAACAAGCAAATGATTAAAGATGGCTACATTAAGTTCGGGCTGAAACAGAAAACAATGAAATCTGGTGCCATCAACGATTCTGAAGAGGCAAATCTGAAGTGATTTAAAACTGCTTGTGACCAGAACATTCTAATCTCAGGGTTGGAATCATGGGAAAGCACCAGTAAGCTCTTAGCAGAACTTAGCACAATTATTAATTATGCAGTGAAAGATGACTTCAATAGAAAATGTGCAGAATAAATGGTGCTTGCAAGTTTCTTTAAGTGTTCAGATTAAAAATGAGAAAAATATATTATTAAAATGTAAAATTATTATGCATACACAAGTTTTAATAAATATCCACCTGAATAAATATATTACACAAAAGTTTAGTAAATGTCAAAATAGAGAAGTAATCTGAAGAATGTAGATAAAAACATGTACATCCCAAACATTATCACTGTGGAAGTCTAATGTCATCAAAAGTGAAAGAGAAATAATTTGATTCTTTTCAAAATACCTGGAACAGGAAAGCCTCACCAAAGTACCCGAGAAACTGACCGAAATGCAAAACATAACTGATAGATGGACACACAAAACTGATAGATGGACACACAAGAGTAATTCTACTTACTCTAACCATATTATTTGCAGAGCAAACAACACAAGTATTTTGATAAAAGAGATTTCAGTCACATACAATTTAAATTTAATCCTAAAAATAACATATGTAATGTATCCACTGTTTGTGCATGATATACTTACATTCATTAAAATCTATCATCATTATGTTGAGGAGATCTGCCAGAGTATGATCTACTCCTTCATCAGAAGAAGGTTTAAATAACTTTTGGATATATGGACCATCACGCTGCAAAATGAATATGGAAAATTAATAAACAACACAATGAAGCTATCTGACTGTCATTTTCTTATTTAGAAGTATACCTGAATAGCTTAATAGTAACACATTCAGTCAACACTTATGTGGTTACAAATTGACTCCATATCTGACACAAGTTTATATAAAGTGGATTCCCTTCTTATGTAGGTGTTTTTCTCCAAGTTCTCCAGTTTCCTCCACATCAAAAGAGAATACTATACCAATATCTGGTCTGTACAGATTGCCTGAAAACGTGTTGTACAATTGTTGTTTTTTTTAAATTAAAGGTAACGTTTATTATTACCCAAGACTTTAATAGTTAAACCTCTTTGAATGGTCAATTCAAGCACCCTGGATGGTTTGAATTATTGTACAAGTCTTGTAGGATCTCTTTATCTTGTAGCTATTAATCAGTGATAATCCAAGAACCTTGGTGTTTTACCATATGCATGCAATAGAGGCCTTCTTCTATGTACTTGGAATTGGTACTTTCTTAATTTTATGTAATACATTTTTGCACATGTAATACTCTGAAACAGCCATCAAGGAGATATTTTTTAATGCTTATTTTCCAAAATATATACAATAAAAAGGAATTATTACTTAACCTCAGGGGTATTCCCAGTTTTTCTCCATATTCTGGACAAATTTAAGAGTTTGAACCAAAATCCAAGGAAGTTTCCAAAATGATCAGAGAGGTATCACATGAATCCAATCTATTTGTTTATGTTCTATTGGTTTATCATGATAAATATAAAGAAAGAACCACACACAATAAAGAGCACTAATAACAGCATTCATCGGAAGCAAACAGTCAAACTGACCTAGAGATACACGGACAAAAATCAGACAATGAAGCTTAAATGCTATTTTATTTAGTTACTGAGATTACATCTTGTTATGTTTTGGAATCTGGATTAAGATCGGCACCAATATCAAGATAATCTTAACATTTCAAAACCAAATAAAATTCCTCTAACAACAGGGATATACAAATTTTATAAAGGTCAGCTTGCCAGGGGCAAATTGACTGGAAAATTGAACTTGCCCTTGGAAAATATGAGCTTGCCCCAAACATAATATCCGAATAGGAGTAAAATAATAAGACAAAATATGGTATATTTTAAGGAAATTGCTTTATATTTATTGAAACCTTTCTTTACTTTGTATCTCTGTTGACACCTTACAACCATATGCTGATAGTTAATGATATCTAAAAATATAAATAATAAACATGAATAGTCTAGTGTAGATTAGAAATAGATTCAGACATAGCTGGAAGAGCAAAAGCAGATAGGTACATGCATGTAGACAGAAAAAGGGATAAGTTGATAAGATTCTGGAAATAGCTACATTTTTTTATGAGAGATAGAGATAAAGAGAGAGAGAATGCGAGTAAAAGCAAGTCTGTCTGTAATGGTTTATTTATACTCACACCTGAAGGATTTGTCAACACTTATTTTATTAATTTATTTAATGATTAGTCACCTTTAAATCAGTGACGTGCATCAAACTATTTGAGAATCTGACTTGTGACAATAATCTAAGAACACATATTTTTGTCTGTTTAATTGTTTGACAAGCTGTATGTATCAAATCTCCTGTAATTAATACATAAACAACATAAACGTCACCTGTGGGTGCTACATATTCCTAAAATAATCATGCTTTGAACAAAATCCTCCTGGTAGTTAACTGTTAAGAGAAAAGTGTATTTTATTTCGAACACAAGCCTTTTAAGAAATCTCATGAGTTGTACTTTTAGCAATTAATACCTACTCGCCATAAGAAAAGGCAACATGAATTAAAACAATCTCTCTGAAACTGCCCAAAGCTAACTTAGAACCTGAAGGTCGGCAAATACCTGGTACATATAAATATTGTGATTACAGTGTAACTGATAAGTTAAAATATAAATATTTATTCCTTATTTGTTGAAACATTCTTTAAAGTTTAAATGTTCTTATTAAATGTGTGAGAAAATATCTCGACACTGACTACAAGATGGGAATGATACATACAACAAATGGAAGAAATTGTAGCCAGGTAAGCGTAAGAAGACTGCACCACATATAAATGCTACAAATCGCAAGGTATAAAACTTTAAAAAAACATAAAACACTAGAAACTAAACACAACCCCTTGTAGGTAAATAATCTCAAACATAGTTACTGTATTTTACCCACACAACTAAGTTCAACAGAATTTATTGTATCCCTTTCTCAATTTTGTGGACATGCCTGCGGGCTAGTGCCATGTAAATCTGAGACTGCCTGAACTGAATCTGATATTGTCCGAGGAGTAAATCCCTGCCCAAGAAGTGAATATTCAGTGCTTCCAATCAGAGCAGGGATATCCTTTGAATCAATCATTGTGAATTTACAAGGACTATAAATAGCAATTCAGTTTGGAATAAGACCCCTTATGACAGTTAAAACATGAAATTTGTTTTCCTCCAAGGCCAACAACAAGACTTTCCAGACCCACTAAATATTGTTATAACCTCATTTTTAATGATACAATTTATTTCACAAATCTGCATTACCTAATACAAACTGGTTTATCAAAATGGCTGAGTGGTTTCTGAGCTTCTTTGACACAGATTGACTTTAAAGTTTTACACCTAAACCAAACATCATCTCCATGGGTAGGATAACATTTGAGAAATTAGCATACAATCTTCATTCTAAGTGAAACATTCAAAGTTTATGATGTTGGATGAAACCAGATGAAAGGTATGAGTATATAATTTTTTTCCATAAAAGTGCAGGAGACATTCCTCAATGATTGTGCTTGACCTGATCATGACAAAAAAAATTGTAACATTACTGAATTTTGGGGATGCATATCTTGCTGTCTGTTGAATCAGCATAAAACCAAATCCAAACTTGAGAAGGTAAAATAAGCTGATCTCTCTTCAACCAGAACTTTTAAAACTTTAATTAATCTGTGACATCAACATCATTAATGATAGATCAATGGGGAAGGTATTACAGAAAAGGCGAAAGATATAGCTCTACAATGATACCAAATAATTAGACTTTCTACTCACAATAAAAAATACTGTGGAGGAAAAAAAAATTGTGTCCAGATTTTAGAATTTGTGCCATTAGACCTAAAGCAGACCAGATCAAACTGCACACAGATGAACAGCTGCAAAAAGTAAGGTTAATACAAGATTTGGATTAAAAATGTGGAGGTCACAAAAATCATGGGTCCAGTAAACAAAGGAAAAAAGAAGAGCAATTTTTCACCCTTCTGCACATCTGCAGGCAAAATAGTGAATTGAAAGTAAAGTCTATGATACATGTAAGCATCTGGCAAAATGAAATTCTCAAAAACAGATGCTATTTAGATGCAGTAAGATGTATTTTAAAATAATGAGTTTCCTACTCCCATTGCTGGCAAAAATGAAAAGAATCTCTAAAGAAAATGATTTCATTTGCAAACATTTATTCATCTATGCTAACGTATTCAGTGACCTTCACTAAACTTTCAGAGAATAATGTTCACAATGACACAATAACAGCATCCATAATAAATAACTATACTGGTCTTACCCTGCATATTTGAAAGTATGACTTAACAACACCATCCACATAAAAAAACTACTGGTCTTACCATGGATATTTGAAAGTATGCTTAATAACATCATATTTAATAAATAATGCTACTGGTTTTCCCCTGTATATTTTAAAGTATGACTAAATAACAGTGTCCATATTAAATAACTGTACTGGTCTTACCCTGTATATTCTGAAAGTATGACATAATAACAACATCCACACTAAATAACCCCTACAGGTCTTATCCTGTATAGTCTGAAAGTATGACAATAAAAGAATTCACATTAAATAAATAACACTACTGGTCTTACCCTGTATATTCTGAAAGGTATATACCTAAACACCTCTTCTCCTGTGGAGTCCATTAGTTTTTTATTTACTGACCAAAACTGTTCAAATTTATCTGAAAAGAAACAGGATGGCAAGATCAT
Organism: Sinohyriopsis cumingii; assembly: GCA_028554795.2. Taxonomy (NCBI): domain Eukaryota; kingdom Metazoa; phylum Mollusca; class Bivalvia; order Unionida; family Unionidae; genus Sinohyriopsis; species Sinohyriopsis cumingii. The sequence goes on from JAPYKE020000488.1 coordinate 225,541, forward strand.
ACATATTAAACAAAACAATTTGTCCATAAATTTGAATTAGCAATGCACTAGTCATAAACATGGTGGATAATGAGTAAATAAATTTGAAATTAGCAATGCACTATGCATAATACATGGTGGATATTGAGTCCATAAATTTGAAATTAGCAATGCAATATGCATAAGACTTGGTGGATAATGAGTCCATAAATTTGAAATTAGCAATGCAATATGCATAAGACATGGTGGATAATGAGTCCATAAATTTGAAATTAGCAATGCATAAGGCATGGTAGATAATGAGTCCATAAATTTGAAATTAGCAATGCAATATGCATAAGATATGGTTGATAATGAGTCCATAAATTTTAAATTAGCAATACACTATGCATAAGACATGCTGGATAATGAGTCCATAAATTTGAAATTAGCAACGCACTATGCATAAGAAACAGTTTACTACTACACTGCCACATCTAAACTAGACACATATAGAGGATCTCAGAGGGGTAATTATTTAATACTGAAGTTATGAAACAACTTGAATACATTCAGCTTTGGCAGAATTAGCGATCAAAACTTGAACATTATTCAATTAGTTTTATAAATTTAATATTTTATATTATCCATTTGAGATTCTTTTTATCATATGGTTTTATTTTATATTTTTAATTGAAATAGTTTAGAGAGAAACAAGAAGGAATAATTTTGTTCATTCTAACTCAGACACTGCACCTTTCTTTTGCTGTGTGTAAACTTAGTCCAAAAGGTTAGTTCAATTAATAATGTGCAGTTCAATAACCAATATTTACGAGCAGATGATTTTTTTTTACAAATAATAATTCAATACTGAATCTCTGATTAAATTTCCAGTACAGTATGATGTCACATCATTCACCCATGTTAGGTTAGAAAAGCCAAACAGCATACATTAGAATGTTTACATTGTTTTCATTTGAAGTATGTCAATTCCAATACTAAGCATTACAGTTTTTGGATATTCATGAAAAGGAATGACTACTGGATGCAGAAATTCCAGATTTAACATATTTCTGACAGATATTTGTGTTATTTGATTTGGAACAGTACTGTAAACATATACATAGACAAATTTTATTTAGAGTCATGATTGCAAAATATAACAAGAAACATTAGCTTGTTGGAGCTATTTTACTGCAAAAACAAATGCTGTGGTTGGAAAACTTACTGTCAGTTGAAAGACCAGCAAATGTCCACATTCTTCTCTAAACAGAGATGAGTTTATTTACTTCTATAAGTTAACATTTAAATCACATCACACTTGTCATAGGTTGTGATCTATGTTACAGATCATACCCACCCCACCCTCTGCACATTGACTGACACCCTTGTAATGTTAATTGTATTGAGCCCCTGTTGGGTATATTGGCCACATTCTGATGGATATAACATTTTTTCCCAATGACCCTTGGGCAATCAATCTGAAAAATGGCTACCAAAATGTTGAGAGTAATAGTATTAAAAATACTTTTTAAAAAGGCAGGGTAGGAAATTTCCCATGGTTGCAGCCAGTCAGCAAAGAGAATACTGTGCGAGAATTTCATGTGATATTTGAACCAATCAGATTCACATAAAGTGATATGTTAACATACTGATGAATCAAAAATATTAAACAGCACACACTATTATAAGTGAAGTGTAACCAACTATGTGATAAACAAAAATAAGCAGCATAAAACATTACCATGATCAAAATTTTGTGTATCCTGTAAAATACACCCCATATCTTTTCCCAAAAATGATGCAAAATATAATGGTGGTATGTTTGCAGAAACTTTCATCTGCCCAAAAATACACTGAAAATTTTCCATGCCCACTTATAAGGCTGAAAAGTCTGATTTTTCTGTACCCCAACAATATGTTCAAAATTTTTGCAGATAAATAAAAGTTGATGTCAATTTTTCTACAATGTTATAAAATGAAGGAATAAGCTACATTCATAAAACCTGATTGAATCAAATTTGATTTCAGGACAATATGAGGAAGTAAGAAGAATAAAAAAATTGTCTATCTAGCTTAGACCAGTACATTACATTAATTGAAGCTTAGACCAGTACATCACATTCATGGAAGTTTAGACCAGTACATCACATTCATGGAAGCTTAGACCAGTACATCACATTCATGGAAGTTTAGACCAGTACATCACATTCATGGAAGTTTAGACCAGTACATCACATTCATGGAAGCTTAGACCAGTACATCACATTCATGGAAGTTTAGACCAGTCATCACATTCATGGAAGTTTAGACCAGTACATCACATTCATGGAAGCTTAGACCAGTACATCACATTCATGGAAGTTTAGACCAGTACATCACATTCATGGAAGCTTAGACCAGTACATCACATTCATGGAAGTTTAGACCAGTACATCACATTCATGGAAGCTTAGACCAGTACATCACATTCATGGAAGTTTAGACCAGTACATCACATTCATGGAAGTTTAGACCAGTCATCACATTCATGGAAGTTTAGACCAGTACATCACATTCATGGAAGCTTAGACCAGTACATCACATTCATGGAAGTTTAGACCAGTCATCACATTCATGGAAGTTTAGACCAGTACATCACATTCATGGAAGTTTAGACCAGTACATCACATTCATGGAAGTTTAGACCAGTCATCACATTCATGGAAGTTTAGACCAGTACATCACATTCATGGAAGTTTAGACCAGTACATCACATTCATGGAAGTTTAGACCAGTCATCACATTCATGGAAGTTTAGACCAGTACATCACATTCATGGAAGCTTAGACCAGTACATCACATTCATGGAAGTTTAGACCAGTCATCACATTCATGGAAGTTTAGACCAGTACATCACATTCATGGAAGTTTAGACCAGTACATCACATTCATGGAAGTTTAGACCAGTCATCACATTCATGGAAGTTTAGACCAGTACATCACATTCATGGAAGCTTAGACCAGTACATCACATTCATGGAAGTTTAGACCAGTCATCACATTCATGGAAGTTTAGACCAGTACATCACATTCATGGAAGCTTAGACCAGTACATCACATTCATGGAAGTTTAGACCAGTACATCACATTCATGGAAGTTTAGACCAGTACATCACATTCATGGAAGTTTAGACCAGTACATCACATTCATGGAAGCTTAGACCAGTACATCACATTAACTGAAGCTTAGACCAGTACATCACATTCATGGAAGTTTAGACCAGTACATCACATTCATGGAAGTTTAGACCAGTACATCACATTCATGGAAGCTTAGACCAGTACATCACATTCATGGAAGCTTAGACCAGTACATCACATTAACTGAAGCTTAGACCAGTACATCACATTCATGGAAGTTTAGACCAGTACATCACATTCATGGAAGTTTAGACCAGTCATCACATTCATGGAAGTTTAGACCAGTACATCACATTCATGGAAGTTTAGACCAGTACATCACATTCATGGAAGTTTAGACCAGTACATCACATTCATGGAAGTTTAGACCAGTACATCACATTAACTGAAGCTTAGACCAGTACATCACATTCATGGAAGTTTAGACCAGTACATCACATTCATGGAAGTTTAGACCAGTCATCACATTCATGGAAGTTTAGACCAGTACATCACATTCATGGAAGCTTAGACCAGTACATCACATTCATGGAAGTTTAGACCAGTCATCACATTCATGGAAGTTTAGACCAGTACATCACATTCATGGAAGCTTAGACCAGTACATCACATTCATGGAAAGTTAGACCAGTACATCACATTCATGGAAGCTTAGACCAGTACATCACATTCATGGAAGTTTAGACCAGTACATCACATTCATGGAAGTTTAGACCAGTACATCACATTCATGGAAGCTTAGACCAGTACATCACATTCATGGAAGTTTAGACCAGTACATCACATTCATGGAAGTTTAGACCAGTCATCACATTCATGGAAGTTTAGACCAGTACATCACATTCATGGAAGCTTAGACCAGTACATCACATTCATGGAAGTTTAGACCAGTACATCACATTCATGGAAGTTTAGACCAGTACATCACATTCATGGAAGCTTAGACCAGTACATCACATTCATGGAAGCTTAGACCAGTACATCACATTAACTGAAGCTTAGACCAGTACATCACATTCATGGAAGTTTAGACCAGTACATCACATTCATGGAAGTTTAGACCAGTCATCACATTCATGGAAGTTTAGACCAGTACATCACATTCATGGAAGTTTAGACCAGTACATCACATTCATGGAAGTTTAGACCAGTACATCACATTCATGGAAGTTTAGACCAGTACATCACATTAACTGAAGCTTAGACCAGTACATCACATTCATGGAAGTTTAGACCAGTACATCACATTCATGGAAGTTTAGACCAGTCATCACATTCATGGAAGTTTAGACCAGTACATCACATTCATGGAAGCTTAGACCAGTACATCACATTCATGGAAGTTTAGACCAGTCATCACATTCATGGAAGTTTAGACCAGTACATCACATTCATGGAAGCTTAGACCAGTACATCACATTCATGGAAAGTTAGACCAGTACATCACATTCATGGAAGCTTAGACCAGTACATCACATTCATGGAAGTTTAGACCAGTACATCACATTCATGGAAGTTTAGACCAGTACATCACATTCATGGAAGCTTAGACCAGTACATCACATTCATGGAAGTTTAGACCAGTACATCACATTCATGGAAAGTTAGACCAGTACATCACATTCATGGAAGTTTAGACCAGTACATCACATTCATGGAAAGTTAGACCAGTACATCACATTCATGGAAGCTTAGACCAGTACATCACATTCACTGAAGCTTAGACCAGTACATCACATTCATGGAAGCTTAGACCAGTACATCACATTAACTGAAGCTTAGACCAGTACATCACATTCATGGAAGTTTAGACCAGTACATCACATTCATGGAAGTTTAGACCAGTACATCACATTCATGGAAGCTTAGACCAGTACATCACATTCATGGATGCTTAGACCAGTACATCACATTCATGGAAAGTTAGACCAGTACATCACATTCATGGAAAGTTAGACCAGTACATCACATTCATGGAAGCTTAGACCAGTACATCACATTCAATGAAGCTTAGACCAGTACATCACATTCATGGAAGCTTAGACCAGTATATCACATTCATGGAAGTTTAGACCAGTACATCACATTCATGAAAAGTTAGACCAGTACATCACATTCATGGAAAGTTAGACCAGTACATCACATTCATGGAAGCTTAGACCAGTACATCACATTCATGGAAGCTTAGACCAGTACATCACATTCATGGAAGCTTAGACCAGTACATCACATTAACTGAAGCTTAGACCAGTACATCACATTCATGGAAGCTTAGACCAGTACATCACATTAACTGAAGCTTAGACCAGTACATCACATTAACTGAAGCTTAGACCAGTACATCACATTCATGGAAGTTTAGACCAGTACATCACATTCATGGAAGCTTAGACCAGTACATCACATTAACTGAAGCTTAGACCAGTACATCACATTCATGGAAGCTTAGACCAGTACATCACATTAACTGAAGCTTAGACCAGTACATCACATTAACTGAAGCTTAGACCAGTACATCACACTAATGAAATACCATTACTCATGATGTGTTCAACAACAAATACTTGGGTTAGGCAGCATTGTTAAAACCTCATGTTTTATCTTGGATACTGAATTTAAAAATCAGTAAGAATGATTAGACAAGAGTTATTTTGAGATGACTGGGTCCCTTGTTACTTTCAGTTTTTATACTAATTATGCTAGCACCCTATGGTCCAGTACTCTCAATTTTATACTGCTCAGGCTAATACCCTATGGTCCAGTACTCTCAATTTTATACTGCTCAGGCTAATACCCTATGGTCCAGTACTCTCAATTTTATACTGCCCAGGCTAATACACTGGTCCAGTACTCTCAATTTTTGACTACTTTTGCAAGTATCATATGCTCTAGCAATCTCATTTAATGTTAGTACCATTGTGGTTATCACTCTCAACTTTTATGTTTCTTATGCTACTACTCTACGGTCTATTACTCTCAACTTTCATACTACTTATGCTATAACAGTATCCTCAACTACCCCCAATGTATACACTACACAACCAACACCATCAGTTTGATACTACTTATGTTATACTTTGTTTCAATGGTAACAAAACTACTAAATGCAGAAAATCAAAGATGTTCACCATGTCTTTTGGTTTATTTTAGAAACAAATGTGTTAAATGATCACCAGTTTGCCATGGTGGAAGTCAGACAAGAGTAATCTCCTCTTGGGCAGAGAGACTAATCCTAAATCCCATTAAGCATTGTCTTCTAGGGATATAACTACTGGAAGGTCCTGAGAATACATATCCTTTTTCTTCCACAAATATGTTACCTGATCAAAATGTGTTACAAGAATAGTAAAGAGGATTAGTTATGTCCCCTTATGCCTGCGTTGGCTATGTCTTTGGTATTCTGACATGAGTGAGGTAGCTTTAAATCATGTGAAATAAGAGCTAATGTTAGCACATGGTTTAAGAATGATTGTGGTTTAGAGAAATATTTTTCACTCTCACAAGTCCAGTGCAAGGAGATTAACATTTGCTTTACAAAGCTACTGAAAGATCTGGGAAGGTAGTCTGCTGCGCTGCTAATATAGGTTCCACCTGGTGAAACTAACCCTTTGGAATACGAGGTCTCTGAGGTGAAAGCTAGAGAATTTCAACTGTGACCTCCATCACATGGCTTGGTTAATGTCAGTTAAGAGTGGTTCTCCTCAAAGACCATGTTAGTGATGACCATCCTAACCTCATGAACCAAAATGCATAGGAAACTGAGTTGGCCTTTGGTTGGTTAGATAATAGCACATATTCAGAATGAGCCAATATGTATATGAAATTTATCTTGCGTTTGGTCAGTTAGATAACAGCAAATAATCAGAATGAAAAAGCCTGAGCAAAAATATTGTCTGTTCCTTCCCTTAGTGGTAAAAACAAGTGAAATCTCCCTCTTTTGACCGGCTCAGCTTACTTCAGGTGCCATTTCATATTTTTGACAGGTTCTATAGATGACCCTGGGATGAAGGATCCAAAAAAGACAGTGGTTTCAAGACAAAGGACTGATTACCCATGAGTGGGAACCTGATTTTAGCAATGAAAGCTGGAAAGATCATAAAAGACATGGAACCATTGCTGTAGAACTGAAGATATCCCACTCACTTTGCCTGATGTAGCTAGAGTGAATTAGGAAGCAGGTTTTGTTCAACAGGTGAATCTAGACAGTGGTTCATGGAGGCTGCTTTTTGATAGCTGAATAAGATGCCCTTTGAACCACTATGTCAGAACCCACAGAAAATTTCATTACGGACAAAGGTCCAAAACCATCTGTCAAGTTCAAAGGAAGATCAAAGATGTCTTTGTTCCGACTTACATGTTCACTTTCATGATAATGAAATGTGTCAGAAATTGTGCAATGGTACCCACTGATTTTTCAAGGGAGCTAACTTCTCAAATAGCTATAGTAAAAGTTTGTTATCTGTGGTCCTGTGGATTTTAAAGGAAGCAATCTTTTTCTGCATGTAAACACAAGAATCAAACTCTCTATTTCACCCCACAAGCTATCAAAATTGTGGGCCTTCTTGCCCAAGCAATTTTGTCCACCACTTGTTCTGAGGACCATTCCTTTCTGAGGGTTTGACTAATATGAGCCAGGCATGTAGGTTCGATATCTCTGGGTTCAAAAGTAAAATCTTCAATCACACATGTTGAAGCAGGCGGGAGGAAGGCATGATCTCCTTGAGAAACTGATGTTAAGTTGAATAGTTCACTGATCTATCTATTTCCCACTTTTGATCAGCAATTAGGATTAGATGATACTCTGACTATCTCATTTTTTGCCATCTTTGCTAGCCAAGGTTCCAATATGTTAACCTTGGCCAATCAATTAGAGCTTTGTCCTAGTGACACCTATTGATATCATAGTCGCCTCCCTTAATATAAAATGCCAACTAACCAACAGCATGTAACAGCGGTGCTTTTTACATTAGCTGAAAATGGTAGAGGCAATTGACTTCAAAAGAATACTTTGTAAGTTTAACATCAAAAGTATGGCTACATACCAGAGAGACACCATTACAGATGTATTTGAGGGAAAGGATGTATTTGTACAAGCATGGACCATAGAAGTAGTAACTGAGAAAATAACAGGATTAATCCAAGGGAATCTTTCAGCCCTTCTATTGCTAAAACAGGTCAAAAGATGTGGTAAATGTTTTTTTCAGCTTGAGAGGGCTGGATTTGCAAGGTTGTTGATATACTCCTAAGGTATTATGATTGGGTGATGTATTTGATGAAACAATAATGTTTATGAACAGACAGATGGATTACAGATAGACATAATGATAGCTATATCACCACCCCCCCATATTTCATAGCAGGGAGATAAAAATGAACAAGTCAAAGTCATGTAAATGATATTAAATCAAAGCACAGCAATACTACCATGTATCTAAATGAAATCCGGTACCATAATAAATGTGACTCCATGCTAACTTTCTATTTTAAAGAAATTCACTTGGGATTTTCATCCCCCAATTTAGTTCAATCCAACACTTTCTACATTACATCATGATTTTGACTGTGGTTGCTGAAGTCATTGTACATGAAATTCACTGTCATTCCCACTACCTACTGAATCAGCCCCATTCACTTGATTTGATTTTACATGTTATTTTGTTTCATGATTAAATTATTTCTCCACTATATGTTTCTAAAACATGCATGTGACTTTTCTCACCATTCTGCAATCCAGACCACAGCTGTTTATGATCTCTTTTCTGCATATTATTGATCACTTGACTCTTGTGTTTCAAAGCGTCTGCTTCCTTGACTGTAGACATGAATATGGACTCAACAGCATCTTTGCTGGGGCAACGTAATATTTCCTCCACAGGAAAATTCTATAAGACAAAATAGCATGACCAGAATAAGAAAATTCAATGGCAAGGGAGCAAAGCCAATTTATTTTAAAGAGATTTTGACATTAACCTTTATTATTCTTGTCATGTATCTCAATGTTTTTACACCCTCTGTCGACAACTCACACCATCCCAAAACTAGCTCAACAGCATCCTAAAACTCAACACCCCTCCGAAAATAACCCAACACCATCCCAAAATTAACTCAACACCATCCCAAAAATAACCCAACACCATCCTAAAACTAACCCAACACCATCCTAAAACAATGGGCAGAAATTCACCAAACTAGGTGTCTGTGTTGTCTATATGGTAATGATCTAAAACAGAGGTGTACCTTTTGGACAAATGTACAAATTACAGTTAAATAATTGAATATATTATAAAACTGAACTTAATAATTAATAACATGGCAGGAAGATCTCATACATGAAATGGATTTTGGCTTATGACCTTTGTGTCATAGGGAATGGTGGAAGTGTAATGTATAACCTCTGGGTCATGAGGAGTGGTGAAGTGTAATGTAAGACTTCTGGGTCATGGGGAGTGGTGGAAGTGTAATGTACAACCTCTGGGTCATGGGGAGTGGTGGAAGTGTAATGTACGACCTCTGGGTCATGGGGAGTGGTGGAAGTGTAATGTATAACATCTGGGTCATGGGGATTAATGAAGTGTAATGTACGACGTCTGGGTCATGGGGAGTGATGGAAGTGTAATGTACAATAAATAGTCTTCATGGGATGCAGAGGATTTACACCATCAGAGCTGGAAAAATGTGGCAATGTTCGACTTGCCTAGAATCATTATTTTCATGGAAGTATAAAAAATCTGGCAGATCATTTTTATTTGATATGTAAACTTTGGCCAATGAATAGGAAATTTCACTAACTCAGTAAAATTTTAAACATGTTCAGGATGGCTGGAAATTTTATTTTTCCATCAATGGTTATAAATTACCCATGCTTAAAAATATTTGTAGCCATAGCTTTGTGCACTTTGTATATGATCATATTAATTAATGTCTAATTTACACACAAGTTCCTTGTCTGTATTCTTTGAGCTAATTGATTGTAAATACCTTGATTTTGTTGTGTGATTTTTTTTTACAAAGAAAATAATGAAGTAAAGATGAAATAAGAAATGAATGTTTCCATACACACACCATTATGTGTGGTAAAGATCTATAACTCTGTGTTAATGCTGTTGTCATTGTTGTCACCAACAGAAAGTGATTGCTAGAACTTAATGCAGGCATGATAGACAATACTTGTCCCCATGATGTAGGGTCATAAGTGTGTATGTTGTGTTATTTGTCAGCAGCAACCATGGGCAAGAGGCAAGTAATTCTTGGGTCCAAGCCCTTGGATCTCTCACAGGGGGTCAAAGGTCAAATGTTCCAAAAATTCAGTTTAAATGACATTTTTAAATATTCTCTATTATATATGCAATCATAACAAAAAGGCAAAAGAGAGAAAATATATGTATAGTATGCATGCTGTATCATTGATATACCACGAGATGTAAACATTTTTCATTAAAAGGAAACAAGATTTGCTAAAAATTTATACAAGTGTTATATTGAAGTTACAGCATACTTATTATACAAATATAATATTTAAACCACATACAAAACCATGTCATAGCACAAATTAGGATATAATATGATTGTGGCATGACTCGCGAAAATCCATATATTTATTTTTTTATATTATTATTTAAGAATTTTTTTATTAAAAATTAAAAGCATAAAAACAAATGTATAAAAAGACAACTATCATTTTAGGGAAGAGATCATGTATGAATTATAACATTATTATAGCTGTAGCATGGCTCCCAAGTTTAACAATAATTTCACAATTTTCTTAAAGATAAGAAAAGTCTTTTGAAAAGAAAAAAAACGAGTTTGATTTAATAATTTGGCAAGATGTGATGCATTCTTGAGAGAAAAAATCATTTGGCTGCATATTTCTTAATAAGAATAATGATGTTCAAAGTTTCTATTTATGAATATTCAAATGTGGCAGGAGTCGGTCACTGCCCTTTCATTTCAGCTTAGTTATGAGACAAGTCAGCTCATTTAAAAGCTGATTAGTATTGAACAAAATGAACAATAAAGCCAGAAAGTCTTCTCCATTTTTCTTCCATGTATTCAGTATACAAGTTAATCTCACTACTAAAGGCTGTTCAAATTATAGGGCAATGATTTATAAAAGAAAAACAACCAAAAAATTCAAGAAAGCTAAAAACACATGCACATGACATTTTGGTGTTATCAATCATTATGCAGTCAGTTGAACAGTGAATACTATTCTGCATTTCCTATAAAAAATGAGTGTTGTTCGCAATTATTTTTGCTGTAGTCATTTAAATAAATAAGGGTCAAAGTGTTAATTAGTGGATATTAACAACTGATAAACATAAGGCTTTTACTGTTCAAAAGAAGCTTGTAGCTCCAGGCAGGATTAAGTCCAGTTAAAATAGTGCAATTAGCTTTGAGATACAGTGTTCACAAATCAAGCAAACAATATAGTGATCTAAAAACGCTTCTTATTCAAATGTATAAATCAATTAATTTACCTAACATTTTACGGGAAAACAAAAGATTATTGAAGCCTGCTCAATCAGCTGTCATACATAACCCAGCGAAACATGTTATGGACCAAATCGTCAGCAGTTTTGGTCAGTACCACACACATGTAAAACTACCCACACCCCTTTCATCTTAACCTTTTGTATTTTCTAATTTCATATTATTCACATATACACAGGAAACTGTCCTTCCAGTGTTAACACTGATTGGAACAAAACCATTCAAGTTATAGGGGTGGAGAGATTGGCTAATATATTAAAACATTCTATTCCTTGCTTATTGCTCTGCAGTGATGCAGTTATAGACATAAAACAAATGTTTCAATTAATACTGGGTTTATTTTTTTTATTTTTTTCTTCTTCTGTCGTTAAGAACTGGACAAAACATTTTTTAAGGAACACATTCTGAATCAACACAATCCAACGGTTTACTCCCAAACTGGGTTATGGCATGTACTTTTCAAGTGTAAATACGGGGTTTCTTATTAAAAATACTCAATGTCTGAATTATGCATTTTATTGTTGATCAGAAATCAGCCCCTTTAAAATGTCCAAAAAATATGAATGTTGTCACACACAAAAGACACCTGCATCTGTGAATGTATTAGCAAGAAACTTAATGCCAGGATTTGAATGGACCAAAACAATGTTTTTTAATTGTGTTTTTGATGGAAATTACTATTATAGATAAAAACATATTTGACTGTTGAGTACAAGTACTCAACTATTAATGCTTATGTTGCATATTTCGTATACTTAAAAATGAATATTAAATATATAATAACTGTTTTAAGTACTTATGGTTTAATACAGAACAAGCTGGTAGCTCATCAGTGAAGTCCAAAGCATTGTGCTCACTTCCATCCACCTCCCAAATTTGTGCTGGGGTGGGGTAGGTATACACCATTTTATTCAGCTGAATTGTTGTATATAGTATTTTACCACCAGTCCAGCTACTGGAAAGTGTCACACATGTTTGTACAATTATTAATCTGTTTGAGATAGTAAATAAACGATAATCAAACAATTTCCTTTTTTGATGGTATCATAATGATACCAATATATGTTTGGGGCCTGATTTATTGAACTTGGTGTCTTGTTATCCAACACATTAGTATTAGATAACCATGCCTGACAAGAAACTTATCCATAGTTTACGTTTATTCGCCTTTACATCATTACAGCTAACATTATTGTTATCCATTAATTCCTGCATTTAAACTGTCTTAGGTAAATGCAAACATTACACATGGGATATTTGCTTAATCATTACCCTACAAGCTAGTATAGAATGCAACACTAATTGGAATGGTTTGATTCTTATGCCTGCCATAAATTCAGCAAACAGAAACAACTGTTGCATGCTCTGCAGCAAGTGCCCATTTCTTCAACAGGCAAGTGAAAAAGCATATGCACAGGTATTCACTGTATCAAGTCAAAGATGTTGGTATGTTGACTAAAACAAACATTGGCTAGTTTTATTTCTTCAAAGGTTCATTCCAAAAGGCAAACTGTATGGACTGTGATTATTTAACCAGATAATGAGTAGCAAAAATATGTAAATTAATGTGGCCTCTGAAGATACTGCAGAAATCACCCAACTATGGAACGATAGTAATACAATTTGGGCAACAAAGGAACTATATTAACCCTTTACCTCATGCAAGCATCTTTGGACGCCTCTACTCCATTCGCATGGAAGCACCTTTTGATGCCTCTACTCCATTTGCACAGAAGCGCCTTTTGACACCTCTAGACACCTGCTGTAAACATCAGCCATTTTCAGCCGGTTTTCGTAGCACCACCTTCGGGGACCCCCCCCCCATTAGATACTACATTCATTTCTGCGAATGACAATTATGTCAGATCACGTGGTCACTGTTTATGCATTGGTCGATATCTGCTATTTAAAGTAACTGGGTCATAATCTCCACTCTCCAAAATGGCAGTCGCGGATTTCATTCAGTACTTATGAAGTTTTCACGATTAGAATCACAACTATGAAAGATTCAATAACTTAGGTAAAGGCTCTCGTATTGATGTAGGCAGCAATTAGTTTTTATAAATTATCAAATTTAGATGACTTAGTGATGTAGACACACAGACGAAAAACATGTAAATTTCGGGTATGGGAAATGGCAGCTACAGTTGGTCACGCGGCCTCACTGATATGACGGTGAACAAGTTCTCTCAAGATTTTAAAGCACATAAAAAATTCTTCCATGAAAAATAATTACACAGCTATAACAATCAGACTTTACTCTTAATTTTTTCCACATATAATAGATGTGTACCAAAAATGTAAAATGGTTAAAATTGCTGTTAAATGTAACATACACTACATTGCTTAACAGTTCACAGGCAGGCCTATGTGTATGCGGTTGGCTAGGTAACAGGTGTTCTATTTAGAGAGCACTGCACTTTGTCACTATGCTCTATGAGGTAATGGGTTAATATAATTAGGGCAACTTGCTGCAGGTACCCAATGGGTTAATTTAATGGCCATATATTTGTCCCTGGACAAAAACATAATAAAATTCCATCATAAATTTTAACATGATTATTTTGTAATAATATCTTTTGGGTTGCCCAAAAGGACTTTGGCACTGGAAAAAATGCTTGCACAAACACTGATATATATATATATATATATATATATCCTTGAAAGGGATAGAGAAATGGTTAGTAGTAGTCGGGTACAGTTTATCTGAATTATATCAAAGTATTTGACTTTTGCCAGTTTAATACTATTAATAAACTAATTTGATCAAGATCCTATCCACACTCAAGATGACCTTTCACTAATAGCACTGTGTATATAAGAGAGATGCAAAGGCAAAATAAAACCAGATATGGCAGAATAAATAAAATAAAGAATTGTTTTATTTTATTTTATTGTCTCTAGACCTTTGAGTAGGGGAGATTAGTGGACACTCACTACCCATAAACAGTATGCCTAAATACCACCTATATCAATTAAGGGGCAGTAAGTATGGTTTCATAAAGGACCATACATTTATGCTCGAAATTTCATTGACACTGGATCAGAAATATGGCCTCAGTGAGTGGTAACAAACAATTGCTGATGGTTGGATGATGGATGCAGGGCATTATAATAAGCTCAAATGCCCTTCCTCCCATTCGAGCTTCAAACCTTTTGAAACCACACAACAAAAAATATTATTTCAAATCCTTTTATCCACAAGTCAAAACAGGATCAAAATACAGACTGATAGTGAGAGTAATGTGTTACTATTGTCACAGCACTTTACCAAATACACTGAAGCTCAGAAAATATTCCAGTGGTTTGGATCTCATTTTATTCCAAAGCAAAGCATAAGAATTGGAAACAACTGTAAGAGATATTTTCCAACAAAATTCTATACTCTAAAAAACTGTTTTTTAATTTTATATTTTTTAATCAGATCATTTTCATTTAATTTACACTTAGAAGTATCACTTTTATTCTGTAGGTAAACAAAATATCTTGATCACTTACCCGAAAATGAACTGTTATATTCCAAGGCAGAGCATCAGCACTTGCAAAAAGATCATACAAAACTCCAACTGGATAATGCCTGAAATTTAAAAATTATCTGAAACAAAATTATCTACTTGTTATCAGCCATATATACTATATTTTTAATCACAATGAAACAATTAATGGATATGTACATGCTAATCTTGTTTAATTTACATCACAAAAGTCCATTACAATCATAGTGAAATACTGTGATATCAGTATCTTTTGTTCAGTACTAATTTTTGTGGATTTCACAGCTGTTACCAACCTTGAAATTACAAACCAGTGAACATTAATCCTTCTATGGAAGCAATAGGACTCCATCAATCCCTCAATTTAAGTACCAATGACAATGTCATTTTTCATTAAACCCCCCAAAATGACAGCAACAAATTAAAATAAATAAACTTGCACTTAACATTTGTAAAAATATGGAAAGAAAAAAGAAACTGCTTGCAAGACTAATGCCTACTGCTGTTGGTAGTTATTCATAAATCTATAAATAAATGACAAAATCTGCTCATCACACATATAAATCTTGTTATGTTAGGTGACACAGTTCAAAATCACAGATAAATCTTGTTCCAAGTAGGTGATACTGTTCAAAATCATACATATTAAAATTCATATTCATGATAAAAGTAGGACAAAAGGATGCTAGCAAGAGTTGTAATCTACATAGATATATGATGATAACTCAGCAAAGAAGCAAAAGTGGTATAGGATTCTTGCTTGTTTATGATGACCCAACAAAAGATTTGAGTAGCAATTTGCCAGATACCTACACGCAACATATCACGACAAGAAACATTTCAAAAAACCATTAAAAAATATTAGCATTAAGTCAAGTAGGATAATATTTCCATGCTGTATATTTCTATTAATACCATTTCAGTGGTTGTCCTTCATATTCTAACCACATCTCTTCTATCTTTTCTTTGTCGGTGAACTGGGAAAAGTGTTTTTGAACTTTGTCTGTGACTAGGGGGAAGTAGGTTTGTCTAGAGATCATCAGCTGCAATTGAAAAGATTTACAAGTAAAAGAACATGTCACATGTCAAGATATCATATCTTTGCTACCTATACAGTGCAAACTCAATTACCCAGAGTACAGCTATGTGTATGGTGCAAACTCGATTACCCAGAGTACAGCTATGAGTATGGTGCAAACTCGATTATCCAGAGTACAGCTATGTGTATGGTGAAAACTTGATTACCCATAGTATGGCTACCGGTATGGTACAAAGTTGATTAACTAGAGTACAGCTACTTGTATAGTGCAAAGTTAATTACCCCTGAGTACAGCTACCTGTATGGAACAAAGTCAATTATCCAGAGTACAACTATGTGTATTGTGCAAAGTCAATTACCCAGAGTATGGCTACCTGTATGGTGCAAAGTTGATTACCCAGAATACTAAAACAAAGTCTACATTTAGTTAGTAGCCTTGATAAATGATACTAAGACAGAAACAGTTATCAACCAAAACATTCAAAATAATCCATGTTTATCTATTATGAGTTCTCAAATTGAAGTCAAAATTAAAGGTGAAAGAATATTACAAAAGTTCTATATCGGTTCTTCTTACATGACGGCTATCACACTAGTGGGCAATTCAAGTGAAACATTCATCGTTGTTCTGAAAATTTGCTTCAGCACATCAGAAAAACTAAACTGACTTAGTGCTGTCATAAAACTGATCCCACCCTTACTTTCCCTTCAATAAACTCTATGATTTTCAGACCAAAAATGTTAATAAAGATATGCTTTAAAAACTGCTAATGTGCTAATTTAGGAGGAACTGGCACCCATAACTTGAGTGCTAATTTAGGAGGTTCTGGTACTCATAACCTGAGAGCTAAGTTAGGAGGTCCTGGGGCCAATAACCTGAGTGCTAATTTTAGAGGTACTGGTGCCCATAACTTGAGTGCTAATTTAGGAGGTACTGGTGCCCAAAACTTTGATGTTAATTTAGGAGGTACTGGTACACACATCTTTGGTAACGATTTAGGTGCAATTTGTGCCCATAACAATGAAAACTTTTGATTTTTACCACAAACTATAAAAAAATATGAAACTTGGTTAAAGCCCAAGCTTTTACAACCATAAAAGCAGAATGCTGTTTCATACAAGAAGTTTGGAGATTAAAATTTATGGAAAGTTTAATGAATATATTTAATATTTCTAACAAAATAATAATGGCATGAGATTTGTATTCACTGAGTATTATTCATGTATACTGGGTAACAGTTATTGGTTTACAAGGTTACCGTATTCATACATATAACATGATAAAAATTCAATCAGCATATGTACAAAATGATTTATTTATCCCTCTGGACTTTTAAGATCAACTACTGCTTCAAGTTTTCATATATAACACTTTGAGCTTTAAAAAGCAGCAGACTCTCATACTGCATTTGAAAACACTTTGTACCAGCTGAGACTGTGAATGTTTTGCACACCAGTTGAGCACTAAGTGCCAAGTTACAGAGCATGGATCTAAATTCAGTTTTATTTTTGTTAACAATACTGAACAATCTCTCACAGTCAGCATTAGAATGGTAAAGAACCATTATTCTTTTCAAAACTTGACAAAGAAGAAGAAATGTATATCTTTCAGTTATTATTTCTTTCTAGCTGGGAAATAAGCTGAAAAAGATCAACTCTGTCTGCATGAAGTACACTGTCAGGTAGAGTGCCAATCTGATACTTCAGGAGTTCTCCTAATTTATCAGCAGCCTTTCTTGCAGTATGGTGCATCATATGACGGAGACAGCCTAATATGTACAATACATTTTTCAAAATATAGAGTGCAATTCCTTTATGAATTCTAGTCATCCTTGATGCAGTATCAGATGAAAACTCCATACAATTGTGCCAACTTATGTTTTTTCAAAGCATTATCAAGCAAATAAAAAAAATGTTTTCTCCACTGGAATCTGCTGTTAATTCTGGTAATGAAAGAAGAGCACTCTGACTGTGCCCATTTCACTGTCAATGTCTCTTACACAAACTGGGTACAACTTTTTGTCATAATCACTACTCCTGTCTGTTGCAATACTAAACAGCCCAATATTCATGGCTTCTGCAATTTTAAGTGAAGTTATCTTCTGCTAAACACCTAACAATATTAGATGATTTTGTTCTTGCACACACATATTTTCTGCAATTTTGGAATTAGGAAAATCCATCTGAACAAAGGTCCAATGTAGTCTTCTACCGCTAGGGGTAGTCCGTGTTCTATTAAAAACTTGGTAGATAATGCCTCTGCATTTATAAAATTCAGGTCCACAATTTAGTTCTGCTGTAAATAAGAAATTACCTTAGTATTGGAGTTAGTAAAATGAGCTAATTCAAAGTTTCTTTGTTTTACCACCACCAATATTAAAATCCTTTCTACATAGCCTACAAGGGGCATGAATGGAACACTATATTGTGTAATTCATGTATTCATCTCTGAATCGGTTTTTTGTCTTTTCCTAATCCACCTGTGAAATTATTTTAAAATATTTTTGCTCTAACACATGCATTAACTAGAATAAATATGACTTGATTTTTAGCGCCAAATACATACAGACTGGTTCTGTACCAAATATGAATTAGAACAAAGAATCTGCCAGCAAAGATTAAAAGTTAGAAAACCAGTCTGTTCTCTCCTAACTAAGGTGGCGCTCACCAGATAATATGTACTTTTGAGAGAGTGACGTATGTAAGGTGAAGTAGTTCGCATTTAAAACATGCACAGTGGAGAGAACGTTTGCATGCCTCTATGCTACATTAATGTAATGTGGATGATATTTCTTTTGGATATTGTACTTTTGGAAATTTTACATGATTTAAGCACACTGCTAACTAAAATGACTGCTCCCTTGTGTTAAAAAATCAGTCTGAATTAGTCTAAAGTACACTATACATAGCAGCTATTAAAATAGGGAAAATGAATTTTGCCAGACTAGACAATACCAGCTTCTGAAAGTGCAATGAATGAATTACCAAATACATAAAATGTAAAAAAAGTTATCGGCTCTTTTTTATACAATTGACCTCTGAAGTTCAGGAAGTGAAAATGACCAAGTAGAGCTAGCACTTTTTTGAAAGGTGCACATTTGAAGTAAGGCCAAGCTGTATACTCTATAACCCATAGTACACCCATCAATCATACACCAAAATAAAGGGAATTAAAGGTTCTTTGCATTATACCTAAGATATACAAGGTCTTTTTTAAATAGCCAGTATAACCAGTGAAGAAAGCCGGGGACATTCTTTTTCTTTCAATTCCTAACCCTATGCAAAATGCGAAACTGTATAGCGCCACCTTAAAGAAAATAAAAAAATGTTTGCAAGTATTTTTTTTTATTTTCATATAATTATGTATGATGTTCTGAATAAAATGGTACATTCATATTGCATTTAAGCATGAAAATAAGCTAATTATGATCATTTTTCTCTTGCTTACATAACTTGCCATGAGGTATGTTTGTGTGAGTAGTGACCTTAATTATGGGGAAATTAGAAGACTTAGAATATAGGAATAGAGTCAACTTAAATTTAAAACTGTTGCAATAAGTGACAGAAATATATGGTGAAAATGTTTCTTTTCATTTATTTGCAATGAAATAAAAAAATAAATGAAGAGAAAGTGAATTCGCTTCTTCCATATTAAACAATAGGCAAATATTTTACACTTTGACCTTTGACCTTTATGAAGCTGATGAGTTACCTCCCTTTTCTAATTGTAAAATTCATTGTTGATATCTCAGAAATAATTCTGGCTAGTTTCATGTTCCTGTCATTCAGCATAACATTGGTTGCTATGTTTACAAAATGTAATGTGCATTCTTAAAATAGCTCACTTTTATCATGGGGGGGGGGGTAGGCTGGACTTGTTAGAGACTCTGACACTCATAAATACTGTTCTGTGGGGAAAAAGGCAGGAGAATTATTCATAAGGATTGTTTTGATGCTTGCGACTTAAATGTTTCAGCCATATAAACATAATTAAATCATAAAAAATAATACCTACATCTTCTTTATGGTGGCGCTCACCAGATAATATGTACTTTTGAGAGAGTGACGTATGTAAGGTGAAGTAGTTCGCATTTAAAACATGCACAGTGGAGAGAACGTTTGCATACCTCTATGCTACATTAATGTAATGTGGATGATATTTCTTTTGGATATTGTACTTTTGGAAATTTTACATGATTTAAGCACACTGCTAACTAAAATGACTGCTCCCTTGTGTTAAAAAATCAGTCTGAATTAGTCTAAAGTACACTATACATAGCAGCTATTAAAATAGGGAAAATGAATTTTGCCAGACTAGACAATACCAGCTTCTGAAAGTGCAATGAATGAATTACCAAATACATAAAATGTAAAAAAAGTTATCGGCTCTTTTTTATACAATTGACCTCTGAAGTTCAGGAAGTGAAAATGACCAAGTAGAGCTAGCACTTTTTTGAAAGGTGCACATTTGAAGTAAGGCCAAGCTGTATACTCTATAACCCATAGTACACCCATCAATCATACACCAAAATAAAGGGAATTAAAGGTTCTTTGCATTATACCTAAGATATACAAGGTCTTTTTTAAATAGCCAGTATAACCAGTGAAGAAAGCCGGGGACATTCTTTTTCTTTCAATTCCTAACCCTATGCAAAATGCGAAACTGTATAGCGCCACCTTAAAGAAAATAAAAAAATGTTTGCAAGTATTTTTTTTTATTTTCATATAATTATGTATGATGTTCTGAATAAAATGGTACATTCATATTGCATTTAAGCATGAAAATAAGCTAATTATGATCATTTTTCTCTTGCTTACATAACTTGCCATGAGGTATGTTTGTGTGAGTAGTGACCTTAATTATGGGGAAATTAGAAGACTTAGAATATAGGAATAGAGTCAACTTAAATTTAAAACTGTTGCAATAAGTGACAGAAATATATGGTGAAAATGTTTCTTTTCATTTATTTGCAATGAAATAAAAAAATAAATGAAGAGAAAGTGAATTCGCTTCTTCCATATTAAACAATAGGCAAATATTTTACACTTTGACCTTTGACCTTTATGAAGCTGATGAGTTACCTCCCTTTTCTAATTGTAAAATTCATTGTTGATATCTCAGAAATAATTCTGGCTAGTTTCATGTTCCTGTCATTCAGCATAACATTGGTTGCTATGTTTACAAAATGTAATGTGCATTCTTAAAATAGCTCACTTTTATCATGGGGGGGGGGTAGGCTGGACTTGTTAGAGACTCTGACACTCATAAATACTGTTCTGTGGGGAAAAAGGCAGGAGAATTATTCATAAGGATTGTTTTGATGCTTGCGACTTAAATGTTTCAGCCATATAAACATAATTAAATCATAAAAAATAATACCTACATCTTCTTTATGGTGGCGCTCACCAGATAATATGTACTTTTGAGAGAGTGACGTATGTAAGGTGAAGTAGTTCGCATTTAAAACATGCACAGTGGAGAGAACGTTTGCATACCTCTATGCTACATTAATGTAATGTGGATGATATTTCTTTTGGATATTGTACTTTTGGAAATTTTACATGATTTAAGCACACTGCTAACTAAAATGACTGCTCCCTTGTGTTAAAAAATCAGTCTGAATTAGTCTAAAGTACACTATACATAGCAGCTATTAAAATAGGGAAAATGAATTTTGCCAGACTAGACAATACCAGCTTCTGAAAGTGCAATGAATGAATTACCAAATACATAAAATGTAAAAAAAGTTATCGGCTCTTTTTTATACAATTGACCTCTGAAGTTCAGGAAGTGAAAATGACCAAGTAGAGCTAGCACTTTTTTGAAAGGTGCACATTTGAAGTAAGGCCAAGCTGTATACTCTATAACCCATAGTACACCCATCAATCATACACCAAAATAAAGGGAATTAAAGGTTCTTTGCATTATACCTAAGATATACAAGGTCTTTTTTAAATAGCCAGTATAACCAGTGAAGAAAGCCGGGGACATTCTTTTTCTTTAAATTCCTAACCCTATGCAAAATGCGAAACTGTATAGCGCCACCTAAGCCATACAGCTGATATAAATAGAAACTGAGGTCAAAAATTTAAAGTAGAAATCAGCATGTTTCTTGGAAATAGGGCAACTGCTATAAATAGGACATAATACTGTTTGGAAAGTGCATGCAAGTCTTCAAACAAGCGTACTCTTATGTCATAGCTACATAGAAGCCATCTGTTCTAGAATACAGTCTGATGGATTATTGGAACATTAATAAAAATGAAAAAAGCAAATTAAGGTTTTTTTAGGAGGAGGATATATTGAAAATGCGTAATTCGAAAACAGTTATGCAAAAGGCGTAATTTAGTGTAAAAAAGCATAATGATTATGCCAAAAGCATAATGGTTGGCATGTATGTGTATTATGCTCTTAACAAAATCACACACCAGTTTTTCAGGTTCAGGATTGAAAGATTTTAATATTTTCATAAAATAGGATGAGAATTTTGTGTATGCACATACAATTTTATTTTGCAAGGTCACCAATTGTAAACAAATTTAATTTGCCATCAGAAAATCTGACCACGAATAAACTTCTTCCTCTTCTTCCAACATTGTGCCCTATTTAGACAGAATGGAAAAGTCATTTCACTGCATGGCTCTTGCTATAACTCACATGATGCAGACTTCATGAATTTCTAGCTTTTGGGGGAAAAAACAACAAATTTTTCTGTTGGATAAAAGAGAACAAAATCAACAAGCAACAACAAAGTCTGCTTCTCCAAATAGAATACCATAACACTGATTTACACAAATCTTTTATTACCTCGGCCAGGTGACAAATCAATCATATATCTAATGTGATTAATATATAGTTCACATGTCTCTTTATTTAGAATCCTTGTTTTCAAAGCCTCCAGGTCCTGGTCTCAAATCTCACCTGGATGGTTCAAAGGTCTCAGTATTGTGAGTTGATGCTTTCAGACCAGAACTTGCAGTGATTAATACCTGCATAGCTCTGAGGTCTTAATTAAGAGTTCTTGATTTCTGGGCTTCCAGGCTCTTGTCTGAATCTAAGTTTTCAAAACTGGTTCCACAGAAGATAGGATTCCTAGTATCTTAAGAAACATGACCTTGGTCTTACATCTGTAAATCTTACTAAGAGAACAGTGTGCAAGATATTCAACCCTATGAAGTATTTTTGAGCCCATGTTGAAGAATGATTAACAAATCAATTAATCCAATGAGTAAATAAAAGTCTAACTGGCATCCTAGTATCTACAGGAGCCATTAGCTTTTGCAACCTTGGTTCCCTTCGTTTTCTAAGCTTCTGACATGACCCTGTTATGGTGATGTGACCTAATATGATTCTGAGGAATTTTCTAAATCTTGGCTGTTTGTGTTATCAAATTCATGAAAGTGTTGAAAGGATGGGAATCAAGTTCATGATCAAGGGGATTCTTGATTTAGCACTGCAACCACTCTGACGGTCAATAAAAACTGAGTGTTTGGTACTGTGACCACTCTGATGTTAAATAGTGTTCGTGATGATAAACAAGAAAACGCCCAGAAAATGTGTAGCTTTGAAACAATTTGTTTTGAGCAAACTTTTAGCATCCTTGAAAAAACTGTTAGTTAGATTAAACACAGGCTATGTTTTACCATTGGTAATACATGCAGCTACCGAGTATTTTTTATATATTGCAATATTTAACTGAACACAGGCTACAAGTTAAAGTGGGGGAATAACAGTATAATAACTATTCATATATTAAAATAAACTCTACAACTATACATACAGATACAGGATCTGGCCTGTCTGCTTCCACTTCTTCCTGAACAAGAGTAAAACAAACAGGAAGACTTCCTTCCCAAACTTCACGTAGGATTTCACGATCCTCTGACATGCTGCTAAACTGTGTTCCCTAAAAACTGGACATTACAGCATCTACACACTGAAAATATAGAAATGCATAAAAGATATTGTAAAATTTTTCACAAGAGCTAATCTATCATCGTCACATAAAATGAAAAAGGAGTTCTAAGTGGGTCTGGTCTTTTTTACCTGTTTAGTTCACATGTGTTTGCTTGTGAATTTAAATTCAAACATGTATTAGAACTGTAGATGGGAAAAAAGTTTCAAGCACATAGTTGGAAACATTTTCTATTCCTGTTTGTCTAATTTATCTTCTTTCCTAGACCATTCTCAGCATTAAAAGGAGAAGTCATTTATACAACCAGCATTTTCCCATGGATGTCTCCCTGTCCCTGGAGAAAAGGTCTGATTCATAATTTAGAAACTGTCGATAGCTTCATTTTGAGATATGATTACCAGACAGTGGTATCTTGGAATTGCATTTTGTGATGCAATTACCAGACAGTCTTGGATATAATTAGTCTTGATATCTTGGAATAACCGTTATGGATCACTGCTTTCTCACCTGTATGCATGGGTTCAAGTCTTGAGATTAGCCAATGTGGGTACGTAAGAAAGCTTGCCAGTAGCTTCTTGTAGGTCAGTGGTTCTTTCCAGGTTCTTCCTCTACCAATGATACTGGCCGCCATGTATAGCCAACCTTGTGCTGAAAAATGGCGTTAAACCCCACAACAACAACAAAAATTATCTTGGAGATGCAATTATAACAAAATGCTACTTTTTGTTGGCATATACAAACACCCATCATATTCCCATAAAATTTAAATTCCCAATTGATTAGATTCAATAATCCGGATGCACAATATTCTTGAGAATTACATTTTTCCATTGTGTCCAGACAGTTGGTGTTTACTGCATTATTATTATTATTAATATTATTATTTGTAAGAGCTCAGGATGACTGTTTAAAGTTTCAAGGCAGATTAATATAATATTTAAGGTCAATAAAATTTCATGTTTTTAGGTAATAAGTGACTCATGTTTTCGTTTTTGGTAAATAAAAGTATACCTTTTTGTGAACAGTTATATAATGGCAAAAATAATTATTTAAAATTCAACAAATCAATCTCACAAAGACACATCTGAATATGAATTTAAACATTATTTTCAAAGAACCTTTGAAACAAATATTCCTGTCATTTAAAAACATAATCATGCTCTATTTTGTAATTATTATGCAAGGTATATCTTGAAGTGAATTATGTCTGGAATTTGTAATACAATCTTTCTAGATTTTCAGTCATAGAACCATATAGATAAAATTAAAATTTTCAAAAACACCAGACATCAGATTACAAATCTTTCTAATTTCAATCTAAGCAATATGTCAAAATATGTTACTAATTCCTATAAAAATCCACAAAAGTTTTGAAGACTGTTTTAAGAGTATATGAAATATCAGCATTCCCAAAACATTTTAATGTGAAGTATATCATTTCCTAAATGAGCAGTGTTTCTGTTTACCCCCATTTGTGCTTGAGACCTGTAAACTTTTCATCTGACCCCCAGTTTTGATACAAAATTTGTTTTTTTTACTCTGACTCCCAGTTCTGACATCAAGGTTTTTTTATACTTTCAGTCTTGCACCCTAGGGTATACATTGACAAGATACATTTTCTCAATAACTATGTATAGTTTTTATTGTCTGTCATATGTGCAAGAAAAATTTGAAAATGTATAGAAGATTGGTAAGCAATGTCCTCATATTGATAAACAACCTCAACCACCCCCATTTTGCAATGTACCCATTGAGGGAGACTGAGTCTATAATCAACATAATAACTTGAGTGATTTGTATTTTTAATGTAGCTTTAACAATTTTTCAGTCATATCGCTATGATATCTGCAGTGTGACAGTTTATAGTGATGTCTAGCACTGGGTCATAATGCCGCAGACACAAAGCATGATGTCCCACCCAGTCACATTATCCTAATACCAGGCCGACCAGCCCTAACACTAATCTCTTAATGCTGAGTGCCAAGCAAGGCAGCTGTTAGTAACATTTTTATAAGTCTTTGGTATGACTCAGCCGGGGATCAAACCCATGACCTCCTGCATCCAAGGTGGATGCTCTAACCACTAGGCCACTGGAGCGGTCCATCTTTTGATTTCAGTGAGTTTGAGCAACAGCTGAAAGTGTGAACATGCCCTGAGAATAGTACAACTAAAATGACTGGACAACATGCATAACTGATGATGATGAGCATCATGTGTATAAGGTTTCATAGCAATCCGTTAAAATCTGCATGAGAGGCCACGTTAATTAAATTCTGCTATATATGGCATCCATATAAGGGCAATAACCCCTACAAAAAATAATGGTAACACATAGATCTATCAATACATGCATCACTAGATTACCATAATTACCAAGTTTCACAGAAGTCCATAAGCATGAGTCCCTTGAAGAGACTGAAACACTATTGATCACAAAGAATTTCCAGAAATCATCTTGTTTTAACTGAGTATGTATACCTACTCTGACATCCTCAGTAAACTTCAACATAAAAATATGGGAAATTTTGTTCCCATATTTTTTAGTTTACAAGACACCTGGTGCCTGTAAGTGCAGAACAAAATCCTTTTTCATGGTGTTTTACCTTGAACCTGATATCATGCATAGCAGACTGTTAAACTTGCTTTTGAATTTCTTGGGGGGAAAAAAGAACCCATCATTCAAGGTATTCTTCAAATATATCCACCAACTGGGTTCAATTATAAAAATCCACTATTGTATGTTATCATTCTTACAAGCCTCTACAGCTAAAAACTAAAGTCAAGACCACAGACCTCATGCTATTAAAACCTTAGCAAGATCAAAACTAGAATGCTGTTGAAGTATTTGGGACCCAAATTCAGAAGTAAATGTTAAAAACATGTAATACACAGAGATCTCGGAAACGCTTAATTACGTGTATTTGGATGCCAATTTTTGATCTGGGATGCAGAAAATCACTGAGGCGAGAGTCCTCTGTACACATGCAATAGGTGTGTGGCAAAATTCAATGACTCGCCAGTCTGCTTCAGCCACCTGCTTTCATGTTCTTTTTTATATAGTCTTATAAAATGGTCTTTCAGTCACTGAATTCTGTCTTTGTAAATTTAAGCACCACTAATTGATGAACACATTTTCCCACAAAGCAGGTGCCTGAAGCAGGACTGGCAAGTGTGTGAATTTTGCCACATACCTATTACATGCGTATGGAGGACTCCTGCCTCAGTGATTTTCTGTGTCCCAGATCAAAAATTGGCTCCAAATACACGTAATTAAGCGTTTCTGAGATCTCTGCACATTATACATTAAATATGACACAGTAATGCATGTATTAAACAATGAAAAGGAATGTAACTGTAAGTAGTATTCATCATAATGGTATGTTCAATTAGTGCTCTATTAACAAAACTGGCAAGAATTCCAAACTCACTAGTGTTAATGGGATTAAGTAATTTAAAAAATCTCAACATACTGTGGCCTCTCCAAACATATGTATGTATGTATGTATGTATGTGTGTATATATATATATATATATATATATATATATATATATATATATATATATATATATATATATGTGTGTGTGTGTGTGTGTGTGTGTGTGTGTGTGTCAGTTCTTGCTTTTTGCCCACTTCTATCAATTTCAACTTAAACTTTTCTTAATCAAGAAGCACAGACGTACAAGTTGCTCAGTTTCCTCGCACGAGATAAATACTCCCTTCTTAAAAGTTAAACATGTCCCGCTTAGATTTAGCCACAGCTCGAGAAATGTCTGAATCGGAAACCTATTCCTGATCCGGACCACCAATCGCATTATCATCACCTGTATGTCAGTGTGGGCCGATCCCTGGAAAATACTCTCTTAAAATTTCTTACACTTAACAAGAAAAGACAGCTGACGGCACTCTCTGCTTCTTTTTATGGGTAATTTACACGTCATATGCTCCAGAAAATCGTAACGAAATCATGATGGGTGAGGATGATCGATTAGTCCATGTACCTCACGCGTGAAGAGTCAAATGCAAGGAAAAGTTACTCTTATCCAAAAAAGGATAAAATGTATATACAAATGTTGTTCTAGAACTGATGATGAAAAGATAGGCTCAGACGAAGCATGTAAACCGAAAATGACAACGGTTTGAAATGTTTAACCAAAACATTATCAAATCAAATCTATATGCTCGCAAATTTTATTTTCTTAAATAATGATAACACTAATCTAAGTATCTTGCATAATATATAGTCATTTAAATTTGTCATTTGATACATGTAAACTGACCACGTGTTTTTCTTTTTATGTTCTTGTATTGCGTCTAAATTCCAATTCAATATATATATTTAGTATTATGAGCTTTTTCTCTAAGAAGGCTCTGTCTTAGTCTTTGTCTAGGACACAGGGGCTCGCATAGTTGCTTACAATGTAAGTGCCATACATATAGTATAAAAGAATACAAATATATAATTTTATAATAATATATTATTTTATACTATATGTATGACTGATAGTTAAATTGTTTAAAAAATAATAATAAAAACATACGAGCCCCTATAGTCTTGACTTAACGTGTCTATAAACTATCGTCTTGTAATTGCATGCTGTATTTAATTTTAGAAGCTTTAGAAACGAAATAAAAGTAACTATGGCTATATCTACAGAGGTAGTTGATTTTCAAAGAGCAAATGGCTGATGGGACAGAGCCATTGTAAGGGTCGGAAGATACGGACGACCGTCTGGGGTGCTAAGCGGGGGGGGGGGGGGGGAGGGAGGCACCATTTTGCAATTTGAGGTATTCGTTTCCGAGGGCGAGGACGCCAAAGACGACGCTAGCATGGAGCGCAGTTTCGTCCAGCAAAAACTTGCAATGGCCCTGGAATGAAGTTTTGAACATCTGTTTCTATTTAAATAGGAAGAACGCTTTCGAAGTGGGATCTCACCCACATACAACAACTAAATACAAATATGATTGACTGATATTCAAATTCCAGTTCTACCATCATCTATATATTCATTGTTTGACCACTTTCAATACTACATGAAACAACACAAACATCTTACATTTGCTGGCTCACTTTCTATACTGCTCTTTGATTTGAATGAGATGACTCAAGTGATGAAAATAAAATATAGCCAAGATCATTAACGTACTATGGGGGGAGGGGCGGACGGGCGGCACCAGAGGTTTTGGGGCGCCAAAACACTCGCAGTATTATGAAACTGCCGGTTCGGCCTTATTCGTTACCCTATAGGTCCTCTGCCATCCATTCTCGACTCTAATACGCATGATCTAGTTAGACCCAACGAGAGGTGTAAATAATTTATTGTAAAGAACACATTACCACGTTGTAAAAGAGACTCTGGTTGAGTATATAAGAACATGTATTGATTCTAGACGCTTTCATCAGTCACTAAACACCCCCATAAGTGGATGACATTAACGAGGGGATGCTCAACATTATTGGGTACGTGCGACGGTGACCCGACTAAAATGATGTTGCTGCCGTACTCGATGATGACTCGTTTGCGTTCATTGAGGCAGACTCCTTTCTGTAAAATGTTTACATCATCGAGCTCGCCATGGAAAGTACGAGTGGTAGTCATGCTAAGAGAACATGTAGCAGTGGTTTTGTCAATTAGATAAAGGCTCGATCGTACGTAACTAGGAATCTCCATGGCATTGGGACGCAACAAAGTAACCTGCCTTGGAAATATGAGCAGTGTGGCAGAACGTGACATTACGATTACTGTAGAACTCACGCGCAAATATGACATGAGAGATTAGGTGCTCGACCTTGCCTGAAATGTGGCATGGGACTCAAATCACGCAACTAACTTTGTCAGCCCAGTGGATTTGTTCGTGAGTACTATGAATTGCGCAGACAAAAAGTCAAAACCACAAACACCTGTGACTACGCAATCACAAACACAAGCAGACACCACCGCAAAAAAAAAAAAAAAAAAAAAAAAAAATAGACGAAATAATCACCAGGATTGAAGCGATAGCTGTTTCTGATCCTCACCAAATACCAAAATTAAAACAAGCCATCCATTTAGTATAACCACGACTACTGGGTCACAGGTAAGACAACTCGCACATCAGCATGGCATACACATACTAGGTCGTATAAGAAAAGCAAACCTAATTCAATTAATGAGACCTATCTTTGCGCTGAATTAGCAACTATTACCACTACCACCACCCAACCGGTTGCCACTTCAGCAGCTATAGCAACATTAAAAACAACGGTGAGATAATTAAGTCAATTAGTGCGCGAGCGCAATATTTGAGTATCCTTTGGTGATATCGAGTCTCCTGTGCAAGTGACCAACCTCTTAACTAAGGTATCGCTGTTTATGTGTTCGCTTATGACAAAGGCTTTGATGCATTGGCACTATCTCGCTATGGTTAGAACGGCCGAACCCAAAGTGATTCTTTCCTGCTGAATGCAATAAAAGAATCAGAATCGGTATGGCACTTCGTATGGACAAACAAATATTGGCCGGCTGCATTAAGGACACAGTAACCATGCACATAAAAAACATCCGTGCAGACGTTGCATGCATGTGTTCAACACTCAAGAATTGCTCAACATGCACGACTTTTACTGTTGCGGTATCAGTGGAAAACTGGAGTGCACACCATGCTCGAGCCTGGTGAAAACAATGTCAAATTTACTGCAGTGCCGCGAAAGACAAATGTCCCGAATGTCATCGACGCGAATTTCGAATGTCTATTTGTTGCCTTAGAACGCAGCTCTGCTAAGGAAGACACAGATACATACGCCTGATATTGACCAGACAGGGCAAGGTGCAGAACAAATTCCATGCGAGTTTTGTTATGTAGTGGTTTTAAGTGATGGTAAATCAGAGTCGTCAGTCCTTTATTGTGCTCGTGAATTCGTCGCAGCCACTCATTGCTCAATTTGTAAAAAAGTTTTTACTTTTTTCATCGATGTCGTAGCTTATGGCCACTACAAAACGTGTAATCTGTAGTTGAGAAGTTATCTCAACAAAATCAAAATTCATGGTCATATAAGCGGTAGCCACGGTATCCGACTCACCGATTAGCGTGTTCACTATCAGCATGGAAAACTACAACACGTTTTGATTGCGACAATTGCAGTTCATCGATTCGATTCTAGAGAAGTTAGCGACTAGTCTTACGGCAGAGAAATTCAAAGTCACTCGTCGTCGATAATGTCCAACCAATACTGACATGACCACTTGGAAAGGCATGTATCCGTACGAGAATATTAAGGACTGGAGCAAATTTGCCGAGACTCGGCTGCCACCGATCGAAGCGAAAGTGTTTCCGCCTCCTACTACGAATATGCAAAGAAAGTTTGGCATGCGTTCGAGTGCAAGAACCCGAGCAACCATCACGATCTGAATCTGCGCACGAGTGTATTGTTGCTCGAGAACATGATTGAAGCATTTCATGACACCGCCATGCATGTACCAAGCTCGATCCCGCTCATTACTTTTCTGGGATGTTCTGGTATGCATTGCCGTCCAAGACCAAAACACAGCTGAAATTACCTGTCAGCATCTGTTTATCAAGCGATCACTTTGTGGCGGAATATCCACGTCAAGTCACATCTACCCTCGTACCAACAACCCCAACGTGTCAGGGTATAACCCCGCTGACCCCAATAGCTACATTGTGTATCTTATAACAATAATTTGTATGGCTGGGTCATGATGCAAACGTTGCCATTTGATCGATTTCAGTGGATCGACCCTGCGTACATTGATCTACTACATGAACAATCACAACCTTATGTGACCACGGATACCCCTTTGAAGTCGACCTGGAATATCTGAGCATTTACACGAGGCCCACAATGATTATCTGCTGGCTTAAGAAGTGCTGTCCGTGCGAGGCTTGTGGTTGTCCCCGTATCGCAGCTCAGTCGTTCACGAGTCCGTCCGTATATACACCAAATGTACCAAAATCGTCCCGAGTCTAAGGACAAATCACAACTATCTACTTACTGTTCATGCGACGTCTGCAGTTATAACTGAGACTGGGTATGCCACCAAGAACTACCGAGTGCTCAGATTTCATCAGCAAACTTGGATGGACCCGCACAGTCAGATGAATACGGACCAAAGCACAACGACCACGAATGACTCTGAAATGGACTTTTCAAGCTCATGAACAATGCCGTGTTTGGGAAAACCATGGAAAATCTGTTCAAACGAATCCGCGTATATCTTGTCCTGATAATAGCTAGCAGAACAGACTCCGAAGGCGCATTGCGGACCCGGTCTTTGAGTCCAGAAAAATCTTTGATGGTGGACTTGGTGACGTTTACAGTAAAAAATCAAATTCCAAACTGACAAAACTAATCTATGTGGGATTGTCCGTATTGGACTTGTCGAAGCTGCTCATGTACGAGATTTTCTATGACAAGATCAAACATGTTTACCCGGATCGGGTCAAGATGTTGTGCACAGACACTGATTTGCTGATTATGCATATCGCCACCGATTATGTGTAAGCGGACATGGCATATCCAAGTCTGGCCAATGAATTTGATATCAGCCAGTATCTGAAAGAATATTCGTTGTCTAGTAAAGCCAGCAAAAATGTTTTTGGCAAGTTCAAAGAGAAATGATCAGGTAAAAACGGTCGGAGAGCATGTGGGGCTGTTACCCAAATTGTACTCGATTGTGATCGGGCCCAAATCATTAAAAATGCCAAGCGTGTTCCACGTGTCATTGTGCAGAATGATCTCAAACTGCACCTGGAATGTCTTCGAGACCGTCTTGAGTTCGCACACACGGCAGATATTATAATCTCCATGAACCCTGTGTATACCGATGCACCAAGGCGAGTTTATCCCAGCTGGATACCAAGCGACGGGTACTCCTTGACGGAATCATTACTTACGCGGTTGGTCATCGCGCTTTTGAGATTGATCGATGTCCGAGGACATCCGTTAATGACGTGTCAGCACATATTCTACGGGAAGTTCCGTATCAGCAGTGTGTGTGTGTGTGTGTGTGTGTGTGTGTGATTGGGATTTTTAGATTACTTTTAACAAGTTTTTAGTCATATCGCTACGAT
The DNA here is from genome assembly GCA_028554795.2 of Sinohyriopsis cumingii. NCBI lineage: Eukaryota > Metazoa > Mollusca > Bivalvia > Unionida > Unionidae > Sinohyriopsis > Sinohyriopsis cumingii. The sequence goes on from JAPYKE020000488.1 coordinate 258,691, forward strand.
GTCTGCAGTGTGGCAGTTTATAGTGATGTCTAGCACTGGGGCATCATTCTGCAGACACGAAGAAAGATGTCCCACCCAGTCACATTATCCTGACACCGGGCCGACCAGTCCTAACACCAACCTCTTAAAGCTGGGCGCCAAGCGAGGTAGATTTTTGTAAGTCTTTGGTATGACTCGGCCGGGGTTCGAACCCATGACCTTCCGCTTCTGAAACTGACGCTCTAACCACTAGGCCACTGGGACCGTCGTATCAGCAGTAACGACTGGCAATTTTTCTCACACAAACGCAGCACGACTTCGCCGCTCCTCTACTACCATCGAAAGCGATGCTATTCGTGCCCCTTACCGCTCAACTTGCGAAAGTGATGTAGAACTCCCTTTCTGCTTTTCTTGTAAAAGTGATGCCATGCGTGTACCTACCAACATACCTCATTGATACACTTGCAAACCACTCTGGATACCACTCAATGGACAGACCAGTTATTACATCGCTCTGAATGGCTGCCACTTGTACAGTTCAGTATGGCGAATGCTAACGAGTACAAAACCATTATCGAAGAAGCTATACTCTACGTTCATCATGTGGAAGTTTTAATAAAATTGTACCCAAACCATTGTGTTCCAAAACCTTTGAGTCGAACTTTGCACATAAACATTACTTGAGATATTACTTGATAATGTTTGAAACCACAGGATAGTTAGGTACCAACACCAGCCACGGCATTTCATACGATGATTTTGCAGGAGGATATGCTTTCTGGGGAAGAAATGGACTGAATGAGGAAATCTGCTAAGAGGAGGAAGAATAGGAAATGAGCGAGGAGGAGGAAAAAGTCACGACACTTGGCCAGTCGTATCTCTTCGCCCTGCCAAGATGAAACAGCCCCAATACATATACTCACTTCCAGACACCACCAGGACACAAGACGATAGCTTCTTCCCCAGCAACTACAATGTAACCACCAACTAAAAAGTGACAACCGACTAAGAACCAGAACCCGACAACGACTTCGATGCCAACTGTCACTGCGATTCTTACTTCGATCTCATAGATGAGGAGTAGACACTTGAGGAGAAGAGGAAAGCAATCTGGACAGACAACATATACTAGACATGGAATTGCTGGAGGCCTTGGAAGACAAGAGGTACGCCACCAACTTTGTGCATTGACTGGCGGTCACTAAAAATATGGCTACCAAAACCGTCACAGTGGCTATTTGGAGTACACAAAATGCGAACCTTTTATAGGGATGGAATGTGGAAGACTGCAGAGTCGAGGATCACCGGAGCAGCCAAAACAGTTATCTGCAGAGACAAGCACTTATTAGGGCTACTGTGAAATTGCTGTGGGGGGTTTTCATTTTGACTTTGAAAACCCGTTTTATTTCTAACCTGCTAAATGCACTAATTTAATCCATTTGATCACCGTTCAAAACTCACTCGATACAGTTGTAATTTCAATTTATTTTTCGAAACTTACAAGTACACTATGTACAAAAAATTTGAAAATAGTGTAGGATAGGAAAATTTTAAACTTTAATGTTTGATTTTAATTACAAGTGTGGTTTACACAAAATTGGTTTTAAGGGACAGCCCAAATTTGCTAGCTTGGCAGTTTTCGATCCATATTATATATATGGCATTTCAGAAGAACTCCGCCGCGACTCCAGCCGGACTTCACCTTTCCCGTCTCCAGACATGCGTATATTAAATCAGGTAATTAAGAAGTGTCTGGTGCATACACTAAATCATCGAATGGGCATCTGCTGAAAGTTAACTGGTCTTAAAAGACCAATTGGCCTCGTACACGACCTTAATTCATGAGCAATGAATCAGTCGTGCTGGCTAATCAAACCCTCCGTGGCCAAAGGGACACATCTCCCACAAAATTGACAATCACAGGTAAGTCTCAATATTATACATATATAACTGATCTCAATAAAATCACCTGAAACCATACACCAGCAAAATATGGTAAAATCAATCTTGATAATTACGAAAAATCTATAAGTATAATTATTGATTCATAATAGCTGCCCACTCCCAGTACTACTCGCGAAGATACATATATGATCCTTACTTCAAAACAGTTTATTCATTTTATATACATACTTACAAATCTTGCATGTAATATCCTTCTTTCCTTCAAATACAAAAATAAAAAATAAAAAAATAATAATCTGATAACCTCTCATTGTCCATCTTAGTACTGGTCTCGGAGAATTGTCATGACCACCTTATACTTATTTTTGGGCCGCGTTATTGTCTCGCAAATTTTGTTGTGCAGAGTTCGGTAACCGTCAGACTAATTAATAGTTGGGAAAATGAAATAAAGAGATCCAGTCCCATTGTAGGTATAAATGACCCCTCCATTTCTAGACGTGACCAAACATTTAAATTACTCGGACACTGCAAATACCCTGTACAGTGTCTAACATTTGTATTCCTTTATTTTTTAATAAACATATTCTTCGCCAGCTTTGCATTTAGTTACACAAAATTGATAGTATTTCCAAAAATCAACCATATTTTATACATGTTACTGGTATATGGATGTGCAGTGTGTGACGCCATGTCATCGCCAGTAGTATGAAACAGGGTTTCGTTTTGTCTTACTTGCCCATTTTGTGGCCCTTTTACCCGTTCTTGCTTCTATCCACAATGACCATTTATCCCCTATGTGAGCGTTGCCTGTAGTTCACTTTGAATTTAGATTGTGAACAAGGCAAACATACACTTGGCGCGAGGGATTTAGCCATGGTGGGTAGAGACTCGTTCGGATGGAAAATTCGGCAAAATGGGCCAGTTAGGCATATACGGACGGGCCTCTTTATTATATGTGCATTGATCATTTATGCTGGTAGAAAGAGGAAAATATAGTAGAGCTGTGAATATTTTAATATTAAAGAAATTGTCAGTGTCTGTTTTATACAGTGAAACTATTAATTCACAAAGCATATTGAAGGAATAGACGGAAGTCTCAAATGGGGACATACATCTTCCAAAAGAATGGGATGTCAAAAATGTGACCAACAAATTGAGACCGCTGTATTTTTTGAATGCTTCATACAGATTTGTTAAAGAAACACAAAAGATGTTGTACGAATTCTCGGAAACAAATTCAGGGCACATTGACAAGTTGGTGAATCTGGAAGTGACCTTAGAAATGGAACGAAACAAACTTTGGCAGATTTGTTAGGAAAACAAAACGAAAAAGAAACTGCAGAATATCTTGCATGAAAAGTATATCCTCTAACGAAAAAGGCTAACCCATCCATTGCGTACGTAGTGAGTGACGTTTTCGATCAGATCAACGACGAATTTTTTTATTTACCAGGTAGCATTTTTTGCCGGTTGCAACGATGCTAGTATACTACCGTCTGGTTCTAGTTTGGGTAATTTTGTAAACATAGGTTTTGTTGTAGGATCCACAGCCAATCGATTTCATCTGAGGCATCCTCCTGAGGTTTTCCGTCCGGATGTACAAGCCCGTCCATCCCGTCTCTACCCAACATGACTAAATCACTTGCGTCACCTGTCTGCTTGCCTGTGTGCACAATACAGTTCAAAGTGAAATACAGACAACGAAATGGTCATGGGGATAGAGGTGAGGACCGGTGGAAAGGCCGCAAAGTGGACTAGTAATGTAAAATGCCCAGTCACATACTACTTCCCTTCTAATAAAGACACTTTACATAAATTATATAATAATCACGAATCTGCTGGAGACTTTGTGATGATGATGATAACTAACAACAGCAGCACATGATACTACTACTACTACTACTACTAATAATAATAATGATACCTCCCTCAAATTACCATAACAATCATAACTTAAAAAGGCAGATACAGTACCCACAACTGAGTACCGTTCGTGTAGTTAAATGGTACGGTTACACGTTCCACACATTTATTATGAGTCAGTACGTTACTAGTTGTTTGCGAACTGATGAAAAAGTCTTATATACTCCTCATTTTACAAGCATGTGCATTGCTATCTTCTTTTTAAAACAAACAACTACGATCATCAGTTCATCAGAAATTACAATGTGAACTTCAAATACAAAACTAAAATGAGCTAGCTTCTAACAGTGTCACGTGACTTTTCCCCATCGAAAGTTATCACAAATCGGGTAATGTGGATGTATTTATATGGACCCCACCTCTTGAAAGGGACTGTAAGTTTCCTTGCTATTATAGGCATGGTTTTAAATTTGCCATGTGGATTATAACTAATAATTTACTACATTATCACCAGCTAGATTCAATAATCAGATTATGATACATGTGCACACATTTTCATTTGGCAAGTTGACTTTCGGGTCACATAAACAGTGGGGCGAAAATGGGGATCGGTGGGTAGTCACTTCGAATTCCTGTCATTCTTATATACTACAAAAGCATGGGACGGGGGTTGTGACTTTTAGAAAAATGAATCGATAATATGCATTGAAGTGTCGCATTCGAGGATGGTAATTAATAAGCACATCTAGTGTACACAATGTAATGAGCTCATTTGTCTTGAGCAGGTTGTTTTTTTTTTTGCGATTCCTTCAGCAGGCGACCACTAAGGCACTACACAGTCGCTGTTACCACTATCACTGTGACAACTTTTACGTACAGATTTGGACGCAATATTTATTCTAGTCCGAGTTTCCTCCGACCCTTCCGACACCATTATTAGTTTTTAACATTTATGTTGGGGGTGTAAAGGGTCAGCATGTGTGTTACTCCTACAGTGTAAGACATAGCACATGATTTTGTTTTAGTGCTATATCTTACTATCCAAATAACGGCATTTGGTTGACATGGGAATGAGTAGTTAAAGTTTCAGGAATATCTCACACACTTGGCCGCCTATTTTGACACTCTTCCACTAATTTATGTGTAATTAATATACTTACTGTACTGTCTTTATCCTGGTGGAATGATAACATGACACTAGCAAATGGACGCATTTTCATGTTCTGTTGACATACATTTAAATTTGTTGCAATGCGACAGTAGACAAGCTATGCAAAATGACGTTTAAGTAGGTTCATTTTGGGGATATGTTTCTTGAATGAAACAAAACAAAATGTTTACAGTTCCAATATGCATAATGTATTTTTAATTGTTTCGTTATTTCAACTTAACTCGATTTTGGCATTCCCAGCTTTCATTGCTTTCCAGCCAACTGAAATGTAAGCTAATGAAACTTGAAAACAGGTACATTTCTTTTGTGTGAATTTGAATTTATTAGAGAAAAGACACCAGGGTAAGTAAAGTCTGGCAAAAACATTATAACTTTACTTTGCAAAAAAGGGATGTTATTGGTTGCCTGCAGTTGTATGTATATTCCTAAAAATTTGACTTTTGTTACACTGTTAGTCAACACCAAAACACACTACACAGCGCCTTTAGTTAGGCAGTAAGAATCATGTCCCCTTATAACAAATAAATCAGGTTATGTGTCATACGTTGTAGGACTATGCATGTGTCTGTATGTGTGATTTGGACTTTTAACGTAGCTTTAAAAAAATTCGGTCATATCACTACAATGTCTGCAGTGTGACAGTTTATAAGTGATGTCGAGCACTGGGGCATCATGCCAGATACATAGCATAATGTTCCACCCAGTTACATTATTCTGACACCAGGCCGACCATTCCTAACACTAACCTCTTAATACTGAGCACCTAGCAAAGCAGCTGTTAGTACCATTTTTGTAAATCTTTGGTATGATTCTGCTATGGTTTGAACCTGCAACTTTCCGCATCCGAGGTGGACACTTCAACCACTAGGCCACCAGAACTTGGATTATCTTTATTCTAATACAGACATTATGTTTAAGACACAAATTTGGCAAAGACTCACCAGAAAAGGTACAATAGAAATGTGCCATGCTACTACACAATTCTGCCTTGGGAACATTTGTCTCCACAAGTGCATCCCAATTGTTCAGATTTGTATACATACAGGCATGTTTTACCTATACCCATTGGTCTTATAATGCTCATAAGTAGTGATGCTAAAAGAAAGGGATGTGCTTGAATTGTGTTCCCATTGAATAGTTTTAACCTTCCTTTGAGTGGTCTGATTATACGCCTCATGCAGGATTTCAAACCAGTAGATTTACAAAATTTGATTGACTTTTAAACAAGTAGATTTTTTACTGGCATAAATTTTAGGTTCTTTAAGGGGATTGAAAACAAAATAACAGGGAGGTCAAGTGGTCAAAAGCACTCACTGTTATGGATCACTGCCATCTCACCTCTGTCTGAATGGGTTTGAGTTTTGGGCTCGGCCAGTGAGGGTATGTGAAAAGCTTGCCATTAGCTTCTCATGGGTCAATAGTTCTTCACCGGATTTTCTGGGTTTTTTCCTCTACCATTTTTTATGTCATCTATATATTATTATGTGTTTAGGCTCGAATAAACAGTAACACAGAAAGAGTGAAAACAACAAGCTTTTTAAAATTTAACAAATAATTTATTTCTTGAAAAATTCTGTAAAAATGAGAGAGAAAAAGAAGAATTTATGGTTTCAAGATTCAGATCCAAAAATATTCTTGGAATAATCCACAAATTCAATTGCAAAAGTCCTAGTAATAAATGTTCTAATAATTTCAAGTTAAATCCTGCTGGAAAATCCAAGATGGATGATGATGACGAATGCTGTAGTCAGTATTGTGCTTATCTACAGTTCCTTGTAGAAATACAAATAATGGCACTCCAGTGTTGGAAATCAAAATTAAATTTGTAAGAAATGTCTTTCCAAAAGTTCTATGTTAGCACTCTTCAAATATTTCCAGAGAATAAAGAATTAATCCTTTTGAAATCCAAATGATCTGAAGATAATTAACTCAAAATCTGGCAACAACAAAGAAAACAACTTGATACCAAGTGTAAAAGCCCACAAATCTGAGAAATCTCTCTTTACACATCACTATTATAACTAACAAATGTGTAGTTATGGAAAAACCAGAATTGCGAAATCAAAGGGGTTGATCATGTTTATATCACATACACAGAATATGGCCTTGATTAGACCAATTATTTTATTCCCAGAATAAAAATTTAAAAAAAAGTGTTTACTTCTTAACCCACTTAGTTCCATAATGACCCTAACAACAACCAATCATTTTAAAATAAAATAGAACTTTGTTTACTAATTCTGTATCCAGGTCAGAATTTAGATCAGCACCTGTTGTTTATAAACTAACAAGGTCAAACAATTTTGTGAAAAAAGTATCATCTCTAGTGAATAAATTTACATTACAATAGCATGTATAAAAAAAAATAATTTCAAACTGACAATTAAATTAAAATACATATATATTAAATCAGATATACATAACAGTAAAGCCAGTCTTGTGCTGAAAAATGGTGTTAAATTCTATAACAGCAGCATTAAAAATAACTGATTTTTTGGCCATAATATGTATTCTCTTTTTATCATATAACAAGTTTTAAACATAAATCAGATTCTGATGGCATTGTTATATTAACTCATTCGGCCCTGGAGGTTTTTGTCATTTTCGCCTGAAATGCAAGTAGGAAAGACATTTTGGGTGCTGTTTCTGAATACATCCTAATACATCGAGTTTCAAAAGATTTTCCATTAGCCTAATGCCTAGTTGTATTAAAAACATTGTTTTCCATTGGTTATTTTGCTTGCACATGAACAGAAGGGTAAAAGTTTGGTTTTTTTGCTTAATGGACTCCTCATTTTCGTATGGAGACCACTGTTTAATCCAAATGCCCACCTTATCCTAGTTTTTGCAAAGGTTCACCTGTCTGTGTGCAGTTCAGACCGGTCTGCCTTTGATCTGAGGCCAAAAGGTCTAAAAATCTGGACACAGAATCGATTCCAACCATGAGCAAATTTTGGGTGAAAAAAAACGGGTACAAAAAAATTAGGTTTTTCCCTATGTATTTTGTAGTGCAACTAGAACGTCCAGATTATTTGGTATCATTGTAGAGCTATATCTGTATGCTTTTTTGTAATACCAACCACTTTGGTCTATCTTAAATGACCATGATGCTGCAGAGCTCAGAAGTAGGGTACAGCCTCATCACGCCTACAGGCAGGATTGGGGCTGAATGAGTTAATAGTAAATATGAGTGGGTACATTGTCAACGAAATTTTTTCTGTTGTGTATGTTGTAGTTCATTGCAAAGATTTTTTTAATAACATCCAGTAGAGTTTTTGAAAGCTCTGTTTTTGTCAGCATTAGAATGTTGTAATGACATTAATTCAGTCTAAGTTTTCTTGTTGCTGGCTGTGTAATATAGCTGAATGCTCTCCAGTAGTCTGTACATTATGTTCACAACACAGAGGAAGTTCCTGACTTAGACCTTAGATCTATTCCTGGGTCTTGTCCTCAAGGGCTTCTTTCTTTTTATGGCTCAGATCCAGAATGCTTCACCACTATAAATACAAATAAATTAAGATTGATTTAAATGGGAAATAACAGTGAAAAAATACATGGTATATTTATGCTTTCATGAATAATTTATCCCAACTTTAAAATGAACTATCTTGTAACATATTGTTAACTGGTATATTTTATCTAGGGATTGAACTTTATTATGTGCATGAAGACTTAAACTTAGTTCTAAAATACAGAGGATACATATCTTTGCAACACACAACCCAAGCTTAGAACCTTTCCTGCTTGCCTGCACATGCTTAAATTCTGATATCCAAGCATTGTTGAGGGCCTGTGAGTGGCCGATTGGATTAAAGCGCTCACCATTATGGATCACTACCATCTCACCTCTGTCTGTGGGGGTTTGAGCCTCAGGCTCAGCCAATGTGGGCTTGTGAGAAAGCTTACTGGTAGATAGCTTATCATGGGTTGGCAGTTCTTTCCAGGGTTTTACCTGGGTTCTTCCTCCACCAATTATACTGGCCACCATGTATAGCCTATCTTTTGCTGAAAAATGGTGTTAAACCCTATAGCAATAAGAACCAAGCATTGCTGAACTTTTAATATTTCTTTGTCAGTGGTTTCTTTGCAGTGGGAGAAAGCACACATTTCAGCATTTTGCCATGAATTGAACAAAATATTTTAGAGCAGTGCTTAAATATTCCTCTTAAAACATCTTGAATAATAAGATAACGTTAAACATGGCAAAAAGAATCAAAATACTTACTCTTGAGTGTCTGCCAAAATCATCTGTTATAATTGGTGTCTTCATATCTCCCCTCTGCCAGTGGTCAGCTAATTTTTATAAAAGGCTTAGAAGAGATCATAACCACTTTTTTCTCTCTTTTAGTACTTATATCACATAAAAAACAATCACTCATTTGGCCTTAAACTCTATGTATTCCAACAATAAGGTAATCAGTTCACAGTTTGCTGCATACGGATGTCAGCTGTTCTTTTAATTTTGTAATCCTCAAGCTCTGCCACAGATCATTACACTAGTCATTGTACTGGTCAAACATTAATGTGTTGATAGAACACATAAAAGTACAGAGGGTTTTTTAATCAATTTTTAAAAAAATCTCTTAATTTTATAAAACTATATAAAATACTAGTATGTACAGAAGTCTGCCTTTAAAAGTAGATTTTTGGCATACCACCACTAGTATCACATGTATGCATTCTTGGAGCAGCAATAACATATGATCAAGTTCTGAAATTAATACATGAATGGTCATGAGTTATTTGTGCTTCTTACAGGAAGACTGGCACCAAACTGAAGCAAATAAACAGTTTAATTTGAAAACTTCAGTTTATCTTTGATATTTATCATATACAACCAGCTTAATGAATAATTTTAATTGTTTATTAATTGCTCTTAATTGTTCAGAATTACTAAGTTTAAATATAAACTTATTCATTAGGAACTGTGACTTTTGCATAGAGAATAATTTCCTTTTATCAGAACTCTTAGTGTAATCACAGTAATTGCAGTGTCAGGTAAAGGTGAGTTCAAGAACTACTCAGAATTTTATTCCAAAATAATACAGGAATTGTTGTCACATTATCAGTTAAAAAGGTAAATGTATTCATGAGAACATGTGATTTGCAAAAACTGATAATACAGACATGGTAGATCTCCATTATCAGAACTAGTAGTGTAATAACAAACAAATACCACCCTATAAAATTAATTTCATCATTTATTAGTTAAATGTTTTATTCCATAACTCTTTTGTATCTTAGAGATTGTATTGTATGTGTTTCAACTCTACGTCTTAAACTATGTAACAAAAAGAAGCGAAACCAGCAAGTTTACATCTTTGCTAGCCAAGGTTCCAATATGTTAACCCTCTCTACACTATGGCGAATCAGTCAGATATTTGAGTGCTTGGTGATAGTGACATCTAGTGGATTTCATGAGTTCTCTCCTTTAGTATAATAGCAAAGCATTGATTCTGTGATATCAGTTGAAAATGGTACAGGCAAATGACTTAAGAAGGATATTTTTGTAAGTTTAACATTATGAATTTGACTACATAACAGATGGAATCCATTACAGGTGTTATTGAAGGAAAGAATTTATTTGTACAAATACAGGCCTGGAAAACAGAAGTAGAAAATTGCTTACCTGTATTTAACAGGCCATTCAGTTGTATGCTCCCCTTGTATCACTCATGTAGGAAATGTTCAAATTTGAACAATTTGATTTTGATTGGACTTGGTTGCTTGCAGCCACATACAATGAAATTCGCTGACACGGAGCAGTGAATTATATGATCAGTCTGCCAAGGTTTAGATAGGATGAACACATCAGAACCATTGGCTAGTGAAGGTGACAAGTTTAGTAAACCAACAAACAATTTATTTCTCTAATTTACAGTGCTGAAATTTAAGAGACACAGAATTGTGAACTAAATCCCAAATTATCCTAAATATCCAGAAGTATAAAATGTTCTGAATGAATTCTGGTAGGCTTAAATATTATAAAGTACCACAGTGATGCAACTTGAAATGTCTTTGAATGAGTTCTGAATAATTTCAAAACAAGGTGTTACTCCAAAGGCATTAAACCCTTAGTATTCCATTGAATAATTTAAATTTCTCTCTGTTGCATCTGAACACAGCTGTTAAGGATTCCCACAGACTGATCTTAAAATCAGAATGAATTATTTATCAGGTCAATATTTATACCTGTTTTCGCTTGACCTATACTGTAATAAAATGTGAAGCTTCCTGACAGAAGAACCTAGTGTAAACAAGACTGACCTTGAAACCTGTTTCTAGAATGTTCTGAACTAAAAAGTTATCTAGGCATGTTATTTACAACTTACAATCATGGACAAAAGTTAGTAATGTAAACACCCCATTTACAAACAAACATTATCATATGTGCCTCTACAGTCATGGACAAAAGTTAAGCACACAGTATAGGTATACATGATTTTTTTACTTGTGCTACTTTTGGGCCCAGGGTGGCTGAGTGGTACAAAGCACTCACCTTTACTGACCTTTTCTATCTCACTTCTGTCCTCTTTGGCTTGACCAAAGTGGATATGAGAGATAACTTTCCAGCAGCTTCCTGTGAATTGGTAGTTCTTCCTCCACCAGTTAAACTGGATGCCATGTGTAGCCATTCATGTGCTAGAAGTGGCTTTAAACCCACAACAATACGAATAAATATTAAACAGAATGCCTATTGTTAATCATGTTCCTTTTTTAGCCGTTTATCACAATTGCCTTAAAACTGATGGGAAACAGAAATCATAAACATTCTTTAAAGGCTCAAAACTTTAAATTACCTTTTCTCCCTTAATACAAATAGGTTAAAAAAGACTAATCAGTGCCATCAACACAATACATGTAATAGGTTATGCATACAGATTAAAGAAAGTATTAATGTGGCATCCCTATCTTAAGTCACAAACAGAAGTGTAGGAAATATTGACTTTCAGATGTGCTTTTGGTCTTTCCAGTGGTATGATTGAATGTGAAATTCCACTACCATTTGTGACTGTTTAGATGTTATTTTAGCTCTGTTGGTTTTATGTGCTCGTTTAATACATTGATGGCTATCAAGGTTACCACCAATTTCCTAAATTAGGAGATCCATGACTTCATGGGTAAATATTGGAAGTCTCCGAATATTCATTGGTATTATTGTTCATTTCAAATTTCTTTAGTACAAGCATATTAGCAAACAGTCTATTGTGATAGCCAGGGAATGACAGAAAGATGTAATGATCATAGGAGTTAATAGATAATTCATCTTCAGTTTTTATTGTGTACATACATGATGTGACAGAACAGAAGAGTCACATTAGAAAAAAAATGAGAATTTGTAAACTTGGCTAGGAGTTTCAAAAGAATGAAAATTGTGAAGTTGTCATTCTGAAAACTGTCTTTGACATTCTTATTGCATTGAGGAGCCAGATCTTGGGTCACTATGTAGGTAGTTTTCATCCATTTTATGAGCAGTTTTGTGCAATCTCTGAGTCAGAGGACATCAATTTGACTAGATCTAAAAAAAACAGATATGCTACTATAAACAGAAGATGATATTCTGCTCAGAAGTTGGTAAACAATATCTCACTGTATTTTTATCCACATTTGATTCAGTTTCCACTGACATGGATTTCAGTGTTGGCATCTTTGTTGTCACAGTTAATATGCTGCAAGATGTGTAATGTTATTCTTGCCACCTTAGCAGATTTTTAAACTGACTTTACAAAAGGGGCAGAATGCATATGCATGTCCTTCAAGCTAGATTCCAACCAATACAGTTACTGTTTCCATCCATCAGTGAATTTTGTGCGACATTTTGTTTGCTTAGATCTTGGAATTTAGAATTGGAAAATAATGCACGTTTAGAAATCTCGACAAACTTTAAACATAGAAGCCAAAAAAGACTGTTTTATGCTGAGTGAGCTCTTCGTTAATCCAACCATAATCAGTTAATGTCTTTAATCTTTTCAGAATTATTTAACATCATACATACTTACGTGCTAGCTATTAAGCCCATTGGCTTGTGGGGCAAAGCTCTTCTGCTTCTGTATGTTTTTGGCCATTTTCTCTAGTGTGCCCCAGCCGTGGAGGGGTTTTATCTTAGCCACAACAGTTCGACACCATGATGTCTTAGGCCCCCCTCAGGATGACCATGCAGTACTGTACTTAAAACTGCTCCCTCCTTTCTCATAACATGCATATCCATCTTCAGCATCTTCTCATTATGATAACGGCCATGTTTTTTTTTGGTGGCATTGCACAGACAGATCATGGTGGGATATTTTTCTTGGCCAGAGGATATAAAGTATCCTACGGATTCATGTGGTATGGAAGGATGAGAGCTTGGCAAGATCATACTGTCATACGCCAGCACTCTGAGCCATATAGTGGCGTTGATAAGACGCAGCTTTGGAACAACTTAAGCTTGATGCGGTTACCAATCTGTGTTGATCTTGATACGCTGTTCTTACTTTGGAATACATTTCTGGCCTTGCATAGTCTGCTCTGGGTATTGTTCTTGATGCCTCCGTCTTGTCTGATGCTGCTGCCCAGATATATAAAGCTGTCGGTACAGGGTAAGTCTGTATCATCTATCCTCAGCATAGACTCACCAAGACCCATCAGGATCATACTTAGTATTATCAGTTTCAACAAACTTCAAACACTGGAGCCAGCTGACCCTACCAGCAGAATAAAAGGGATGCAAATTGTTTTGTACAGCATGAAATTACTAACTAAATTGTATTGCACATAAGTTCAGTCATGTGATTACATCCAGAATTGAAGTAAATGTACATTTACTACAACTGGAAGCAAGGTGTGAAAAAAATTGAAAAGGTAAAAATTGTCAACATTAATTTTGTGTACACTGGAGATTTCAATGAGGCATGGAAGATACCCCTCATACCAGGATGGAAATCTCAGCTGTGCAGGAGGTTCACATGTGTGCGTAGGGAGGGTGTGTGTGTGTCAAAGAAGTGAAGCAAAGATTCAGGCAAGTCCTGAAATGTAATTTTGGGATTATCATGAGTTTGGTGGTGGTTGTTGTATCAGACCTATTAACTATAAAAGAATGTGATGCTTTATTTATCTTTTATTCAGAGCATCTGATCTGTACCAATTTTAACAAAGGCATTGAATGTTTTGGGTCATGACAGACTTTGCAAAACATTTTTGAGTGATTATCAATTTCCAACCAGTCAGTATTCTAAGCACTTGCTTTGAATAATTTGCTTCTTCTAAAACATTTAGGAGATGTTAATTTTTCACAACATTTTGTGCCTGGGGAGAATTCACCTTAATGCTGATATTGATAAAGTTGCTCAAAAAAACTGTTGAACCATTAATATGCAAACTGATTGATATTTAAAATATATACTTGCCTATCTACTCAAGTTCAGAAAGTGAATTAAGCAGCAGTTTCTTGTTTAAGCTTTGTGCATTTAACAAACAAGTTGTCAGCATCAAGAAAATCTGACTATTAATTTTTCACACTCGAGTAACCATATTGCACATGGTCTTTATGGCATATTTGATACCAGCAGACGACTGCTGCATAAGTAATTAAGCATAATGACAGTTATCGATGAATGATTGATTCTAGCCATCCTCATTGTAAGGTTAACATATTTTTAATATTAGGTACGTATTTATAGGGATGTCTAACTGTTCATTTGAGCATATATGAAGAAGCTTTGGAAATCACCTGGATATTAACCCACCACAAATTGAGGTGTCCTGCTTGGAAACTTTCGTGTATAGTATGATGCTTGGACATCCATTAGTGGAATCCCAGGGATATATAATAAAGAGGAAGTGGGTGCTAAGTGCCTTTCTCAAGGCAGCTGGCTTGGGTGGTGATTGAACCTCACACCCCATGGATTATAAATCTGATGCTATACCAACTGAGATACATGTATTAGTTTGAGTGATATGATTTGACTCTATCCAAATTAAGGTATGTGTTCAGCTCAAAGGCACTTTACCCTAACAATAGTATATACTTAGATACAAGTCAGATTCCGCTGCAAACAACATAGACCTTATCTCCTCTGACTTAATGTGCTTGCAAATATGTCTGTTTTCATTGCAAATAACTGAGATCAACATATCTCAAAATGAGAGTGTGAGTTATGATATATTTAGCATCTGTTCTCATGTTGGGTTAAACCTGGAGACTTGATATAGTTTGTATATAGTTCATAAGGCTGTTTTGTGACCATTCAGCCTGTATGTGAAAGTGATGGGGAAGTTTAACATAAAAATTGTACATCAGAAAGTTTTCTTCTTATAAAGGACACTTGTCTGTAAAAGACAAGTTGTCATGTTGCCTGAGTGGCTTTGTCATGTTGCCTGAATAGCTTTATGGACAGGTTTTACTATAATTTTGAATACAAGTTCATATGCTGAGAACAAACTGTCCTACTTTACATATTCCTTTCTTAAGATATGTGGGCATTGAATTATGTAAGATACATCACAAGAAATACCTAATTATTTTTTTATTAATCTGGTGACATTTGAAAACCACAACTAGAATCTCACAAACTATTTGGCATTGATAGAAAGGGTGAAGAGGGACCCTGTAAGGCAGAGTGGTCTAAGTGCTTGCTTGCCTATAATGTGCTGAAAAATTGCATTAAATCCACAACAACGGCAAAGACCAAAATATAGGGTGAATTTTTCTTTTAAATTTGAGGCCAATAGAGTCTGGATCAGCCTGCACAAAAAACTGATAACTGTCCTGGTTTCAAAGAATTCATCAGAATGATTTGGGTATGGTCAGGGACTCAATGTAAATTTGGTTTGTGTTGCTTTATTTAGCAGTCAGCAGCAAATCAGCTTCATGGTTACCAGTTTATTCTCAGTTTCTTCATACTGCTTAAATTTTGATATTTAGCACTCTCATTTCCAGATATCTTAATTTTAATTTTAATAACAAACTAGATATTTCTTATAAATTTTAATATGTTTGTCTTCTGTGACCTATCTTTCATATATATATATATATATATATATATATATATATATATATATATATATATATATATATATATATATGTATTTTAATGTATATCTGCATTTAGTATTGTTGTTATTGTTTTGTTGGGTATGTGAGAAAGCTTGCCAGTAGCTTCTCATAGGTCGGTGGTTCTTCCCGGGATTTTCCACAGTTCTTCTTCCACCAGTTATACTGGCTGTTGTGTATAGCCTATCTTGTGCTGAAAAATCCCATTAAACCCTTCAACTACAACAACTGTTGTTTTGTCTTTTAAGCAGCTATTATTGTTGGCATTGGTAATGTTTTTATGATTGGTGTTCATTTATGTAAATATGTACAATCTGAGTACCAATCTGTTAAAATATGTAGTGTTTATTTTATTTGGTGTTGGTCAAAATAATTTCTGCCATTGTCAATTGCAATTTAATGTATCGTGTATAGTTTATTTAATTTCCCATATTCTCAAAAGGTTCACTAATTATTTTGTACTTACATATTACATGATCATTCTTACCAAGAATGTAATTAAGCTATTAAGGGGAAAAAATTCAAGACTAACTATTTATCATGTGCGTCAGACATGAAATGAATATCCTGTTTAATAAAATGGTCAAGCCCTATTCCTTTATGCAGTATGACTGACAGGTTAGAGTTGTGGTTGAGAATCTTGTTTAACATAATAGCCAAGCCCTATCCTGATAAGAATCCTTTTTGACATAATAGTCAAGCCCTATTCATTTATACATTATGACAGGGTAGAGTTCATGCTGAGTAAACAGTTTCACCTTGTAGATCATCTTATTTATGTTGTGGTTCAAAACAAGTTTCACCTTCCTTCAACTGGTATTGGATACCTGCAGGTGCATGCATACAGTACATCCTTTCTGTCAAGGCCACTCAAATGGCTTGAGAAAACAGATTTTATTACCCAGTTAGTCCATTTATGAGGTCTTGTGAATAAAGATGGACTAATTCTGTCCCTTATACTGTTGTTTGTATTAGCAGGGTGGTGTTAAAAATGTGTGGTTGGTATGTCTGATATTGCTCATTGCTTCAAAGAAGGTTTTTGTGTAATTCTAAAGTGTACTTCAGGATTTATGATTTCACCATCTGCTCACTGGTTATTTTCCTATACTACTTTCTACATATAATCCATGTGAAGGAACTTAAATACCTTGGTAGGAAAATTGTGGATGCCTAACAGCATACTTCAGAATAGGAACACATAACATTTGTAAAATTGATAAACTTGCATTTTGTGTGTATGACATGGAGCTTTTTTGATGTGTGTTGTTTAAAGGACACTTCGAGACATTTTGGTAAGACTTTGCATTTGCTTTTAGCTGGAACAAGTTAAGGAGAGTTAAGTCTGTTATGAACATGAGTGAAAGTGGGGAGACACCAGGGGGACTCAAACCTGGCTGCTTCAGAACCCTGAAAGATGTTGGGTAACAGTTGAATAATACCAGCAAAGTACATGCACATACATGTACATCATACAGTATGCCACAAATCATCAGGGTCTTAGCTTTTTATTTTATGGTGCATGCACATGTATTATACAGTATGCCACAAATCATCAGGGTCATAGCTTATTGGTAAGGTACATGCATGTGTATTATACAGTATGCCACAAATCATCAGGGTCATAGCTTATGGGTAATGTACATGCATGTCTATTATACATTGTGCCACAAATCATCTGGGTCATAGCTTATGGGTAAGGTACATGCATGTGTATTATACAGTATGCCACAAATCATCAGGGTCATAGCTTATTGGTAAGGTACATGCATGTGTATTATACAGTGTGCCACAAATCATCTGGGTCATAGCTTATGGGTAAGGTACATGCATACATGTGTATTATACAGTATGCCATAAATCATCTGGGTCATAGCTTTTTGGTAAGGTACATGTATGTGTATTATACAGTATGCCACAAATCATCTGGTTCATAGACTATTGGTAAGGTACATGCATGTGTATTATACAGTGTGCCACAAATCATCTGGGTCATAGCTTATGGGTAAGGTACATGCATACATGTGTATTATACAGTATGCCACAAATCATCTGGTTCATAGACTATTGGTAAGGTACACCTACATGTACTTTGTGTACCTCATATAGCAGCAGTTAAGGAAGAGTTTGTGTCATACATATGGAATGTAGTTTTGTCATAGTATACTATTGTGTACAAAAGATAATCATTTGACAGATGTTATGGGTGTGTCCCATTCCTTTAATTTTTTAATCAATCCAATTACAAGACTCTAGAAATATTACCCTACAGGTTTCCATTACATGCAACAGCACAGACTGCCTGTGAGTATTTTAATTGAACTGAACCCATACTGTATGGGGTATATATGATAGATTCCTATTTTTAACTGAAATTTGACATGAACACGGTAACTTTGAACTGTATTTCTTGAAGAAAATCCTTGTACAGTACAAATGAGTTAATGTCACAGATGCAGTCTGGCAACATTCAATAGATGCACTTAAATGCCCTGTGAGTTATGTCTACAGTTTTTGGATATAAAGATGTGTATTGTAGTATATATGCCATCTAGACATGCATACATAATGTTGCACACTAACTGCTTCACCATTACAGGCATACTTCAAACCATTGGACCCTGTATAATTATGAATGCAGTGTTTCCCAAGGGGTGCAAGATTGAGAGTAAAAAATCTCCATGGCATCAGAACTGGGGGTTAAATTAAAAATGTGGGGTCTCTGACACTCAAATGGGAGTAAAGGTAAACACTGAGAATGGTCTTTTGATGCACACTTTTTAAGAATTTTTATCTCTGTCCCAGAGTGTGGGTGTGTGGAGAGGTTGGGGTTGCAGATGTACAAGACTAAACTAATGTGTTGCAATGTCAAGTGTTATAATTGTTGTACAGCTCCCTCTACATTGTCTGCATGGGTTCTAGTCCAGGATTCGGCAAATGTGGATATGTGAGAAAGCATGCCAGTAGCTTCTCATGGGTCGGTGGTTCTTCCCAGGGTTTTCCTTGGTTCTTCCTCCACCATTAATACTGGCCGCCATGCATAGCCTATCATGTGCTGAAAAATGGCGTTAAACCCAACAACAACAACAACAACAACCCTCTACATTGTTCAAGATGTAGGTTTCAGACTTTGGGGTATAATGTGTGGGGGGATATCTTTAGAAATTTGATTCATCCTTATGGGGTCAGAGTTTGGGGTGGGTGCACTTTTGTGTCTGTATAATTCTAAATAAAATATTTAGTAATTACACAATTTGATAGTTCTGCATCTACTCCACTACCATTTATTATAGAAATTCCAAACCTTGGGCTAGTGCTGAGGTATTGTCTGTACATGTACTGTATATACTTGCTTATAAGTCAAGTCAAACTGCAAACAAAATGATCCTGATCATAGCATAATGTGCCTGCAGATCAGGGTGTGTGCTGTTCTGTTGATTTTTCCTAACAAAACTGCACAGACCCAGATTGGTGCATTATGTAACAGCAGATGTGGGTCTCTGTAGTTTGCAGTTGGATTCATCTTCTAAGCGAGTATATATGGTATATGTGCACAGTAATTTAAAAAATGTAAACAGCTCCTTGTTTCGGCATAGGTTATGAGTTTGGGGTTTGTTTTATGTAAATTTTAAATAATTCCTAAATTATGAAATTAATGTCTTAGAATTGGTATATGTGATTACCAACCCAAGAGTTAACACGGTCTGAGGGGTGATTCAGGAAGACCCCTGGGTAATGCCCTGAGGTCATTAAATTTTGGCCCATGTGTCTGTTCTGATCACCAAAGACTTAGCCTATCTCCTGGGTAATAACATATAAACTTTTGAGTTTCCCACCCAATAGCAATGCTGGAAATGTTCATACTCGATATGAAAAATCACATTAATACACGTGGCCCAGAGACATATCCCTAACCCTGAGGGGACTTAGCGTCTGGTCTTAACTTGGAAGTCCCCATCATATTAACTAATATATAGAGGACCACCAGTGGGTAATGATTTAATAGTGAGTTTAATATCACATCATTACGCATTTGAGTCTGTTTATCACATAGTTCTTATTTTTATGGAAATATTTTATAGAGAAAGAAAAAATAGGTCTGGTTGCTAGTTGAATTAATGATGGGCAGTTCTATAACCAGTAACATTTAAAAGTTGATTTTTTTTTTTACAAGTTATAATTCAAAGAGCAACTGTACTTCTAAATCAATAGAATGTTTTACACAGCATCATCAGACACCATGGGAATTCCTCTGAAGTCACATATTTGACTTTGTTTTGGGTTATTTAAGTCATATTTATAAGTCTGTTTAAATGAGATTTTTATTATAATGTTTCAACATACGGTGTGTCAGTTGCACTACTAAACATTCTAGTTATTGGATATTCATGTGAGGGATGATTACTAGATGCAGAAGTTCTAGATTAACTTTACTACATTTTTAACTGAATGATTGCATCACATAAGGGCTGATATTGACCTCATGGTCCATCCATGGAAGCTATTGAGATCATCACCCTGTTACAGTATATACATGTTCTGGGAACAAAAGGATGAATTAGAATGTATGCAACTAAAATTGGTCACTGCATGGGTCTGTTCTTCTCACTGGGATTTGACTCTAGGGGCACACATTTTTGGGGTGAGTGGGAGGAAGCTGGATGGCATAGGTATATGTGTTGTGCAGAGATAGCTTGTGTTCACAAAATTGTTTGACTACTTAAATTAAAAATGTGTAGGATATAAAATAAATACAACATATTACAATATGACTAAATCTTAGCTTCTCTGTTAAAGGTAACTATGGTACTCAGGACCATCACAATTTGTCATCAGGGCTCAACATATTTTCATTGGCTAATTATCCTGCAGGGCAGTTGATCTGGAACCTTTACCATTCATGCATCAAGTTTACTTGTCCTACACTGTTCATGATACTGAGTCTACTCAAAATGCTACTTGTCCAATAAAACAAGTATCTTGAGACTGTGATATGCCCTTGCTAAGCCACCACTATTAAAAAAGATATGGATCAATGAATAAACTACTAGGAAACATTTATTTTACTTTGATTTCCCAAGTTTAAACAGTCGTTTCCACATAAGATTCAGATCTTTACATCAGTGGTCTTTTTTTAAGTAAAAATCGCTTTCAATTTTTTTTACTGATGGTCGATTAATTTATTAAACCATTCATTGCATGACATTTTGGGCTATTTTGAGAAGATAATATGAGTATAATTTTAGCATATAAATTATATGTAAGCTATTGAATTATAATATTAGCTTTTCATTCTTACACTTTTCATAAAAAGAATCTAGGATATTGTGATACCTTCCATCAGTCTATCTTTCTACCACCACATTTGCTAAACTGCAGGGAGGGGGTCAGAAATGTAATGACATTATACAATTTTCTTTAGTGAGTATTTTCACAGACATAAAATGTAACAATTTTGCCCAAAAGAGGGGTTTTAAATGTTGGTGGTTTGTATTTTAGTGTTTGCAAGTAAAGAGTTTTTTTTAAATTTTAGCAGGGACAATTGGCGAAATTGCCTACAAATGCCAAAAATGTGTCCATTGAGAGTATGCTGAAATACTCTTTAACTACACAAGACTTTATAATGTCACAAATTTACTATCTATCATTCAACAGGAGAAAGATCACTAGGAACAAATCATACATTTGGATGATGTCATTTAACTGACATGTCTGTCTGTTCCATAAGAAAAAATAATTGGTGTCAAAGTTATTCAGACTTGTTTCATGTGATGAATTAAAATAAAAATACTCTCTAGCATCCATTATGAGCTTGCGTGTTTACAGTTGCCAGGGCCCTGGGTGGCTGAGTGTTTACAATTGCCAGGGCCCTGGGTGGCTGGGTATTTGAGTAGTCCAAGTTGCTCGCCTTTATAGATCACTGATATTTCACCTTTGTCCATGTTGGCTTGAGTCATGGCTGAGGTAAAGTGAATAGTTGTGAAAGATTTTCATGGGTTGGTTGGTGTTCCCAGGTTTTTCTCCACCAAGTATACTGGCTGCCATGTATAGCCAATCATGTGCTGAAAATGGTGTTAAGCTCACCAATAATCACAGTTGCCAGTCAGAGGTCATGGCTTGAAGAGTCTGTAATATTGTCCTTAGGAGTGAATAGGTTACTTTATCCCTTGACCCCTTTGTTTATGATATCAGTGATGGTGATTTAATTGTTTATTAATAAGTTTATTGAAAGTACATGTATTAATGAAGGAAGAAACATTCATTTCATGCACTGTCTAAAGTTTTTTTAATTTTTTTACGAAATGCTGTGGTTAATTTTAGGGTGGGGTGATGTAGTTTGTGGAACATACACAATGAAAAGTATGGGAATTTCAGATGTTGAACCATTCCAGCACTGTTGATCTAGTTTAAATTTAGTTATGTAATAGCAAAGTGCTCATATATCTTTTATTTTTTTCTAGTATGCAGGTGCAACAATGTGAAAGTAATCCTTCAGGAAGACAGTATCATCATGGGTAAGTATAGGAAGCAGAAGATGGGTCAGCTTGTTACATACATCCTAAATGTCTTTGCTGTGCTGTCTGTATATGTATGAGATATCCTCAGTAGATTAATGCATCCATCATTTTATCAGGCAGTTCACAGCATCCATGGTATTAACCAGAAGTCATAGCATTACTGCCATTTAGCAAATTAGAAGTCATAATATCCCATGTAGTAACAAATTAGAAGTCATAGCATCACTGGTATTAAATTAGAAGTCATAATAACACACATATTAACAAATTAGAAGTCATAGCATCACTGGCATTTAACAGATTAGAAGTCACATCATCACTGGCATTTAACAGATTAGAAGTCGCATCATCACTGGCATTTAACAGATTAGAAGTCACATCATCATTGGTATTTAATGGATCAGAAGTCTTTGGTATTATCAAAGTTGAAGTCATAGCATTCCAGGTATTAACTCAGTCAGAAATATCCATGACATTAACCAATTATAACCAATCAGAATTCATATATCTTGGTTATTAACCAGTTAGAAGTTATTGTATCCCTGGTATTTTCAAGTTAGTAATCATAACATCCCAGGTATTACCCAATCTGAAGAATCCCTGACATTAACCAATCACAGTTCATAGCATCCCTGGTATTAACCAATTAGAAATCATACAATCTCAGCTACTAACCAGTTATAAATTGTAGAATCATTGTATTACTAATTAGAAGTCATGACATCCCTGGTATCAAGCAATTAGATGTATCAGTGTCCTTGCAGTCCTGGTATAAACCAATCAGAAATCATTAAAATAGGCAATTTACTCAAAATTAAATGTGTGGTCCCTTTAACTTCAGTGATAAATATCAATCCGAACAGTACTGTTTTGTCTTTGTTATGTTTTGTTTTGGAAATTTATATTTCCCATCAAAAGCATTTCAACATTGTATCCCATTTTCTAAGCTTTTTGTCAGTTTGTCAACTGTTGACTTTGAAAAGTCCAAAACTGAATAGTGGATATGATACTGCTTAACTTAAAAGATGTATCTTTAACTTTTGGATTACCCATATGATGTGTGCATTATGATGTCTCATTTTCTTGATACCTTAATACAGTTATCAAGCTATCAAAGGTATACTGGAAGCATTTTTATTTTCTTTGCCATCTGCATGGGGCATTTAGTTTTTAACTTGATTGAAGCACAAAAATGATTTAATATTTCTTCAAATACCATGAATCATTTTAAATTTGTGCCTTTCATATTTCATGCTTTGGTTAAACAATACATATTTGTGAATCCCTAACTTCGTGGATTTGTCACTTATAATAAAACAAAACATGATAAAATATAGAATGATGATGAATATATCTTGGTTGAAGATTATGCTTAATTCACTTCCACCAATTTCTAATAAAACAGGCTCAGTCCTACTGCAGTAATTAGGTTGATTACTTAAGTTATTCATTTCTAACACTTAGTGTAACTGCAGTAATTAGGTTGATTACTTAAGTTATTCATTTCTAACACTTAGTGTAACTGCAGTAATTAGGTTGATTACTTAAGTTATTCATTTCTAACACTTAGTGTAACTGCAGTAATTAGGTTGATTACTTAAGTTATTCATTTCTAACAGTGTAACTGCAGTGATTTGGTTGATTAGGTTGATTACTTAAGTTATTCATTTCTAACGCTTAGTGTAACTGCAGTGATTAGGTTGATTACTTAAGTTATTCATTTCTAACACGTAGTGTAACTGCAGTAATTAGGTTGATTACTTAAGTTATTCATTTCTAACATGTAATGTAACTGCATTAATTAGGTTGATTACTTAAGTTATTCATTTCTAACAGTGTAACTGCAGTGATTTGGTTGATTAGGTTGATTACTTAAGTTATTCATTTCTAACACTTAGTGTAACTGCAGTGATTAGGTTGATTACTTAAGTTATTCATTTCTAACACGTAGTGTAACTGCAGTAATTAGGTTGATTACTTAAGTTATTCATTTCTAACACTTAGTGTAACTGCAGTAATTAGGTTGATTACTTAAGTTATTCATTTCTAACACTTAGTGTAATTGCAGTGACTAGGTTGATTAAGTTATTCATTTTTAACACTTAGTGTAAATGCAGTGATTTGGTTGATTAGGTTGATTACTTAAGTTATTCATTTCTAACACGTAGTGTAACTGCAGTAAATAGGTTGATTAGGTTGATTACTTAAGTTGTTCATTTCTAACACTTAGTGTAACTGCAGTAAATAGGTTGATTAGGTTGATTACTTAAGTTGTTCATTTCTAACACTTAGTGTAACTGCAGTAAATAGGTTGATTAGGTTGATTACTTAAGTTATTCATTGCTAACACGTAGTGTGTAACTGCAGTAAATAAGTTGATTAGGTTGATTACTTAAGTTATTCATTGCTAACTCATAGTGTAAATGCAGAGATCTGAGTCAAAGACAATGCTGACATCTTTTAGTGTATAAGCAGCAAAGCTTAATTCCAATACATTTGTTTAGATTGCTATTAGGTTTTCATTATTTTTAAAGACCTCTATAAAAACATAAAGCCCATGTCAGTTAGGGATTAGACACTATGTATTAGTATTCTTAAGGACCTTGATAAAAACATAAAGCTCCTGACATTTGGGGCTTAGGGACTAAAGCATGGGCAATGACTGCGAACAGGAAAACAAGCTTTTTAGAAATAAAGTTTTATCTTTTCCATGTGTATGCTTTTATGCCAGAGTTAAGTTTCCACGTGTACCCTACTTTGTCAGAGTTAAGTTTTATCTTTTCCATGTATCAGCTGTTATGTCAGAGTGAAGTTTTATTCTCTCAGCTATCACAATGTCACTAACACAATGGTTAAAGAGCAGGAAACTTGAATTATAATCTGACTGTTGTGGGCCTGTCTGAATGAACCAGATTCTGATTTTATCATAGGAACACACACATCCATGTGACTCATGGCCCCTTTGCCTGTGTGAGCATCATGTGGTGGCTCTCTTATGTTTTCAAAGCACATCATGGTAGAGAGGTTCCTGTCTCATTTAAAGGAAAACAGCAGCATGCCACCATTTGTGCCAGAGAGAATTTGCAATATCCAGATTTATCTTTTGACAAATTCTGCAAGGTAAAACTCAGGTCACTCTTTCATGAGTAGTATTTAGTCCAATTGATTGCTCAGTTAAATGGAATGGTGGACACTAGAGATATACTATCAAATAATATCTTGATCAACCTGAAAACATTCTTTTAAGCCAATAAACTGTAGTGCAAAGTGGAATGATTCCACACATGACAAAGTGGATTGACTCCACCTATGAAAAAGTGGACTGCCTCCACGCAGGACAAACTGGAATGACACCACACAAGATAAAGTGGACTGCCTCAACCCATGAAAAGTAGAATGACTTCACACATGATAAAGTAGAATGACTTCACACATGAAAAAGTGGAATGACTCCACATATGATAAAGTGGAATGACTTCACACATGATAAAGTAGAATGACTTCACGCATGAAAAAGTGGAATAACTTCACACATGATAAAGTGGAATGACTCCACACATGAAAATGTACCACTGCAGATGGACATTATTAAAATGGACATCTAGAAAGCATTTTTATAAAGAGGGATTTTTAAGACATGGGGTGGAATGTATTCTATAAACAGTATCTGTGAATACTTGTACTGAACTCCTAATAGTACGTTATCAGTGAATGCATGTTGAACTCCTAATAGTATGATGTCAGTGAATACATGTAGAACTCATAATAGTACGTTATCAGTGAATGCATGTAGAACTCCTAATAGTATGATATCAGTGAATACATGTAGAACTCATAATAGTATGATATCAGTGAATGCATGTTGAACTCCTAATAGTATGACATCAGTGAATACATGCAGACACCCTAATACAGGGTCCATAGGAATCTTTGAAAAGCCTTGAAAAATGAATTTAGTGAATATATGTAGAATTCCTAATAGTATGTTATCAGTGAATACATGTAGATTTAGTGATAGTATGTTATCAGTGAATACATGTAGAACTCCTAATAGTATGTTATCAGTGAATACTTATAGAACTCCTGATAGTATGGTATTAGTGAATACATGTAGAACTACTAATAGTATGGTATCAGTGAATACATGTAGAACTCATAATAGTATGTTATCAGTGAATGCATGTTGAACTACTAATAGTATGTTATTAGTGAATACTTATAGAACTCCTGATAGTATGGTATTAGTGAATACATGTAGAACTACTAATAGTATGTTATTAGTGAATACATGTAGAACTACTAATAGTATGTTATTAGTGAATACATGTAGAACTACTAATAGTATGTTATTAGTGAATACATGTAGAACTACTAATAGTATGTTATCAGTGAATACATGTAGAACTCATAATAGTACATTATCAGTGAATACATGTAGATGCTCTAATAGTATGTTATCAGTGAATACATGTAGAACTCATAATAGTACATTATCAGTGAATGCATGTAGACCCCCTAATATTATGTTCTCAGTGAATACATGTAGAACTCATAATAGTATGTTATCAGTGAATACATGTAGAACTCCTAATAATATGTTCTCAGTGAATACATGTAGACCTTCTAATAGTATGGTATCAGTGAATACATGTAGAACTCATAATAGTAGTTATCAGTGAATGCATGTCGAACTCATAATAGTATGATATCAGTGAATACATGTAGAACTCATAATAGTAGTTATCAGTGAATGCATGTCGAACTCATAATAGTATGGTATCAGTGAATACCTTTAGAACTCCTAATAGTACATTATCAGTGAATGCATGTAGAACTCTTCATGATGTTTCAACAAAATTGTTTAATAATGTTATGTATATTTGATTTAATTTATATTTGATTTAATTTAATTGTTTGTTGGTTTTAAATTTTATTTTATTCCATTACATGCTATTGTAATGTAATTTTATTTACTGGATTTGATATTTTCCTCATTTGGTAAAATTACATGAATAACCTTGCCAAGTTAGTTTGCTAAAACTGTATCTACCACTATGCTAAGATCAATATATAAAACTACATGTACAACCTTGCCAACTGCAATTAACAAAATGTTTTTAAAACACTTGGTAAGCATTGAAATCCTCATTGACCAGTTGCAAAAAGTCAAACATTTGATCAGATTGAACTTCGTTAATATTGATGCAACATTTGTACAGAGTTTCATTATGCTTTTGGCAAAACTACCATGAGTGATTTTCAAATAAAGGTCGATTCAGATAAGATTCACGTAACATTGTCTTGGAGCAAGCACTGCTTCTTTTCTGTGTTTGTTATAGTAATAGGATCCATGCTGAGATTGGTTTCAATGGCTTTTATACAGTACAACTTCAATAACACTGACTGTGGACTATTAGCTTGTATATAGTAAGACTTTGATAACTTGGACTATGTAACCTGTCAGTCCATAAATATTTTCATTTGCAGAGCGTAACTGTTAAACTGCTCAGGGTATTTAATGCACTCTTTGTACACATTCAAGTCAAGTTACATAGAAGATGCATAATATCTCAAAAGACAATTCTTGTAATTTGTTGTGCTCTCATTTTAGCTGCATTGAGCCTTGATGAATATGAGGAGTTACAGCGGGCAGCCAGGGAAAGAGCTGAAATTGTGACCAAATATGACAAGGTATAAATTACTGTGTATGATTTGTAATGGTTGATTTTCAATAGATTGAAGTGTATTTTTCATATTAATCCAGTTCTAGCTTGAACTGTGTTTTTTTTTTTAAACAGAAAATATATGCTTCATTTCTTCAAGATATATATATATATATATATATATATATATATATATATATATATATATATATATATATATATATATATATATTTATATATATATATATAATACATAATAAATAAATACATACATAAATACATGCATACAACTATACATATAACTGTACATACATACAATTGTACATACATACCCACCCACCTACCTACATGGTGGGTGTCCATAGAACATACATACATACATACATAAATACATACATACATACATGCATACATACATACATAAAACTATACCTACCTACCTACCAATCCACCCACCCACCTATCTACCTACATAGTGGGTGTCCATAGAACGCGACTGCAGTAACAACCAAGTTCGTTAGCTGAAGAAAATGATATATGTGCAAGATAATATACTGTTGATTAAATGAAGACAGGTTAGTCTGAAATATAAATGTATATTGACAACTTATGTTTGTGTAGTACAGTTCATAATCTGTTAAGTACTGTACATGTCTATGAAAAATACATGAATTTGAACATAGATTACAGATAAAATTCATGTATCAGTCACATCCCATTAGAAAACACACATATATAAAAAATGGTAGTCATCATCTGATTTATATCCAATTGTCATTAAACAATTCACTAGAATATTGTCACCAGTAGCATGTGGCAACAGTTGTTTATGTGCTACATATATATTTACTTAAATTGGAAAAGATTTTGGTCAGCTGGAGACAGATATCATCTTGCCAAGCTACCCATGGATGAGGCTATTCATAGGGAAATGAAAACGTGAGCAAATTAAAAGTTCAGAAAACATCTTTGTGAGATACCCCATCTTCAGTTAACTTGATGGCCAGATATCTATGCTTTCAAAAAATTGGACATTTAATTTGTGTTTTATGCTGCTATTGGTAGTGATCATGAGCATAAACTTTTTTTCTGTAAAAAGGAAACTTTCACAGCACAATAATCATGTTCCAGTCACTTTGGAAGATGCAACAATCAATGAGATTCCATTACTTTTATGTAAGTTTTGTGCCGACTTCCTTTGATGAAAAGTTCTTTGTATTTATTGAAGATTGTAGTCATATTTCTTTGTCAAAGGGTGCATGTGTTATTGAAGTCACTGCTAAATATATATATATATATATATATATATGACATTCCTGTGCAGCATATCGATGTGATACACTGCTTTTTACCATCAGCCTACAGTATCATATCAATATCTTTAGAAAGTCTGTCATTTGTAGGCTGGTGCCATTTTGTATGTGTTGATATATTGGTTGTATTTCCATTATGCAGATTACAAACAGACATAGACATAAAATCAGTTCCTATGTCATTCTCATCCATGTCAAGGTAACATATAGACTATATGTTGGTTGTCAGTGATTGTAATTCAGCCTTTCAGTCCTCTCCATTGTCCTATGTCATTCTCATCCATGACAAGGTAACATATAGACTATATGTTGGTTGTCAGTGATTGTAATTCAGCCTTTCAGTCCTCTCCATTGTCCTATGTCATTCTCATCCATGACAAGGTAACATATAGACTATATGTTGGTTGTCAGTGATTGTAATTCAGCCTTTCAGTCCTCTCCATTGTCCTATGTCATTCTCATCCATGTCAAGGTAACATATAGACTATATGTTGGTTGTCAGTGATTGTAATTCAGCCTTTCAGTCTTCTCCATTGTCCTATGTCATTCTCATCCATGTCAAGGTAACATATAGACTATATGTTGGTTGTCAGTGATTGTAATTCAACCTTTCAGTCCTCTCCATTGTCCTATGTCATTCTCATCCATGTCAAGGTAACATATAGACTATATGTTGGTTGTCAGTGATTGTAATTCAGCCTTTCAGTCCTCTCCATTTTCCTATGTCATTCTCATCCATGTCAAGGTAACATATAGACTATATGTTGGTTGTCAGTGATTGTAATTCAGCCTTTCAGTCCTCTCCATTGTCCTATGTCATTCTCATCCATGTCAAGGTAACATATAGACTATATGTTGGTTGTCTGTGATTGTAATTCAGCCTTTCAGTCCTCTCCATTGTCCTATGTCATTCTCATCCATGACAAGGTAACATATAGACTATATGTTGGTTGTCAGTGATTGTAATTCAGCCTTTCAGTCTTCTCCATTGTCCTATGTCATTCTCATCCATGTCAAGGTAACATATAGACTATATGTTTTTTGTCAGTGATTGTAATTCAGCCTTTCAGTCCTCTCCATTGTCCTATGTCATTCTCATCCATGACAAGGTAACATATAGACTATATGTTGGTTGTCAGTGATTGTAATTCAGCCTTTCAGTCCTCTCCATTGTCCTATGTCATTCTCGTCCATGTCAAGGTAACATATAGACTATATGTTGGTTGTCCGTGATTGTAATTTAGCCTTTCAGTCCTCTCCATTGTCCTATGTCATTCTCATCCATGTCAAGGTAACATATAGACTATATGTTGGTTGTCAGTGATTGTAATTCAGCCTTTCAGTCCTCTCCATTGTCCTATGTCATTCTCATCCATGTCAAGGTAACATATAGACTATATGTTGGTTGTCTGTGATTGTAATTCAGCCTTTCAGTCCTCTCCATTGTCCTATGTCATTCTCATCCATGACAAGGTAACATATAGACTATATGTTGGTTGTCAGTGATTGTAATTCAGCCTTTCAGTCCTCTCCATTGTCCTATGTCATTCTCATCCATGTCAAGGTAACGTATAGACTATATGTTGGTTGTCAGTGATTGTAATTCAGCCTTTCAGTCCTCTCCATTGTCCTATGTCATTCTCATCCATGTCAAGGTAACATATAGACTATATGTTGGTTGTCAGTGATTGTAATTCAGCCTTTCAGTCCTCTCCATTGTCCTATGTCATTCTCATCCATGTCAAGGTAACATATAGACTATATGTTGGTTGTCAGTGATTGTAATTCAGCCTTTCAGTCCTCTCCATTGTCCTATGTCATTCTCATCCATGTCAAGGTAACATATAGACTATATGTTGGTTGTCAGTGATTGTAATTCAGCCTTTCAGTCCTCTCCATTGTCCTATGTCATTCTCATCCATGTCAAGGTAACATATAGACTATATGTTGGTTGTCAGTGATTGTAATTCAGCCTTTCAGTCCTCTCCATTGTCCTATGTCATTCTCATCCATGTCAAGGTAACATATAGACTATATGTTGGTTGTCTGTGATTGTAATTCAGCCTTTCAGTCCTCTCCATTGTCCTATGTCATTCTCATCCATGTCAAGGTAACATATAGACTATATGTTGGTTGTCAGTGATTGTAATTCAGCCTTTCAGTCTTCTCCATTGTCCTATGTCATTCTCATCCATGTCAAGGTAACATATAGACTATATGTTGGTTGTCAGTGATTGTAATTCAGCCTTTCAGTCCTCTCCATTGTCCTATGTCATTCTCATCCATGACAAGGTAACATATAGACTATATGTTGGTTGTCAGTGATTGTAATTCAGCCTTTCAGTCCTCTCCATTGTCCTATGTCATTCTCATCCATGTCAAGGTAACATATAGACTATATGCTGGTTGTCAGTGATTGTAATTCAGCCTTTCAGTCCTCTCCATTGTCCTATGTCATTCTCATCCATGACAAGGTAACATATAGACTATATGTTGGTTGTCAGTGATTGTAATTCAGCCTTTCAGTCCTCTCCATTGTCCTATGTCATTCTCATCCATGTCAAGGTAACATATAGACTATATGTTGGTTGTCAGTGATTGTAATTCAGCCTTTCAGTCCTCTCCATTGTCCTATGTCATTCTCATCCATGTCAAGGTAACATATAGACTATATGTTGGTTGTCAGTGATTGTAATTCAGCCTTTCAGTCCTCTCCATTGTCCTATGTCATTCTCATCCATGTCAAGGTAACATATAGACTATATGTTGGTTGTCAGTGATTGTAATTCAGCCTTTCAGTCCTCTCCATTGTCCTATGTCATTCTCATCCATGTCAAGGTAACATATAGACTATATGTTGGTTGTCAGTGATTGTAATTCAGCCTTTCAGTCCTCTCCATTGTCCTATGTCATTCTCATCCATGTCAAGGTAACATATAGACTATATGTTGGTTGTCTGTGATTGTAATTCAGCCTTTCAGTCCTCTCCATTGTCCTATGTCATTCTCATCCATGACAAGGTAACATATAGACTATATGTTGGTTGTCAGTGATTGTAATTCAGCCTTTCAGTCTTCTCCATTGTCCTATGTCATTCTCATCCATGTCAAGGTAACATATAGACTATATGTTGGTTGTCAGTGATTGTAATTCAGCCTTTCAGTCCTCTCCATTGTCCTATGTCATTCTCATCCATGTCAAGGTAACATATAGACTATATGTTGGTTGTCAGTGATTGTAATTCAGCCTTTCAGTCCTCTCCATTGTCCTATGTCATTCTCCATGTCAAGGTAACATATAGACTATATGTTGGTTGTCAGTGATTGTAATTCAGCCTTTCAGTCCTCTCCATTGTCCTATGTCATTCTCATCCATGACAAGGTAACATATAGACTATATGTTGGTTGTCAGTGATTGTAATTCAGCCTTTCAGTCCTCTCCATTGTCCTATGTCATTCTCATCCATGACAAGGTAACATATAGACTATATGTTGGTTGTCAGTGATTGTAATTCAGCCTTTCAGTCCTCTCCATTTTATTGGATTTAGAACTCGTCTTGGTCACTTCACCCTTTTTTTTTGCATGAGTGCTTTAAAAACATTACA
This sequence comes from Sinohyriopsis cumingii, assembly GCA_028554795.2. Classification (NCBI taxonomy): domain Eukaryota; kingdom Metazoa; phylum Mollusca; class Bivalvia; order Unionida; family Unionidae; genus Sinohyriopsis; species Sinohyriopsis cumingii. The sequence continues at coordinate 291,737 of JAPYKE020000488.1, forward strand.
CCCCTCCCATTATAACTTAGCAGGATTCAAAAACAAGTCGCACTATAAGTAAGGGCATGAGTTACTGTGAAACCTAAAAATAGTTAAGAAATGGATGCAATCCCTTCTGGACCTTGAGAAAGTTGGGTGGAGGCAATGGGGCTGTTTAATGGCTGAATACTCATTTTATAACTGCGCTGGGAATAATTGTCAGTAAAGATATGTTTCAAATGAAGTTTGTATAAATTAATTTATTTTCAAGATACCCAACTTCTGAAAGATTCTTTACAACAATATTCCAAGTGGTTTTAACAACCATCATGCATATGGCGCTGCTTTTTACCATCACCATCAGAATTTGATTTTCTTTTTTTTTTTTTTGTTTATTTTTCTATTAGTAAAATATTGATGCCATGATTTCATTGCAAGCAGTAGTGAAACATCTTTTGATACTTGAGGAAATCTCTGAATGCCTCTTAAGGAATTTAAATTCGCTAGAAACTCTGGAACTTGTTTTTCTATAAGGAATTTTATCTGTAAAACAGAATTTGTATTCACCAAATACTAATTTCACTTGTTTACCTTTGATCACATTGTAAATGAATAGGCTAGTGTAAGGTAGTTTAATTATATTGCTTTCATGTTTACAACAGTGTTTGATTGATTAAATGAAATGAGTTGACCTGACACATGACTTAACTACTAACACCTTACACAGGTATGATTTGCATGCCTTGTAACTTTCCTTGCATTGCACCTTTTTTATTTCATTGGATCCAAAACATGTAATTAATGTGATAAAAAACAGATTTGCTTTAAATTGAGTGTAACAGTGCTGCCATTACTTCCAAAGTTGGAAATAAAACAATCTGCACTTAATTGGGTTAGCACAGGAATGCTCGCTGACATAACTGTGATGGTAAAATGACAATATTCACATTGGAATGCAAGAGGGCATATTTCATAAATCATGATTACACTGATACACATTTGGAGACAGTACAAGAGGGTATATTTCATAAATCATGATTATACTGATACACATTTGGATACAGTACAAGAGGATATATTTCATAAATCATGATTACACTGAGTCACATTTGGATGCAAGAGGGCATATTCATAAATCATGATTACACTGGTACACATTGGGATACAATACAAGAGGGCATATTTCATAAATCATGATTACACTGAGATACATTTGGATGCAAGAGGGCATATTTCATAAATCATGATTACACTGATACACACTGGGATACAATACAAGAGGGCAGATTTCATAAATCATGATCACACTGATACACACTGATATATAATTTCTATATGATTCAGTATTTTTTCTGTGATGATTAAAAAAATTGTTCTTTAATTTACTTCTTACAAAAGGAGCCAACAGTAGGATACTTGTGGAGACAATATATGCATACAGAATGCCCAGAATTTGTTGGAAATTAAAATCTCTGAACTTATGAGAGTCAACAGTGTTCCACATTATTTTTTGCTATAAGTTGAGTTCAGACTATGAACAACTTTCAAACTTGTATTGTTAATGGTGGGACCATAAGTGGGGCTGTTTAAAGTAACAAGCCATGTCAGATGGCTTTATACAATAAACACCTTTCCCTAGCTGAAATCAATATCTTTTTTATGCAAATCCTTGTCAGTATTTTGTAATATTTTTGACAGCGATCAATGCCTTGATTTAAGTAAACATCCACTGAAAGCAGGTCCTTATTAGGAAGAGATTATTTAATTTTTAAGGACTAAGTGCGTGGTTCTCATTTCAGAGTAAATTCAGTGTTTTCTGTTTGTTTTTGCAACAGAAGTGCTTGTCAAATTGGAATTTACTTTGGAACAGTTGGATAAATTTACGCTTTTCAGGAGAAGCTCAACAAGGTGTGACTCTCTTCAAGTCTTTGTGTAATTTTGTTCAGATTTCTTTGAATACATAGCTACCAAGTGTCATGTTTTTCCTGTATTTGCCCAGTGTTTTGGACCTAAATATGGTTTTTGTTTTTTCTGCTTAGAAGTGGTCTAAAGTGCTCATTATTATGGATCACTGCCATCTCACCTCTGTCTGCATGGGTTTGAGTCTCAAGCTTGGCCATTGTGGTATGTGAGAAAGCTTGCCAGTAGCTTCTCGTGGGTCTGTGGTTCTTTCCTGGTTTTTCCTGGGTTCTTCCTCCATTTATATGGCCACCATGTATAGACTATCTTGTGCTGAAAAATGGCCTTAAACCCTACAATAACAATAAAAAGTATGTACTTTCTCAGCAAGTAAGGAAATTATAAAAATGCATATGTGCAGTGAGACTTTGCGAAAATGGTGTTTGAGAAATGCTTTTTTGATAGAAAAACAATCAATAAAATCATGATAACTTGGATGCTGACAGTAGGGTTAAACTTTGATTGCCAAGGAAATAATGCTTTAAATAATGGATTTGTTGTTGTTGTTGTACGGTTTAACGCCATTTTTCAGCACACAATAGGCTATACATGGCGGCCAGTATTAATGGTGGAGGAAGAACCCGGGAAAAACCCCGGAAAGAACCACCGACCCACGAGAGGCTACTGGCAAGCTTTCTCACGTATTCACATTGGCTGAATCCGAGACTCGAACCCACGCAGACAGAGGTGAGATGGCAGTGATCCGTAGCGGAGAACGCTTTAGACCACTCGGCCACTCGGGGCCCCTTAAATAATGGATTAGAATTGCATGATGTGGACCAAAATGATAATGCATCTCTTCATGCACTGTTTGACAGTGATTCTGACATTGAAATGGAATTTGAAGGCTTTCAAGAAGAATGGGTCAGGGATGATTTTTCACCTTGATTGCAGTCACAATTGATAAGTTTTAGACTTTGAGCACTTTTAGTAAAATTATTTACAGCTTTTGAACTGAGAGAGCTTGAAAGTTCAAATTGGGACCAGAATACTGAGTATTGATTTGTCTTGATTTTATTCACATACAGTTAGATCATTTAATTCATCTTCATGGACAAAAGTTTCTTTTTCAACATTTTTTCTTTCAAGTCATATTTCAGAATGTAGTATGAACATATACATTGGTAAATGATAACAAAATATACAACATTGGTAAATGATAACAAAATATACATCGTTATGTTGCAAATTTGATTACCTTTCCAGACATATGTACTTTAATTAAACAATGATAACATCAATTTTACTAGCATTATGAAGGTCATCAAAATTTCTGCTGCTGTTGTGTGATGCATCAGTTTTACAGCACTTTAATTAGAATTGCTTCTCCAGGCCGCAATTAAAAATATCTTTGTTTCCCCTTACCCTACCCAACAATTTGAAGTTGGGTAGGTAGGTAGGCTAATAATTTTTTTTTCTCATGAAATTCATGACACTATAAACTGACACATAGGAAACAGAAAAACGATAAATTCAACTTTAATAATAATACTGAAATACAGTAACTCATGAACTGAAATACAGTAACTTGTGCAAGTTTAAAATGTTTTATAGACTAGATTAGTTTTTGATAAGGGCTATTCCAATAAAAATACTCCCTGCAGGCATTGGCCAGGGTACCAATTTAACAGATTTACTCAAATTTTGAAACATATATTAAATGAGAGTAATTTCAATGAAATATAAAGATACACATGTAAAGGTGCAAGAAGTGTTTTTTTCCGAGTTTTTGAGGAGTGTTGGGTTAAGGTAGATATTTGCTGGAATAACCCTTAGTATTTTTTCTGACTAGGTCAAATGTATAAAAATGTTTTAAAATAATTAATAAAAGTATTTTAAAAGTCTTGAGTATTCTTTCTGACTAGTATCATTGGGTTCAATATATAATGAGACTTAACATATTTGCAAGACCTGTCAAAATGCACAAATATAAAGTTAGACATTGAATAGTGTCTCAAATATGCAGAAACATGTCAATAAAGTAATGTCAGAACACTAAATACATGTAGAAATCTAACTAACAAAAAAGAAACAAACAATGCAAAACATCATTTTAAATGTCACTAAGAGCTGCTGGTTAGTTTTTAACTGGGTTTCGTTTTGGAATGTCCTTTCCAGATGCTAAACATTGCTGGCACACTGGTAGAACAGTACGGAATCTTCCAGTCATTTCCTGGGATTTTTCTGCTCCTATGGCTCCACAATGAGCACAAATATCTGGTCTGCCAATGTTGCTGGCATAGTATGGGAATTCAATGTGTACAGCACAAGACAATTGTAGTCTTACAAACACTTTTCCCTGTAGGATGTCTCCTAAAATATATTAAATAGAACACCAATTATCCAAAATTGAACTTTAATGTCGAAGGTGACTAGACATGATACACAACAAATAGCATATAGAACCTGAAACCAAATCTGTAAATAATTATCTTTATAAACCCAGAGAAACTAGTATAAAAAGATAAATGAGCAACTTGGACTTCACTAAAAATTGGGAGCATGGACCAGGAAACAGGAATACTTGTAAAATAATATTCACATTAAAATTTTAGTGCAATGGCTAGTACTAAGAGAAAATCACAGTTAAAAAAAGCAATATCTGACATGAAAGAGCATTAAAAACTATCTGGGCTCTCTGACAGTGTCAGACATGATTCTAAATCAAGGTAAGAGTCAAACCGCATTCAGTATGTGAAGAGTGTATAGGTATATTTTTGAATAAAGTATTAAGGACTTGGATAAAAGTATAAAATATTAAATCATTAGAACTTACCATCAGGTGTGATAACAGAACCACAAGTATAGTCGTATTTCTCCAAAGTATGTGTCAAAGCTCTCTGGTCTCTTGCTGTTAGTTTCGTCTTAGCATATATGCATCGTGGTTTTAGACACTCACAGCACTTAACAGTTTGTCTAACATTCTGTCCCACAAGAATACTGTTTTTACAACCCTGTAAAAAGAAACATAAATATCATCACTTGTGTTTTAAGTGTTGTGTAGTGACATGCCCTCTATTTTGTAACTTATTATGTTACAAGGGGTTCTATTAAAGTTGCAGTTTCTTAAATAACTTTTTTATATACATGTGTTGTTATTATTGCACAATTTATAACTGTTAAATCAATACTTTATAAAACTTCTATATTTTAATAAGATTTATGAACATCCTTACCTGTTGTTCTTGTGCCACAGCAGCTACAGTTTGCTTTAAACTAGACGGCCTGTCCTTATCTGTAGTTTCTTTACCAAGCAGTTCATCAAATGGCTTGTAATGCTGTCCAGTTATGTCTAATATGGGGTCTGGTAACCACGCCCATTCCCTCTCTGGAGTAGGACAGCAACCCTCATCATGACATCTTCTGATCTGAAAGGAGTAATGGCGTTCATGGCAGTGATCAGCTGTAATAAAATACCAAGAGACATGAAAATCTTTTATTTAATAGAAAGGGCTGACATGCAGGGACATTTAACACATCACTTTTGAAAATGAGCCAATAAGTTTAAACTAAGGACTAAATTATGTTTGAGTTATGTTTCATATGAAGAAAAAATGAGAAAATGCACAATGAACGGGTTCCTGGCATAATGTTTAAGAGTAGTGCCCTGGGCCATTAAATTAATATTTCAAAATAATTCCTGTCGACTTACAAAGACAATTTGTATGCAATGTTATTCTATTTTTAAAATTTGTGTATATCTGTAAATAAATCATGATTTATCTGTCAATGTTGAGTTTTTATAATGTAGAAGTCTAACAAATCGGGAGAGCTGCATGTCCACTTTCAGTTTGGAATTATAAAATGCTCTGACACTCACCCTTGAAATTACGGACAGACTGACAAGATATTGCAACTTCAACCCTGGCACTTTCTGAGTGTCGCAAGCAATAAAAATGTTCTGTAGATCTCTGTACTTACCAATAAATTTTTTCAGCTGTGTTGCATGGCTAAGTTGCTGCTGCTGATACTTTCCAACTTTGATGGCAGGGTCTATAAGGGTCACTTCAGCTTCAGCCATTTCAACATCAGCATCCTCTGCTGCTTTAAATACTTTGAAAGACTTTTCCTTAAGTTGGACTCTCTCTGTTCTTGAGGACAGGGTTTTGATCATAGGTTGAACTGACTGTAGCCATTCTGTTTTAATTTGATTGTTTTTTCCAGCTTTTGTTCTGATTTCATTCATACTTCCGCATGTTTTCAGAATTGTTTCTACATCAGATGAGGCAAGCTCTCGTGCAAGTGCAGTGTTTTGGAAGGCAATGTTGAGAAGTGACATAATCCGCTCAGCCGGATTAGTCCAAGAGTGACCTGGTGCAGTTCTGCAGGCAACTAAGAATTCTAACTGGAGTCTTCTGAATAAAACAATCAATGACAACTTTACTGCTCCATATGTGACCCGATGGTCAGGACCACCATCTGTGTACATAAATAAAGCTGGTTTGTTCTCATTTTTAGCTTTAAGAATAGTTTCAAGCTCTACTATGTGACGGAAGGGGGTGCTTGCCTGGAAGATACTATCTTTGAATGTAACCGAGACTTGTCCCCTGTAGAATGTTTCTGTTGCATCACCTGGAATATCTACATCAAGTACGACAGAAGGAGTAAGTGAGCCTTTGCTCTGCACATCATGATCAAGACAGGAAAGTACTGAATTCATCGGAACTATGGATTTCTTCCCTCTTACCCCTGTTGAGGTGAAGAGATCAGGTTCTCCAAAGTCCAGCTTAGACTTGTCGTCCATACACACAAAATTACTAATGTCTCTAAATTGTGTTGCATATGCTCTACAATATTTAAAAAGAGCTGAACAGTAGTGATCATCTTGGTGTTGTGCACGAAGTTGCCTGGTCTGTACTTTCAATCTAATAGGTACTCTACCTTTGTATAACTTGGCTACATTTTGATGTGCATTTTTTGGAACAAATGCTAGTAGGACTGATGACTCACTGGGAATATTGGTTCCTTCTGGTACTTTACTTTTCACCTGCTCTATCATATCCCTAACAGACAAAAAACGTGAAATATGCTCTGTATTGTGTCTCCTCTCATCTGCAGCAACCATGTCCTGAATCTCCTTTTCAAGGGTCTGAAAAAATACATCGAAAGTGTCATTAGGTCTACCCTTATTTAAGTGACGTAAATCTACCACAAGATCATGATCAATCCCCAAAACAGAAAGACGTACTCGGTTATCTATTTCCTTATTTTGATCTGCTGAAGCATCATTTGTAAAGGTTGTGTAGATAGACCACAAAATGTGTGGAGGTATAATGGTTCCAGCAATATTTCCGTAAGCATTGAAGAACTCCTGTCTCATTTGTCTTGTGTGATATTCAGGCAGTTTACTGCGTAAGCTGTGCAAAACTTGGTTGTCTCTCATAAACATTTCCGAAGAAGACATCCCATCTTCAGGAATTCTCCAGATAAAAGAAATCGCCCCAATCCCTCCACCAGGGTCGTACCTTAACATATGTACTGGTATGGTCAGACAAAGTTTCTCAAAATATCTAAATCGTTGTTCTGGCCCTTTAAATGGTTCATTTAAATGCAAATCTTCATCAAAGAAGAGAGGTTGAAACATTGCCATCTGAGATACCTGACCATCCAATCGACTGTAACATGGTAGGATTTCATCTTGTCTAGGACGATGTGCAACGGAGAGATTGGAATCAATCTGACGAACTGGATTCATTTGTAATTGTCGTGATATCTGTTTTTCATTTGCTTTTTCTAAATAATCTGCATAAGACTGTAAACATCCAGTTAAGGTTTCAATGTCACCTCTTATGGTCCAATGCTGTGTAAAAGGTCTTGAGATTAGCCTGAATAAACACTGGACTTGTAACTTCAGATCTTTTGCAGTAAGCTGTGGACGTTTTTGCTTCTTTCTTTTATAATCATTAGCACCATCAAACTTTAAAAACCTGTAAAAAAGGTAAGTTACAACAAAATTACTGAACAAGGATAATCAATCTCTGACAAATGTCACGGAAAAGTAAAGTAAGCAAAATGGAGGTTACTACATGTACATAATGGAGAAATTGACAACCGCAATGGTCCTGACTTTGTACAGGCTTAAATGAAACCGTGGAAGGTTGAACCAGATTTTATGGTGCTATAAAACCACCCTCTTCCATCGCAATATTAGGGTTGGGTAGCAACACAAAAGAAATAAAAAAGTCAAGTGTTCAACCAATTTTTTAAATCTTATGACATTGAACCTTTATTTTAATCAGCTTACCAAATATTAAAAAGTCTATGTCATATTTTCCTTTAACGTGAGATAGTATTGCTTGCTCAGTTTTATCATTGAAAATCAAAAAAAAAAAAAAAAACTATGGACATTAAGACACTTACTATATTAAATTTCTCTAGAATTATGTGTTGCAGGAATGTTTGTAATAAATATACATTGAATAAAGATTAATCTTTTACTTCAATTTAATATTATCAAAGATAAACACCTCTCCGGGATGTGCTTGATTCTTGTCAGGTGGGCCGCTCTCTCTTCTATTGTGGACATGTTGCCACTTATGTACCACAAAGCATTTACTAGCACCAGGACTTGTTCAGATATACTCTGGTGGGACATGCTTCCAGGAAATTTGTCTCCACATTCTATCATATCTTTGACTATGCCGTTAAACAACTCATCTTTAGCTGAAAAAATGGAATAAAAAAAACCTTTCACTGAGATGGAATGGCCAGCTTTACTGATAGATAATATTAAATGAGATATGAGATGTGGAATAAGTGTACATGGCACACAAAAAACAGACAGCAGTCTTCAATGTGACACCAGTTACTGTTGGCTGTCTTGCAATCGTGCCCCATGGCAGATAAAATTCAAAACCTTGAATCTAATATCAACAAACAGATTTCATAATTAATAGACTTTAACACTGTCATATTCATTATGCACTGCAGGTATCAAAATAATGTTTTAATCATGTTTATGTATGTCTTTAATGTTTTTATTGTCTGCTTTTGTTTTGTATGTTATATATGTATAGTTTTTGCTATATTGTGTATGCTCTGTGTTTATTGTCGGTCAAAGCTTAAACATTTGTACTTGACAAACAGACTTTAAATATATTATTAGGAAGGCAGTAAAAATTCTAGAAAGATTGCAGTTGTCAGAGGGTGCATGAATTCATTTCTAATAACTGTCAGACAGATGTTTGAAAATAACATTATTTCATATAAAAAAAATTGTTTATACCAGTGAAACGCTCAGCATTTGTGTCCTTAAGTTGTGGTAGCTTTGTTGCCACGGAAGTAGACATTAAAACAGAAAAGGCAGTCCGTGCAGGTGGTGCTTGTTGATTTTCTGTACTAGTAGTAGTTGAGGAAACATCATCCAACCCAACACTTTCATCACGGGTCACCGTAAATGTAACATATTTCAGTCGCTGATTAAACTCTTTCACCACATGCAGACCTTCGTGAAGGTCTGGATGAAAAGTCATCGTTCCATCCAGTTTGTCTGATAAACTGACGTTCAGTACATCTGCTTTATGAGGGCGAAAGTCTGTATCATTGGTAATGTCGTGATATACATCATCCCATGTACACTCCGCTGAGTATTCTAGTATTCTGTTGTTACAAATTTTTTTGTTTGATTTCCCGCATTTCGCGATTACGCTTACACATATAATGAAATCTTCTTCGTATTTTCTTTTGCCGGCCATACTGGTCATGATGCTTTTCCTATCTAATTTAAACACCTTGCAACAAACGTTTTTCGCGCGCTAGTGACATCGATTTTGTTGACTGCATGAAAATACGGATCGCACAACGAAACGAAACGAAAAAACGAACTTTTGAACAAAACGAAAAGAAAAAAAAATACTATCGCAAATTTTTCAAAATTTTTTTTTCAGTCGGCGGATTTTAAGAGGGTCGGTCGGGTAAGGGGAAACAAACTTAATTTTAATTTTGGCCCCATTGTCGTACACTGCAGTTGATATTGGTCAACAGGATAAAATGGGTTAAGACATGATCAGTTATAGGTATTGTATAATATTCTTATCATTAGACATTTTATGAAGCAAATCTTGGTTGGTTGTTTGGCTTGACAGATACTGCTAGTCAGCCAGCTAGTCTCTTAATCTTTTCATTGTCACAGTGTGAAATGCTAGATATTAGTGAATGTACACATTTACGTTGCTTAGTAATGTTTCACTACTGTTTATTGTTCCATACTTGAACTGAGATGAAACTATATTTTCTGAAATTTTCTCCAGGGTCGAGAAGAAGGAGCACAGATTGATCCCTGGGAGGACCCAGCATTTGAAGTTTATCACGTCACAGATAGATATGGCTTTATTCAGTAAGTTTACATAAATGCTCTAATCTTTCAGAAACAAGTTAATGTTGCATTATCTTAGAACACATTCTTACATGAAACAGTCCAGTGTTTGTGACAATGCATTATGTTAGAACACATTCTTTGCATGAAACAGTCCAGTGTTTGTGACAACACATTATGTTAGAACACATTCTTTACATGAAACAGTCAAATGTTCCATTATGTTTGAAAAAATTCTTTGCATGAAACAGTCCAGTGTTGCATTATCTTGGAACACACTCATTACATGAAACAGTCCAGTTTTTTTTGACAATGAACAATTTGTCATTAGTATTTTTGCTATGAAATCTCCTGTCCTTTTGTCTTTTATAAAATCCACCTTGACTGTTGTCATTGACTGTTGTCAATTTGGGTTCAGTCTTTCATAAAATCAAATTTGACTGTTGTCCATTTGGGTTCAGTTTTTCATAAAAATCCACCTTGACTGTTGTCTGATTGTGCTCAGTCTTTCATAAAATCAGATTTGAATGTTGTCCATTTGGATTCAGTCTTTCATGAAATCAACCTTGACTGTGGCCCATTTGGTTTCAGTCTTTCATGAAATCCATTTTATGGCCTGTTTGGGTTGTCTTTTGTGTAATCCACCTTGACCTTCCTCAATTTTTGTTAAGTCTTGCATCAAATCTACATTGACTATGTCCCATTTTAGTTTAGCCTTTCATGAAAATCAGCAAATTGCACATGTTTAATAAATAAATAAATGAAGAAATAAACATCAAAAGAAAAATCAAATAGTGATTGTGGTACTGTATAAGGGTTTGCTTATTATTTAGTTGTAGCATAGATTTTTAACCCTATATGACACAGCTTGCATCTTTGCAGTAGAAAATTAGTCACAAAGAATAAGCGGATATGGCGTGAACATAATTTCATTGATTCTTACTCAGATTTTTTCCCCACTTGTTTCTGACCCTGAAATAAGTAATTTTACTTTGGTGAAAGCTTAACTGTGTTAAATATTATTCATTTTTGACAGTGTTTTTAACTTTTCAACCATGTACACAAACAGTATAGAGAAAGCTAACCTGAAGCTTTCGTCCTCACACTAAGGACTTCATCAGCAGACTGATTTAAATCTCAACTGAATGTTAACATCACCGTCGGATTTCTGAATGCCTGAAGCACGTTTTCCAGTGACATAAAATTAATGTGTATTTCAAACCGTACCAGACTCTAAAACAGATCTTAGTTTACCGTAAGGGTAATTCCGATAACAGCGATATTTGTGGACCTATCTATCAAATTAAGTGTGAAGGACAGGGTGAAAGGCAGTGCCATCATGACTATATTGGGGAAACAGAAAGGACATTGAAAGTGAGATTTACTGAACATAGAAGACCAAGTTCAAGCTTGCCTGAGGTAACACAGCACATCCACAATGTTTGCCCTGGCCATACTGTAACTTGGAACTCAGCAAAAATCCTAGACAGAGAACAAGCCTGGTTTGATGGGGGGTTGGTTTAAGGAATCGATTTACATCCATGCGCACAAACCGACACTAAACAGGAATGGGGCCTATTATAACCTGCCTTATATCTGGGACAATCTGTTTTCATCGCTCACCATTCCATTGAGTAATGTTAACAGTCAGTAGAGAATAATTCAGTCTGCTGATGAAGTCCTTAGCATGAGGATGAAAGCTTTCTCTACATTGTTTGTGTACATGGTTGAAAAGGTAAAAACACTGTCAAATATGAAGTAATTATACCGAAAAGAAACTAAAATGGGACACGAACAAAAAGCAAAATGAATTGAAATAAAATGTAGAATTAATTGAAATGAATGCAGAATGCACATCAAATCAAATGGAGAACACAGTGATGAATGAAAACAAAAAATGTAAAGTCAATGCATTTCCTGAATGGATGCGAAAATCTATTTACCCTTATTTCAGACTGTCACTAAATTTCTACAGTCAAAAGCCCATTTGTATTATAAACAGGGATCAGAATCTGTATCTTTATGCTGACATGCAATTTTCACCAAATGCATTCCCAAAAAAATGAATGAAAATGAAAGGGAAGGATGAATGGAAGTGATAAATGCAGAACCATAATGCATTTAATGCATTTCCAAGACCATAAATTAGAAATGACAAGATTTTATTCAAAATACAAATTTGAATTGAATGAAAACAATGAAATCAAATGCAGATTGTAAAAGAATTGAAGTTAATATCAAACGTGGATTTGGTAAATATTGCCCATTTCAGGGTCTGTACTTTGTTACAGTTTATATATGTTGTCTGTTAATGATTTAAAGAGTGCTTTTAAAATTATCATGCATTTTTATGAACAAAGTTAAACAGTAAAGCATATAACTGAATTTAAATGTGTTAAGATTTCAGAAAGACCATCAGAAGATGACATTAGGATGCAAAGTAATTATGTAATTTATAGTATCATCCAAACATGCAAAGTAATTATGTAATTTATAGTATCATCCACATATGCAAAGTAATTATGTAATTTATAGTATCATCCTCCTATGCAAAGTAATTATGTAATTTATAGTATCATCCACATATGCAAAGTAATTATGTAATTTATAGTATCATCCACATATGCAAAATAATTATGTAATTTATAGTATCATCCACATATGCAAAGTAATTATGTACTTCATAGTATCATCCACATATGCAAATCTTCTGTATCACAATTTCTTTATCAGTGACAGAGCTTTGCCGAAAGCCAAAGATGCATTGGAAGCAAAGGTTAGTATTTATCTGTTAGTCTGTTCATATATAAGAAAAACATTTGAATAAACAAGAGCCTTATTATGAATACTGTGGATCTGTCCAACAGTAAACATCCAGAGAAGCATCAAGGTTTTTAATGTTAAATGCTGTTGTTAGTCTCTTTTACATTGGCCAAGAAACAAAAACAAAATAATTTGCATGTATTCAAGAGAGGAGAAATATTTTTCCAAAGATGTCATTGATGAGTGCAATCCTTCATCCATCAAAAATGGCAGGGATATGGAATTGGAATCCATCCTGGTACACTTTTTATGTCTGGAGTATAACAAAGTTGTCTCCATGAAACTTGGTACACATCTTACACTCATCCACCAGGTGACTTATGCTATTCACAATGTTTTTGTTTCAGTATTGTTAATATATTGGTTTGCATGTCCATCCATCAATTCATTATCTACACTTTTGTTTCTGGGGCAAAACCATTTGAGATGACCTTATTAAATATAATGCACATGTTAAACTAGTTTAGATGTGTTTTTTTGCTATTAATAATTCTTAAGTTTCACTATTTTTCTTTTTATTTACATTTGTATAATTTTATTTTTTCTTATTTTCAATTTACAATTCTACAGGTAATTGGTAACATGTTGTACTGATGTGCCATTCAGTCCTAATACATACATACTGCTTGTTCATCGATCCATCATTCACACTTTTGTTTACGGAGTGAAAATTTTAAATAGTTCAAGATATGTCCATTAAGTTTTATACATGAATTAGACTAGAAGTAACTTTTGCTTTTGGGAATTCTTCAGCTTCAATACATTTTGATGTTTTTGTCCATGGATCCCTCCACCCATCCATCAATCACACTTTTCTTTCTGGAGCAAACCTCCAAAACTATACTGTTTATCCCTATGACACTTGGTGTGTGTGTGTCTGTGTGTGTGGTTGTGTAATCTTAAGACCGAGTACCACGTAAAATTTTGTAATGTGGTATTTCTGAACATACTGTGGTATACTGCAATTATATTAGGGACCAACAATTTAATTTTCTGTTATGGTCTGACACTGTTTTAAAGAAATATTTGTCTGCCAGTAACTGGAAAAAATATAATTCATTGATTTATAGCAAAATAACACCATAGCATAATCAGTATATTTTTGGAGAAAAATGAATTATCTTGAGATTAAAGAAAATAAAATACCTCGGTTAAAAAGAAATTTGCAGCCCCCAAAATTAAATGGTCAGTACATTATAGTAGTTGAATTAGCTGGGTGTGTGTTAATTGTTGTAATGTAAAAACTATAACTAGCTGAATTGATTAAGCTTAGAAGACATTGTGCTGACATTAAGGAGCTTGTTAATAGAAAAAGGAAGTGTTGACAATGAAGTCTACAATTTACTAGCTACATTACTTATATAATAAGCAGGGAAACTTTGAGTGGGATGCCATCAACTGGCAAGTTATTTAACCCTTTACCTCATAGAGCATAGTGACAAAGTGCAGCACGCTATAAATAGAACACCTGTTACCTAGCCAACCGCATACGCATAGACATGCCTGTGAATTGTTAAGCAATGTAGTGGTGTTATGTTTAACAGCAGTTTTAACCATTTTACGTTTTAGGTAGACATCTATTACATGTGGAAAAATTTAAGAGTAAAGTCCGATTGTTATAGCTGTGTAATTATTTTTCACGGAAGAATATTTTATTTGCTTTAAAATCTAGAGAGAACTCGTTCACCGTCATGTCAGTGAGGCCGTGTGACCGACCATAGCTGCCATTTCCCATACTCGAAATTTACACGTTTTTCGTCTGCGTCTGCATCACTAAGTCATCTGAATTTGATAATCAATAAAAACTAATTGCTGCTTACATAAATAACAGAGCCTTTACCAAAGCTATTGAATCTTTTGTGGTTGTGATTCTAATCGTGAAAACTTCGTAAGTACCGAATGAAATCCTGCCTGTGAATTGTTTAGCAATGTAGTGGTGTTACGTTTAACATCAGTTTTAACCATTTTACATTTTTGGTACACATATATTATATGTGGAAAAATTTAAGAGTAAAGTCCGATTGTTATAGCTGTGTAATTATTTTTCACAGAAGAATTTTTTATGTGCTTAAAAATCAAGAGAGAACTTGTTCACCGTCATGTCAGTGAGGCCGCGTGATCAACCGTAGCTGCCATTTCCGATACTCGGAATTTACAAGGTTTTCGTGTGCGTCTACATCACTGAGTCATCTGAATTTGATTATTTATAAAAACTAATTGCTGCCTACATCAATATCAGAGACTTTGCCTAATTTATTGAATCTTTCGTGGTTGTTATTCTAATCGTGAAAACTTCATACGTACTGAATGAAATCCGCGGCTGCCATTTTGGAGAGTGGAGATTACGACCCAGTTACTTTAAATAGCAGATATCGACCAGTGCATGAATAGCGACCACGTGATCTGACGTAATTGTCATTCGCAGAAATGAATGTAGTATCTAATAGGGGGGGTTTTCCCCGAAGGTGGCGCTACGAAAACTAGCTCAAAATGGCTGATGTTTACAGCAGGCGTCAAAAGGCGCTTCCATGCGAATCTTGTAGAGGCGTCAAAAGGTGCTTCCATGCGAATGGAGTAGAGGCGTCCAAAGCCACTTGTGTGAGGTAAAGGGATAGTACAGAGTTCCAGACTCAGCAAAAGAAATATTTAGTGGAGTTGAGAACTTATCTAAAATTCGAACAGAAAACATCTGCTCTCCTGGACATCTTTTGATAATTTGCAGTCTTAAAAAGGAATACATGTCAGCAAAAGAAATATTTAGTGGAGTTGAGAACTTGTATAAAATTTGAACAGAAAACATATGCTCTCCTGGACAACTTTTGATAATTTGAAGTCTTACAAAGGAATACATGTCCTTAACACATCAAAATCTATTCAAAAGTAACTAAAAATAAAAAAAATAAAAATATTTTTTTAATTCTAAAATTTTTCCAAACTTTTGGATTTGAACTCAATGTCTTTCAAAATATCACATTTGGCCACCATGTTGGTATATGAGACACATGTCAAACATGTGACTAGTTATTATTGTAATATTGTTATGACTCATTGGTCATAAACTAAGTAACAGAAAGAAGCAAAACCAACATGTTTTGTAATAAGTTGAAAAATAAAAATCTATGAGGAGCTTAGATTATTATGAATTGAATCCAAAATAATGATTAGAAAAGTTATACCCAAGTCAAAATTGACTATTCCCAATGAATTTCAAATTCTCGAATATGCTGGTCTGCCAACAGTCTTGATGTATCACAATGGATTTGTCCGGAACGCCTTTGAATAATTCACAATAGTCCCAGAGTAATATTTTAATCCAGTGAGCAGTGTGTAATTCCAATAAATAGTCCTAATAAATGTTTCCTCTCAAATAATATCTAAACACAACATTAAATACAGACTGATGTTACAACAAAAACATAAGAAATAAGAATGACTACATGTTCATGCCATGTAGATGTAGATTTGTACCCTGATGATAAATCTGAGTGCAATTTCTACCCTGAACAAGTGCTGAAGTATTACATCGCTTAAAATTTGGTGTGCATCAGTCATAAATAATCATTGCCTAACTTGCATGTTTGTTTTCAGTCTAGAATATGTTGCATTGGAAACTTCTTTGTTTGTTTTTTTTATGCACAGGTTGTAAGCTTGATTATAAAATGGGTAAATATTATAAACATATTTTGTTGCCATTTCATGTGTAGCCCTTGATTTCTTAATGGTGTTTGCAGTGACACTTTTAGGTAATGTAGGTGATATTTTAATGTGAAGAAAGATTCCCTTTCAGCAACATGTCGTACATTTTTGTGAGCCAGAATTCTGAGACATTAAGAGACAGAATGTTAAAATGTTTTATCTGGTTAGCAATATTACAGTTGCCCCATGTCACCATTATGTTCAAGCTTTATGGAGATTATCAGATGGAAGATGCCAGCAGATATTTCTGTTAGCATGTGATTACCTTTCACATGAAAAATGGTGCCAACTTCATTTGAAATGAGTATTATAATTATCTCAGATGATTCCCACCAACTTTCACACAGTGTATTCTGCAGTAATCTTATAAAGCAGAGAATGTCAATACAGCAGCTGATTGGTTGAAACCTAGTTGATGTCATGACATTTAGTACTAAAGTTGGTGGAAACTGAGACTGTTGAAATTCTTCTTTCAAAAACAAGTTCATGTGAAAGGTAATTAATTACTTGTATAAATATCTGCGGGCATCTTTACTTTACCATGACAATGTATTTATAAATCTGCAGTCTTGAAAATACTTGCGATTTGGGGGGAAAGAATACATTGTCTGACCAAATGAAAAGCATAAAATTTTGACATTCTGTCTCTTAACTTCTCTGAGATCTAACTCTTAAAGATGTATGTTAGCTGACTGAAAAGGAAGATTATGTTACCTGTATTACTGAAGCTTTTGATGGTAGTAACAAATGCCTCTAAGAAATCAAGGGCTATGTGGAACTGCAATTTCTCCAAAAAAGCTTCAAACACTGTCTCTTATTGGTTATCAAAGGAGCCATGAATTAGATATTTTCATGGTTTGGACCATTTCTTTAGTATCAAGCTTCCAGTAGGTGCCTAGGGTTCTTTAGTAAATTGTAAGCAGTGTAGTGGAGAAGTGATTGTGTTGAAAATAATGAGGACAGGGACGAGTAATTCTTGTGAGTCACGCATCCCAGAGATGATTGATTGGGAAATGTTTTCCTGAGCCCTGTTTAATTATTATTTTCATGCACCTGTGCAGATTATCGACAGTTTAAATGTTTCAGCCCAAGTAAATACGTTTTGCTCACTATAGAGTTAGAAATCAACAATGTGCTCAAGAGCCTTACAGGAGAATAGCATAAGCTACCAGAGATACCCTCATTAAATAATTATATTATTATAACTGTGCCAAGGTCAAACAGAGGTTATATTGGTCAAGCAGTATTCAGAAATGTGTCTGTCTTTTACACTGGTCTGTTACATCCAGCTTTTCCAGTGATGTGTAAACTTGAATTATGGTTCATTATTACACAGTTCATATACTGAATGATGTGTTTATGTGCATTATTCCAGCTCAAAACCACAGAAATGGAGCGGACACAAAAATGGGTGAAGATGATAAAGAACTGGAAGAAGTATTACCCTGGAGAGAAGGTAACTCTGGCTACAGCAAATTGTATGCGACATTTTCATTGGTCAGTTTGTAACTCTGGCTACAGCAAATTGTATGTGACATTTTCGTTGGTCAGTTTGTTTAACATGTTACATATGTTGGAAGTTGGAATTTGTATGTAGATTACAGATTGTTTAAAGAAAATCCACTCCACTAATTGATGGAATTTGTATGTAGATTACAGATTGTTTAAAGGAAGTCCACTCCACTAATAGATGGTATTTGTATGTTGATTAAAAACTGCTTTAGATTAAATCCAGTCCATCAATTAAAATACAGTTTAATGAGTGAATTTCTTTATGGGCCCTTTTGCTGTACTTGCTGATAACTTCACTACATATTTCCACAGTTGTTAAAGGGTCTCATGTTCATGTTAGTTGCTAAAATTAAAGGTTTAAGGAAAACTGTTAACAACTGACTATTCTTACATAAAAATTAAAATCCTCAATTTATTAATATATAAATTAGTAATTTAAACTCACGTGGAATTGCAAAATCAAGTAAAAATTTTTTACATTCAATAATGTCATGCTGTAAATTTGTTGTTATTCTCTTATGTAGATGTCAGTTCAGTTTTTCTCAGACAAATTTAGAATTTTAGAATGAAATTTTGTAAAGGCAAAAAGCTTACTTTTTTGCTTGTGGCTTTGTTTTGGGGTTTTTTTTCATTTCATGGCGAGTTTTTTCCCCATTTAGGACACTTTATTTACATGATTTAATAAATGTATATGGTGTGCATTTTCAGCATATAAACAGAAAGGTTGACCTTTTTCTCGTTCTTTTTCCTTCTATTTTATGGAGTTTATTGCCTCAACTGGTCATAGACAAGAAAAGTAGGTGTGATGGCTGTTTGTCCATTGCCCATCATCTGACATTCATTGTTAGCACAAGTTTATTATCACTTTGCTCCTGAACTACTTGGAGAATTGCCGTCAAACTTTAAACACACATTCATCCCAAAGTCTTCTTGGTCTTAAATGAAAATGGTACTCAGACATCTAATATGGCCACCACAGCAGTCATTTTGAAAACATTGTTTATCACAATCCCTTTTGAATGGATGGTCATGTCAGCATGGGATTTCACTAAAGATTTCTTTGATGTTTAGTTGGTTCTGAATGAAAATAGCACAACAGTAGCCATCTTGATCTTATCAGAATGGTATCTTCACCAAAAGACTCTTTGTAATGTCCACTTGATTCTGATGCAAATTATTCCAATCTGACATCCAATATGGCCACCATGAAACTTATTGCTTTTTCCTGTATGACTGTAATTTCAGCCTGTGGTTTTCACCAGAAGACTTTTGATGATATCTATTTAGTCCTATATACAAAAAATGTCACTCTGGAATCTAGTATGTCTGCCACAGTGGCCATCTTGAAAATTTTGTTATAGTTACTGCTCCTGAATAGATGGTCATATCAACATGAAGTTTTCACTTAAGAGCCTTAGGGGTGTCTACCTGGTTGCAAATGAAATTACTGCTTTTCTGATGTCCAATATTGCCACCATGGCAGCCACTTTAAAATCTTGTTATAACTACTACTCAATGGAAAGTCATGTCAGCATTGGGTTTTCATTGGAAGACTTATTATTATGATGTCTAGTTGGTCTTAAATAAAACTTCTGTTGATCTGATATCCAGTATGGTTACCGTAGTGATTAAGTTGAAAATCTTGTCTACTCCTTCTAGATGGAACAGCATATCAAGATTGATTTGTCACCAGAAGATTTCTTACGATGTTTTGTTGGTACTAAATGAAAATAATGCTGATTTTAAATCCACTATGTCACAGATTGCTGCCATCATGAAAATCTTGTTATTTCTACTCCTTCAAAATGAAAAGCCATATTGACATGGGGTTTTCATCAGAAGATTAAATATAATATCTAGTTGGTCCTAGATGAAAATTGTGCTATCTTACATCAAATATAGTCACCATGGCAGCCATCGTGAAAATGTACTTCTAATATTAAATGGAAAGGCATAATGACATGTGGTGTCTAATTGAATGACAATGATGCTGATCTGACAGTCATTATGGCCACATGGCAGCTATCTTGAAAATCTTATTTCCTATGCCTCCAAATTGATGTTTATAGCAGTATAAGATTTCACAGAAGATATGATATCTAGCTGGTCTCAAATGTTGCCTTGCAGAAACTGAGTATGGTTGTCAAACAAATATGTTGAAAATCTTGTCACTAATTCTCCTGAATGGATGGTCATATTAGCATAGGGTTTATACCTAAAGTATTTTATAAAGTCTAGTTGTTCCTAAATGAAGACAATGACAGTCTTACATCCAATATGTCTGCTACATCAGCTAATTTGAAACATTATTGCTCAAGCATATCAACAATTTTTTCAGCACCCAGCAATTAAAATGAAGAAATGGTCTTCATTTGAGCAGTATAGCATTAGTCTGTTCAAGGCAACCTTGTTATACTTAAATGGGTTTCTCATTTAATTTTGCATAAATCATAGGAAATTTGTATGCATGAAAACTACATGATTACACAGTATTCATGTGTGAAATTTGAAATTCAAGCATGAAACACCCAAGGGTCCCAGGATCTTGAGAACCCTGGACTGGACCATTACTGCACCTCTAGTTAATGAATATGAAGTACACTTAAATGTTACTACAACTGTACAGAAAAACCAGTCTGATTTATAATTTAAGTGTTACCAAAACTATACAGAGAAACCAATTTGATTTAAATATCCTGTCTGTTTGAGACATGTGTCTGATCTTAATTAAGATTACTATCCATAACTTGTACTTCTTGATCTTCCCAAATCCAAATAAGTCTATTCCAGTCCAGTCTATATTCTTTTCCAAAATTATTTCTATTCAGCCAGTATAACTCCATCATGTAAAATGGAGAAAAGATAAAAAGCTACTGATGTTTCTTTTCAGTTATCAAGGCGTATCTTTAAAGGGGTCCCAGACCGCCTACGAGGTGAAGTGTGGTCAAGGTTGCTCTCTTTGAATACTATTAAACTGGAACAAGAAGGCACATATGAGGTAATTAGTTTGATACAGCCCCAATCTTGATATTTCATAGTTGAAGCAACATTCCATGAGACATATAAAAAAATGCATGACATAAAATGGAAGCAAGCGTTTATTGTATTTTGAATTAATTATAGTAAATGTTGTCAAGTATTGTGCAGAAACTGCTTGAAGTTCTGATGTCTGTAATGTGTTTTTTGTTTTAAAAATTATTATTCCAATTATTTTTCCAGCGAATGAGGAAGCGAGCTCGTGCAATATCACCACATATACGTCAGATAGACCTAGATGTGAATCGTACCTACAGAAACCATATCATGTTTAGGGAAAGATATGGAGTCAAGTAAGTGCAGTTTGTTGCAGAATCTTGCCCCTGCAATCCTTCTGTAAATCCTGATAATGGTTGTATCTTTTATCATTAGCAAGCCATTAACAGATAATTTGCATCAGTAAATATCTACAATATTTACTTGCTGTAAGTTTAGTTCAGCTAAAAACTGCACAGATCCATCTGCAAACCTGCCATAAGACTTGTCATGCGAAAAACATGATTTGCATCTCCCCCCCCAACAGTGACGTTTATAAAAACTCAACGATTTTCAATAATCTTTGAGGAGGTGGGGAATCCCAGACATTTTTTGACTACCACTAGCCATGTCTGAAGCATATTGTCTGTATAAACAGTAAAGGTTATACAGCTGATTGTCTTGGTGTCAGTTGGAAGGTAAGGCAGTCTGAAAACTCAACCACCATTTCACTGATTACTTAATTGGTTATATAGCTGATTGTCTTGGTGTCAGTTAGAAGGTAAGGCAGTCTGAAAAACTTAACCACCATTTCACTGATTACTTAATTGGTCATATAGCTGATTGTCTTGGTGTCAGTTAGAAGGTAAGGCAGTCTGAAAAACTCAACCACCATTTCACTGATTACTTAATTGGTTATATAGCTGATTGTCTTGGTGTCAGTTAGAAGGTAAGGCAGTCTGAAAAACTCAACCACCATTTCACTGATTACTTAATTGGTTGAGGAAAGCTAATATACTGCTGGGTCATGTCCTTTGAACACTGCTTTGGGAAAGTCCATCAGTCTAATTTGCACAGGTAAAGTCCACTAAAGTTATTTCACATGATAATTGCCATGACTGAGAATGTTTAAGTCATCCTTATTAAAGATTATTGGCAAGTTTGTGATCAGTGGCATCGCATCTTTGAAGTTGAGTATTATTCCATATACAAAACTATAAACAATTATTTCGTTAGTCAAAAACAAGTGTGCAGTTAGGTTCATTTTGTTATGGCAAAATGTTGAAATACAGCTTTAATTTAGGAAAAGATGAGCCATCTATAAAATGATCAGAGCCTGACAAAACTATTTCAGAACTCCTGGATAGAGTTTGACTTTGTGAAGCACATCAAAAAGGGTCTTGCATTTTATTTTTGAAGACTCCATGTCAACATTAGTCATTTTGAATGTAATGACATCTATCGACATAGAAACACTGCCTACATCTTTGCAACTACCTTGCAACAAAAGCAGATATAGAAAAATCATTATCTATGCTGAGACAAATTCAGTAAGATTTCAATGCAAGTTGGAACGAGTTCCATCCAGTCTCAAATGATTGCCACGATGAACACATATGACATTTGTATTACCTTCAACCCACAAAAACCCTGAATGCAGCAAAGACTGTTACTTACAAAGAAAATATTTCACTGTCCATGGATTTTAAAGACAGGATTTTCTTTAATTAATGTCTGTTTGATTGTATTGATGTGAGTGTGGGCAAATGTGTGTGGTGATGCTATTGGACATTGTAGTAATACTATTCCCACCTATTTATGGTTTGTTAGTATATAAAATGATTAAAAGAAAACAGATTTTCTTGTTATTTTCTTGTTATTTAGTTTTATTTAGGCTTGTAATATGAAAAGTTGGCTTATTCTCAATTGTGTGTAATTTGTTTAGGTCACATGCACTGACCCCACCTGGGACCTCAGAACTCTGAGTCCCCCAAATCTCACCATTGTCTGAGAATATGGCAGGTATGTTACTGATAAAATGTTACAAACTTTAAGTATTATTAGAAGAAACCAAAGTTTATATTTTAGAAGAAAGAAAACGACAAAACAATTGTGTAGAAACATTATGTAGGTCATAGACAGTATTTGTTTGCTCCACCGCTATTTTCTGATGACACTGTTTAGTAACAGCACAGTAAACATTTGTGCATTCAGTCCTTGTATTTAAAGAGCAATGAGTAAAACTGATGATATACATCTTCAAGAGAAAAGTAATGCAGTAGGAAGGGACAGGAATAAGGAAATTGGAAAAATACATTAGGGCAGTCAACTTGAATGGCCTAAAAGATGATTAATGCCAAATGTAACAGTGAAGTGGTAAATGTAAGTGTTTACTTGTTCCAATGACCACATGCTTTTCTCAGAGATGACAACAATTTCATTCTAATGGAATTGTTCCTATTTTTAATCTTGTGTAATGCTGTTGCAATCTCTTCGAAGATTTTCTGATGAGATAAAATTCTGTATGTTGTGAACTAGAACTTAAACTTGGGTATATTTACATCATTGAAAAAATTCTAATATCTGCATGTATTTAATTTGTGAAATCGTGTGTAAGCTTGTGTCACATTGACTTAATACTTTGATTCACCTGAAAAGGTTTGAGAAAGATCTTGAAACAAAAGTCGACCAATAAGGATTAAACCCCTGACGAAATCACTGCCCTTCAAAAATTCAAATGCTACATACAAGGCTTCAATATTCCTACCTGCCAACTTTCCGAATAATGGGGAAGGTCAGTATGTGTGACTCAATTAAGATGATAATTCTTTATTTGAGACTGCATGGTCCATGCAACTGAATTAAAATATAAATGTTACTTAAATATAACCTTTTGTTTCGGTGTCTTGTGTGGGGAAACATACAACTACTGAATGTGTATGGCATTGTTAAAAGCAAAATTTTGTAACACATTTAAAAAGTAAACTTTCTGTTATCTGAGAATTTAAACTAATATAAATCCAGAAATTTCAAGAATCAGTTCTTACTAATGGATATCCTTGTCGCCATTGAAAATACATACTTTCTTAAAACAAATTTTTTAAAACAAAATGCATAAAAATTACAAGGAACTCAATAACTACTTGTTCTTTTTATATATTCATGTTTTTAAATATTCATGTATTTAAGTTTGTTCATGGGAGTGCAAAATACATTGCACAGCAATAAGATTTTGAATAACCTAATTTTGATATTCAAAGAACAACTAATATACTTACATTAAAGTATGTTCGAATGTACAAATATCTGTTGTCTTGTCATCATCATGTGATCAGTTGGGTTGTAAAATATGACCAAATAAGGTTTTCATATGTAAGAGCCTGATTGTTAAGAAATATGTACAGAAAAGAGATGGTAATTTGAAAGATGTGTATTAAAATGTTTGCATATCTTAATAATTTCCTTAAACATGTGATATAAGGACCTACTAATGACAGATCATCAGCAGAACTAAAATATTTAGAAATAAATAAGTTGTACAAGTTATAATTTATAATAAGTTGTATCCTCATAAAATCCAGTAGAAAATGACTGGAGATTCATATTTGAATAAAAGATATTAGAAATAATTTTTTTGTTTGAAGCATTTAATACAATTCCCAAGATAGCTGCTAGATATAGCATTATTTTATATCATTATCGCAAATGCCCACATTCATATATGTGCACATACATAATCACAATCATATAGGCATTAAATTTATAACAATTTGCAAAGTGTCAAAAATCCATGGACAGTGGAATACACAATTAACTTGTTGTTGCAGACTTTACTGCTCTTAGTAGTTCATTGTAGGGTTTGAATGTGTCATTTGTTTTCATCTTTTCTTTTATTAGACTGGAACTTAAAATCTTAGTAGTTCATTGTAGGGTTTGAATGTGTCATTTGTTTTCATCTTTTCTTTTATTAGACTGGAACTTAAAATCTTAATAGTTCATTGTAGGGTTTGAATGTGTCATTTGTTTTCATCTTTTCTTTTATTAGACTGGAACTTAAGATCTTAGTAGTTCATTGTAGGGTTTGAATGTGTCATTTGTTTTCATCTTTTCTTTTATTAGACTGGAACTTAAAATCTTAATAGTTTATTGTAGGGTTTGAATGTGTCATTTGTTTTCATCTTTTCTTTTATTAGACTGGAACTTAAAATGTTGTTGGATATTTTTCATCATTGAAAATGATCTTTCTGCATCTGCAGTGTTATGAGGGAGTGTCAGAGTTCTTTTACAACTGAATTTCTTAGCAACACCTCTATCCTGACACATTTCCTTACAAAAGTCTGAAAAGTGAACCACAACTGCAAATGGCAGAAAACATTTTAGTTCCTGTGACATGTTATAGGATTGTTTAAAATATGTTAGTGAAGTTTAGAATTTATCTCTGCAGTGATATTGTCACTTTGAATATGTATTTGTTTCCAGGCAACAGGCCCTGTTCCATGTGTTAGCAGCCTATTCCATGTACAATACTGAGGTTGGATACTGCCAGGGGATGAGTGAGATAGCTGCCCTGCTTTTAATGTACCTTAATGAAGAGGTTAGAGTTGAAGAATTAAACTGTCTTGGAACACAAGCAACTTCAGTGCACGCTTTCACAAATCCTCACACTGTTTATCTTTAAGGTACAATAGGTTGAGTAAGAAATGCATACAGCACTTAGACAACAGCCATGACCAGGCTTGAATACCTGACCCCAAAGGCCATGACCTAATATGAGATCCTAGCTTCAAAGGCCATGTCCTACTCTCAGATCCTAGTCCTAAAGACCATGACCTACTCTCAGATCCCAGCCTTAAAGAACATCACCTACTCTCAGATCCTAGACCTAAACGAAGGCCATCACCTACTCTCAGGTCCCAGCCTTAATGGCCACCACCTGCTCTCAGATCCCAGCCTTGAAGGCCATCACCTACTTTCAGATCCCAGCCTTAAAGGCCATCACCTACTCTCAGATCCTAGATTTAAAAGCCATGATCTACTCTCAGATCCGATCCTTAAAGGTCATCAATTACTCTCAGATCCTAGTCCTAAAGACCATGACCTACTCTCAGATCCTAGGCCTAAAGGCCGTGACCTACTCTCAGATCCTAGTTATAAAGACCATGACCTGATCTGAGATCCTAGACCTAAAGACCATGACCTACTCTGAAATCCTAAACCTAAAGGCCATGACCTACTCTGAGATCCTAGCCGTAAAGGCCATGACCTACTCTCAGATCCTAGTTATAAAGACCATGACCTGATCTGAGATCCTAACCCTAAAGGCCATGACCTACTTCTGAGATCCTAGCCCTAAAGGCCATGACCTACTCTGAGATCCTAGCCCTAAAGGCCATGACCTACTTCTGAGATCCTAGCCCTAAAGGCCATGACCTACTCTGAGATCCTAGCCCTAAAGGCCATGACCTACTTCTGAGATCCTAGCCCTAAAGGCCATGACCTACTCTGAGATCCTAGCCCTAAAGACCATGACCTACTTCTGAGATCCTAGCCCTAAAGGCCATGACCTACTTCTGAGATCCTAGCCCTAAAGGCCATGACCTACTCTGAGATCCTAGCCCTAAAGGCCATGACCTACTTCTGAGATCCTAGCCCTAAAGGCCATGACCTACTCTGAGACCCTAGCCCTAAAGGCCATGACCTACTTCTGAGATCCTAGCCCTAAAGGCCATGACCTACTCTGAGATCCTAGCCCTAAAGGCCATGACCTACTCTCAGATCCCAGTCTTAATGGCCATCACCTACTCTCAGACACTAGTCCAAAAACCCATGACCTGATCAGAGATCTTAGCCCCAAAGGCCATGACCTACTCTCAGATCCTAGCCCTAAAGGCCATCACCTACTTTCAGATCATAGCCCTAAAGGCTATCACATACTCTCGCATCCTAGACTTAAAAGTCATCACCTTTGTTAATGTAACCCATGATACTTTAATTGCTTTTTCTCATGTTAAACCCAAAAGCAGATCAAGGTGGATGTTTTGGAATTAAGAAGAACCATGTACATTACTCCCTTACAGTTTGAAGTATTTGATTTTCTGCAGATTATTAAAATGAAGTAGTTGGAAACAAAAAAATCTACCACAATATACCTAATCAGTGTTGATAAGTAAATGGAACATCCTTTTCTTGCATGATCTTTGTTTTGATGTCCACAAATTATTTTTTGTGTGCAAATATTATGTGATTTATTCAAATCTTCCTTGTTTTTAGGATGCATTCTGGGGCCTGTCTCAGTTATTCACCAGTAAGAAACATGGAATGCATGGTAAGAGTATAAAACAGTTTGAAAAGAAAAATTCTATGTCGACTTCTTAGTACTATAAATAGCAGTGTTGCATCTAGGCTGCACAATCATGAGATGTTTAAAAAGAAAGAAGTCACTGAAAAGAAATAAAATTCATGTTTTAGAAAATGGTGCCTGATAATTGGAGGAAAAATAAATGTGATTGTTAACAAATTGAAAACTACATGTATAGTTGAATGTAGCTTTCATATGGGTTTTATAGTTTTTCAAATTCTATTTTTCAAACCTACTTGACATAAAATTACTACCATTAAATGAATTAATAATGGGGTTATCAAAAGATGTGTCAATTGTTGGATTGGTGACAAGCTATTAACATAACTATCTTTTCGATTAATTAGTACATAAGTTTTGACTGACTTGTGTCAAAATTCAAGAAATAAAAATTGCAGCTGGCTGGGACCAGAAGAATAGTTAAGATAATACCAAGTATGTGGATAAATGGAGTTATAATACCAGGTATGTGGATAAATGGAGTTGGATAACTGAGAGTCTATTTTAGTTGATTTAAAAAAAATACTTTATTGTTGAAATGATTGCTATGAAGTATCTGAGAACAGTTGACTGTAGAAATGTTGAATATTCTACTCGTTATATGAATGATAGTTCAATTTGGTTCCAGGTTTCTTCATGCACAAATTTCCCAAGCTGATGAGGTTCCAGGAACACCATGATACAATACTGAAGAAATTTCTGCCAAAAATTAAAAAGCATCTGGTAATGTTAAATGTACCTAAGTGTCTCTAGTGTAATGTTATAATAATGATGTACAGCTTGTAAAGATTTGTAGTATTATCAGCATTTTAATTTATTTTAAGAGTCAAATTGATACAGTCAAGTTGTAGTGAACTATGATCATTTGATAGTCACCTTGTAGTGAACTATGATTGGTAATAAACTACAACTAATTGATACAGTAACCATGTAATGAACCATGACTAATTGATATGGTCACCTTGTAATGAAGTATGATTAATTGATACAGTCATTTAGTAGTGAACTGTCTAATTGAAACAGTCACCTTGTAATTCAGTATGACTAAATGACAGTCACCATGTAATGCATTATGACTGATACCAGTCATCTTTTAATGCGCTGTGACTAATTGATACAGTCATCTTGTAATGCACTTTGACTAATTGACACAATCATCTTGTAATACCCAATGACAAGTTGAAATAATTTAATGATTGATCATTGCCCATAGTGAGGAACATTTGTGATCTCTTTCACCTTTTAGTTCTACTGGTGATTAACTAGAAGAGCTTATGTGAGGATCTTTTGTCCATCGCGGTGTGTCAGTCCGTAAGCACAAGTTTGTTACTGCCACTCCACTTAAATTCCACGGAGGACTACCATAAAACCTTTTACACACACATTCATCTCAAGGTCTAATTGAAATTGGTGCTGCTCATGCATCCATTATGGCCATCACAGTGGCCATCTTGAAGCTCTTATTATTGCTACTCCACCAAGATCGATGGTCATGTCGACATGGGGTTGTCTAGTTTTTGCCGAGGTGGCGCTCACCAGATAATATGTACTTTTGAGAGAGTGACGTATGTAAGGGGAAGTAGTTTGCATTTAAAACATGCACAGTGGAGAGAATGTTTGCATACCTCTATGCTACATTAATGTAATGTGGATGATATTTCTTTTGGATATTGTACTTTTGGATATTTTACATGATTTAAGCACAGTGCTAACTAAAATGACTGCCCCCTTGTGTTAAAAAATCAGTCTGAATTAGTCTAAAGTACACTATACATAGCAGCTATTAAAATAGGGAAAATGAATTTTGCCAGACTAGACAATACCAGCTTCTGAAAGTGCAATGAATGAATTACCAAATATATAAAATGTAAAAAAAAGTTATCGGCTCTTTTTTGTACAATTTACCTCTGAAGTTCAGGAAGTGAAAATGACCAAGTAGAGCTAGCACTTTTTTGAAAGGTGCACATTTGAAGTAAGGCCAAGCTGTATACTCTATAACCCATAGTACACCCATCAATCATACACCAAAATAAAGGGAATTAAAGGTTCTTTGCATTATACCTAAGATATACAAGGTCTTTTTTAAATAGCCAGTATAACCAGTGAGGAAAGCCGGGGACATTCTTTTTCTTTAAAATCCTAACCCTATGCAAAATGCGAAACTGTATAGTGCCACCTTAAAGAAAATAAAAAAAATGTTTGCAATTATTTTTTTTAATTTTCATATAATTATGTATGATGTTCTGAATAAAATGGTACATTCATATTGATGTTAAGCATGAAAAAAAGCTAATTATGATCATTTTTCTCTTGCTTACATAATTTGCCATGAGGTATGTTTGTGTGAGTAGTGACCTTAATTATGGGGAAATTAGAAGACTTAGAATATAGGAATAGAGTCAACTTAAATTTAAAACTGTTGCAATAAGTGACAGAAATATATGGAGAAAATGTTTCTTTTCATTTATTTGCAATTAAATAAAAAAATAAATGAAGAGAAAGTGAATTCGCTTCTTCCATATTAAACAATAGGCAAATATTTTACACTTTGACCTTTGACCTTTATGAAGCTGATGAGTTACCTCCCTTTTCTAATTGTAAAATTCATTGTTGATATCTCAGAAATAATTCTGGCTAGTTTCATGTTCCTGTCATTCAGCATAACATTGGTTGCTATGTTTACAAAATGTAATGTGCATTCTTAAAATAGCTCACTTTTATCTTGGGGGGGGGAGGCTGGACTTGTTAGAGACTCTGACACTCATAAATACTGTTCTGTGGGGAAGAAGGCAGGAGAATTATTCATAAGGATTGTTTTGATGCTTGCGACTTAAATGTTTCAGCCATATAAACATAATTAAATCATACAAAAATAATACCTACATCTTCTTTATGGTGGCGCTCACCAGATAGTATGTACTTTTGAGAGAGTGACGTATGTAAGGTGAAGTAGTTTGCATTTAAAACATGCACAGTGGAGAGAATGTTTGCATACCTCTATGCTACATTAATGTAATGTGGATGATATTTCTTTTGGATATTGTACTTTTGGAAATTTTACATGATTTAAGCACACTGCCAACTAAAATGACTGCTCCTTTGTGTTTAAAATCCTAACCCTATGCAAAATGTGAAACTCTATAGTGCCACCTGAATACAAATGATGCCAATCTGACATACAATAGTACTGACACAGGTGGCCATCTTGAAAATTTTGTTGTTTCTGTCCTTCATCAAAAGACTTTTTATGATATCTCATTTGTCCTACATGAAAATGGTGCCTCACAAACTTCCATTGTAGTCACTGTAATGAATATATTGAAAACCTTGTCACTAAATCTCCTGAAAATAGTGCCAATCTTACATCCAGTTTGGCTGCTTCTATGTCTGATTTGAAAATCATAGCACTCAAGAATATCAGAGATAGTTTCAACATTCTGCAGTTAAAAAGATTTGATTGGTCTTATACTGAATTCCTGGAAATCTTTTTTTGATGCATAAATCCTTTTTAGGGATGCTGGTTGTATGTATCTTACACAAGTAGTTTACACTGAATGAAACCTAGCATTTTCTCAATAATTATTTTAAGTATGCTAATCAATTGTTTCATAACTTGCACAATTCTAAAATTTACAATACTATTGTGTCATTAACTGACATGTTAAATAATGTCCTAATTTAGTGTCATTAATATTTATGCAGCAGCGTTATAATCCCTCAGCAGAATCTTGATGTAATGCCATTGACTGGTGTGAAGCATTGCATTAATATGTTAAATGTAATCTCCAGCTTAAGAGAGATAAAAAATATGCCACATGCAGGAAGCAGCTTATTGCTTTTATTACTATTTAATGCATTTCATGAATGTCATGTTTCATGAACACTTGCATATTATACTCTCTTTGTAGGAACGAGAGGGCATTGATGCTGGGCTGTACACCATTAAGTGGTTTCTGCAGTGCTTCCTAGATAGAGTGAGTTTTCATGACATCAACTGTTTTTATTGTTTATCTCTCTTACCTCTCATTTATTTTTTTGCCTAAAGTTAAGATGCAGTAGATCATGATTCCTGTACAGTTACTAAGTACTTCTGAAAGAGGTTTTAGGGGAACAGTGTGCTGTCTAAAGCAGACAGCTGATTGAAATGGTTGCTGTCATGTGCTGAAGCATTGAACTTGTTAACTTTATCAGTTATGACAGTAGGGAAAATGAGCTTGAATTAGACCAAATTATGTTGACTTTAGCAGTTATGACAATAGAGAAAATGAATTTTTTAAAGTTAACAATACTAACGGCTGAAGAATTGACAATACTGACTCCTGAAAGTGCAACATATGAATTATAAAATAATGACAAAAACAAAGAAAAAAGTTCTTAACTAGATCTTATTTCCAATTTATCTCCAAGTCCAGGAAATGAAAGTAAACAAGTGAGATTAGTAGTTTTTTCAGGATTGCACATCTGAGGTAAGGCCAAGGTGCATACTCTATGACTGTAATCCAAATAATGCCAATAAATCATACACCAAAATAAATGGAATTAAACATTATTTAAACTATACCTTAGATATATCAGGTCTGTTTTAAATTAGAGGGATAACCAGTGAAAATACCCTGAGAAATTAAACACAGTGTAAAGTTCGAAACTGTAGAGTGGAACCTTAAGACCAATATCAACATTTTTGCAATTGCTTTTCACATTTTCATATCATTATAATTGATTTTCTCTGTAAAGTGATAAATTAATATTGATGCTATGCATGAAAACAAGCTAATTATGCATGTTTTTCTCTTGTTTATGCAGTATATCTTGTGGCATTATTGTATTTGAAATTACCTTAATTATTGGAGAATTGAACGTCTTAAGACATGAAGTAAAAATCATTTAAAATTTAAAACTGTAGGATTAAATGAAGGAAAATATGGCAAAAATATTTATTTGAATAAATTTGTGCAAAAGTAAAAGAAAAATGATATAGCATTTGCATGCATCTCTGTACTGATGTTAGAAGAATTAGCAGACTTTTAACCTTTGACCTTTTCCATCCCTGTTTAAACTGTAAATTTATCATTGTCATCTCAGAAATAATTGTGGTAAGTTAAATGTTCCTGACCTTTTTCTATAACATTGGTTGCAATGTTGAGAAGTTGCAATGTGCATTTTTAAAATGTCTCACATTTCACCATTGGATGAAAGGAAGAGGGGGCTTGTTTGAGGCTTTGGTACTAATGAACAATTGTTCCGAAAGTGCCATTGATGAATTATAAAATATATAAAAACGTTTCATAAAAGTTCTTGGCTAGTTTAATTTCGAATTCATCTTTGAAGTCAAGGAAGTGAAAATAATCAGAACTAGTGATCTTTTTAAGAGATGTACACCAGAAGTAAGGCCAAGCTTTATACTCTATGACCAAAATTACACCCATCATTCATACACCAGGATAAGGGGAATTAAAAAATTTGTTGGCAGTACATAAGAAATATCAGGTCTATTTTAATGTACCAGGATGACCAGTAAGGAAAACCTAGGAAATTCCCTTTATTAAAACTCAGATCCTGTGCAAGGTACAAAACTGTTGAGTGGAATCTTAATAGTTGGGATTTACTGTGAAGTAGTTTATTTTCAAGGCAGTTTGTGTTAATAAAAAATTAACATTTTCTTTTTTACTTTAGTTTGTGGATATGCCTGTGCAGAAAATTGTATTGATGGCTGAAATATTTTAGACTGAGTATTTAAATTTGTGATTTGTTAGCAAGCATGAATGCATACAAATTAGTACCATACAGACAGAACATTAAGTTCTTTTTCAACATAAGGCATTCAGTTTTCTGTAAACCATCAAGTTCAAGATTCTCTGGGCTGATAGGTAATTGATCAAAATTTAGAAAGGTGTTTACTCAAGGCAGATTTGGTGCTAAAGGAAAATTGAAGATCCAACCAGTTATCAACCTAAGCCGGGAACAGAACCAGTTCATTGCTGTTGTGATGTTTAGAATGTGGCTTTCTGTGGAACAGGAGAAGTATTGATGATTACTTTCACAAACCCATCCACAACTCACAAGTATCTTCATTTCAGTTACCATGGGTTGCTTTATCAGTTTTATTTACCATAGGTTGCTGTATCAATTTTATGCATTCCCTCTCAGCTTCTTTCTCAGCCCATGGGCATTTGCAAAAGAGCTTTTGCTTTGTGATCCCCTTCTTCATGATGACTTCTTCCACAGCAACAGCATTGTACCTGGATGATATCCAGCAGAAACAAGGGTAAGTCCTATTCTGGTTTTGGGATCATCTCCTTACTCTCCTTTCTTAGCTGGGGTTTCTCCAGAACAAGGACAAGACAGATTTCATCCCAGCATTTCATCTGTCTTAGTATGGAAATTCTGATATCAACTTGGTACATGTTTTCCATCAAGCACATTGCTTAGATTAGTTAACTTTCAGAGTTTATCTCTCTCAGGACATCAATGTTGGCAAGAGAGTTCTTTCAGCTCCTTGGTCTTCTCATTGCTGTTACAGATTTGCACCATTTCTGCCATATTTTTATGCACACACCCTTCAGATGTACCTTGTGGTCCTGTGACATGCCTGCTACAGTCTCTTGGGTGATCAGATCTTGATGTAGGCTGAGATCTATTACTTTCTGCATAAGTGGCAGGAGTGGTTGGATAGAAGCATGAATCCCTCCAGAAACCATAATCATAGATTACAGTCGGCATAGATGCAACTTCATTCAGTTGGGGAGCTTATTAATTGCCTTGCTTCATGACTCAGTACAAAGGTGAATACAGAGGAATGGGGTCTGACTTAAATGTGCTGGAGAGGAAGGTCACTTACAGTACTTCCTGTGCCTACAAGGACCTGTTTCACAAAAGGATGATCTGAATACTGATTGACAACGTTGGTGGTAAATTATCTCAAAGATTTGGAGCAGTTACCAGAGATTGACATCATGGTGTGGGAGCATTTTTGATGGTGCTCTCGATACCACATGTACATCAATTTTCATCATATTACAGGCAGACTTGCTGTCAAGGAGAGGCTAGATGCTTCACATAGAATGGTCTCTCCATCTTTAATCCGGTTTTCACACAAAAGAGTTGCCCAGTGACAGACCTCTTTCAGTCAAGGCAGAATCACTCTTATGATCACCAGACTTGATTTATAATGGCATACCCTTGCTTCAGGCATAGGGTTTATAGCCTTTTCTGGATTCACATGGGGAAACTTTTCATTTGTAAGGTAACACAGTTGTTCTAAGTTCTACATGGCCTAACCTCACAGTATTGTGATGATGTCCAATTTCCTGCTTGTGCAGTCTGAGTGTTAGGGGAATGGTTTATCTTTCCTTGAGGACGTGGTAATATTGCCACTAGAAGGGTGATTAAGGTTGTTTGCTGTTGCCTAACTATTCTTTTAATGTTAGTGTTTTTGTAATTTATTAAGAAAGGAAATTATTTTAATTTTGTAAGTCATTTCTTCCAGAACATTTAACTAATCTCATTATGACTAAAACTCTTCCACCATTCCCTGTAAATAACATCCTCTTTGATGTTTTTCACAAGCTTAAACTGAAGGACATACTTTAGATGGTTAACCCCATAGTGGTGGTAAGGGGAGATTATTATAATAGTATTCTGGAAAGATTTATTTTCTCTTCTTACTGTAGTATTTTTAATTGTATATAGATGGTAAAAGGCAAATTTTTGTCATCTTTATTAGGTTTGATTTTGGAATTAGTAGGAATAATTTTACTGATTTTGATGTAATTTCATATTTTCCATTCCAGATCATAACTCTGCATCCATTGCAGATATTTGTATAGTTGACATATGGAGATATTCCATGAGTGAAGTGGAAACTTTGTATTCTCACGATTGTCGGATCCCTGAAGATGATGCAAAATATTTCCCCTTCAGAAGGGAAATATTTCCATATTATCTACTAAAAACAATAGATTTTTAACAAATTAATTTTATTAAGGCCAAAACCACCAGTTCCATGGGTTTTCTCCATCTGTGCCAATGTGTTTTACAGCTGTATTACTATATCAATAAGAAGTTCCTAAATTTTAAAATAATTTTAGGACTAAGTTTTTCAGATTTAGCTTGCACATGCTTTGGATTGTGTATTTGTCAAATTACTAACAGTATTTGTGTGACAATGAAGAGATTTGGTTTTGTTTACACATTTTATGTGCAGATTGATACTTTGTACTCATAGTGGATATATCTGACAGACTAAAGAGCATAACATTTTTGAACAGAAGATTTCTTAATGACTGAGTTTACTTGTAAGGATCTTCATTCTTTCTTTCTTGTTACATTAAAAGGGGAATTTTCATATGGTCATGCCAAGCTTGCAGTCTAGTGCAGTAGTAGGTACTTAATCCAATTTTCAATTGTCACTTAATTTTGATTTGAAGTCAGCAATAATCATTACTAATTTATCCATAATTTTCACTACAGTTGTGATCTGAGTTAAAATTGCTACTTAAAATATTATTATAATTAATCATGATTTATTTTCTAAAAAATGTATATTGATGGTCGTATTATACAGGTAATGCCAATGGGTGACACATAGCAACAGGTCATGTAAGTTCAGTTATTGATAATTTATAGAAAACTAGTACTAAAAAGCAAATACTTGAAGTCTGCTTTTTGCTGTCGCTCAGCATTAAGAGGTTAGTGTTAGGACTGGTCGTCCTGGTGTCAGGATAATGTGACTGGGTGGGACATCATGCTACATGTCTGCGGCATGATGCCCCAGTACTGAACATCACTATAGACTGTCACACTGCAGACATCGTAGAGATATGACTTAAAAATTGTTACAGCTACGTTAAACATCTAAATCATACACACATACACACACCACATACATTAAAAATAACATAGCATTTAAAGTGTTGGTATACAGCAATTTGATATACCAGTACTATTGGTATATCAAATTGTGATCCACCCATGGTACAATAATACACATATATAAATATTCTCGCGACTGTGTGCAGTTGATTCTAGATCATTGATCAATTTCCACATGTTAGTCATTAGTGATGTGTGAAAAGAAACAATAAAAATTATTAATTATCACTGTTTTCTAAATGAAGTTAATATGGTACACATTTTCACAGCAATTCTTTCTGCATTCTGTTCCCTTGTCCTTCTCATGCATAACAGACTAACTACACCGAAATGAGGAGTGAAAATGAATTTGGGCTGGATTAAAACCTTGAAATAGAAATTACACCAAGTAATCTACAAGATTTTGTTTCGTCGTATGATATGTGTGCACTTTCCTTGGCATTTATGTGCAGTGTTTATCAATGATACAAGTTGGAAACCATGTCAATATTATATGGTAAATTTCTTGGTTATGTGGTACACATACTGTGATGTGTTGAATGTTTTGTTGTTGTTTCTTAAACATATTATAGTGTTCTAAAAATCTGTTATTAATAATTTAATAATTAAATATGAAAATGTCCAAAGGCCACACTCTTTCTCTGGACCATCATAGCAAGATATGGGCTAAAATCAATGAAATGATTAGCGTAGAAGATATGTGTTTGTGTCATCCCACTTTGTCTCAGGACTTATAATAAAAATTAAGTCAAACCGACCAAAGGATGAGAGAGTTTTAAAGTCATCCAACCAGAGAAAGAGAGGGAGAGTTTATGGTCGGTGGTATTGTTTCTAAAGCAGAATAATGACTTAGATCAAATGTAAATATATTAAGCTATTTTAATTACCTCTTCTTGGTTCATCATTTCGCTTAGTTTCTATTCCATATTAATTTCTATGCATAGATACATGAATGGCTTAGCATTCATGTGAATGGCATAGCTAACCATGTGTTTATAGTGCTCTACTTTCATCATTAAAACCATCTTTTATGTTTGGATCATAAGTGTCTATTATATTGATTTAATGGATGTGAAGAAAAATAGAAACTTAAAAAAGGAAACAATCAACTTATCAATATGCAAAGGTGATTGTGAATAGCCACAAAAGGCATAGAACTACATTTTGTAGTGGACACACGGATGTGAAGAGTTCATTCACTTGGTCAATACACAGCTGCCTGTAGTAAATCTTAACTCTTTTCAAAGGACAAATATATGTATTTGTATGTGATACAAATAAAATATATGTATAATATGTATGCTGTATCAATGCTATACCACTCGGATAAATTTTTCATTAACAGGAAACTCAGCAAGCCTAGTTTCCTTTTAATGAAAAATGTATACATCTCGTATATCATTGATACAGCATACATACTATATATATAAATATTAGACTCATGGTCCATATGTGCCTTTCCTATACATAGTAGACTAGTAGTCCAGATGTTTCTTTGGTATACATATTAAACTCATGGTCCAGATATGCCTTTAGTGTACATATTAGACTCATGGTCTAGATGTGTTTGTAGTATACATATTAGACTAGTGGTCCACATGTGCCTTTATTATAGATATTAGATTCATGGTCCAGATGTGCCTTTATTATACATGTACATATTAGACTCATGGTCCAGATGTGCCTTTATTATACATGTACATATTAGACTCCGGGTCCAGATGTGCCTTTATTATACATATTAGACTAATGGTCCAGATGTGTTTTTAGTATACATATTAGACTCATGGTCCAGATGTGCCTTACAAATTAGACTCATGGTTCAGATGTGCCTTTAGTATACATATTAGACTAGTGGTCCAGATGTTCCTTTAGTATACATATTAGACTCATGGTCCAGATGTGCCTTTAGTATTCATATTAGAATAGTGTTCCGAATGTGTCTTTAGTATACATATTAGACTCATGGTCCAGATGTGCCTTTAGTGTACATATTAGACTAGTGGTCCAGATGTTCCTTTAGTATACATATTAGACTCATGGTCCAGATGTGCCTTTAGTATTCATATTAGAATAGTGTTCCGAATGTGTCTTTAGTGTACATATTAGACTAGTGGTCCAGATGTTCCTTTAGTATACATATTAGACTCATGGTCCAAATGTGTCTTTAGTATACATAATAGACTCACAGTCCAGATGTGCCTTTAGTATTCATATTAGAATAGTGTTCCGAATGTGTCTTTAGTATACATATTAGACTCATGGTCCAGATGTGTCTTTAGTATACATATTAGACTCATGGTCCAGATGTGCCTTTACTATACATATTAGACTAGTGGTCCAGATGTTCCTTTAGTAGACATATTAGACTAGTGGTCCAGATGTGCTTTTGTTATACATATTAGACTCATGGTCCAGATGTGTTTGTAGTATACATATTAGACTAGTGGTCCAGATGTGCCTTTATTATACATATCAGATTCATGGTCCAGATGTGCCTTTATTATACATATTAGACTCATGGTCCAGATGTGTTTGTAGTATACATAGTAGACTAGTGGTCCAGATGTTCCTTTATTATACATATTAGACTCAAGGTCCAGATGTGCCTTTATTATACATATTAGACTCATGGTCCAGATGTGTTTTTAGTATGCATATTAGACTCATGGTCCAGATGTGCCTTCATTATACATACATATTAGACTAGTGGTCCAGATGTGCCTTTAGTATACATATTAGACTCATGGTCCAGATGTGCCTTTTGTATACATATTAGACTCATGGTCCAGATGTGCCTTTCCTATACATATTAGGCTAGTGGTCCAGACATGCCTTTAGTATACATATTGGACTCATGGTCCAGATGTCCCTTTGGTATACATATTAGAATAATGGTTCAGATGTGTCTTTAGTATACATATTAAACTCATGGTCCAAATGTGTCTTTATTATACATATTAGACTCATGGTCCAGATGTGTTTTTAGTATACATATTAGACTCATGGTTCAAATGTGTCTTTATTATACATATTAGACTCACAGTCCAGATGTGCCTTTATTATACATATTAGACGCATGGTCCAGATGTGTTTTTAGTATACATATTAGACTCATGGTCCAGATGTGCCTTACAAATTAGACTCATGGTCCAGATGTGCCTTTCCTATACATATTAGACTAGTGGTCCAGATGTTCCTTTAGTATACATAGTAGACTAGTGGTCCAAATGTTCCTTTAATATATATATTAGACTCATTGTCCAGATGTGCCTTTAGTATACATATTAGACTCACGGTCCAGATGTGTTTTTAGTATACATATTAGACTCATGGTCCAGATGTGCCTTTCCTATACATATTAGATTAGTGGTCCAGATGTGCCTTTATTATACATATTAAAATAATGGTTCAGATGTGCCTTTAAAATTTGATCTAGATTACCTAAACTAACCTTGATTAAAATTACTCATAATGAATTTGATCTTTATTACATATTATGAATTTGATCCCAAATACCTATAATGCATTTCATCCAGATTACCTGTAATGATTTTGATCTGAATTACCCATAAGGAATTTGCTCATAAAATTACCTATAATGAATTTTATTCAAATTAAACAAGTGCACACACATGATTTCCAATTGCTTCCCTGTATATTTGTGTAATGGTGAACATCCTATAAATGAAATCTTCCTGCTGACATTTTGGCAGGGCAGGGGTAAAGATGTTTTCTTGCATGTCTACTGCTGGAATCCCCTTTCAATAGTATCTGTCACCCATGTTAATAAATAGTGTTCCCGTCATATTTGTGTTGGATTGTGGAGTCTTTGAGAAAGTGAAATCTGACCCCATATCACATTTGTGTTGGACTAGTGAGTCTTTGAGAAATTTGACATCAGGCCCCATATTACATTTGTGTTGGACTATGGAATCTATGAAAAAGTGACATCAGGCCCCATATCACATTTGTGTTCAACTATGGGATCTATGAGAAAGTGACTTCTGGCCCCATATCACATTTGTGTTGAACTATGGAGTCTTTGAGAAAGTGACATCAGGCCCTATATCACATTTGTGTTGGACTGTGGAATCTATGAGAAAGTGACTTCTGGCCCCATATCACATTTTTATCAAGCCCACCTTGGCAGAAACTCAACATAGGGATCCCTTTCCAACTCTTTGTCTGTCCATTATGTTCATAATCTCAGTGTTCAAGTTTTTCACTTTCATGTTTTTTTTCTAGCAAAAAGAGTGTCTAATGTATTCTGTCAATGCAGTGAGCATTGAAAATCAGAGGAGACCAGTTAAGGATAGAAATATATTAAATGTTGAAAATCTGGGGAGACTAGCAAAGAATACAGATAGAATAAGCAGTAAAAAGTAAAAATCTTGGAAGAAGTGGTGAAAATCTGCTGAGACTAGTTAAGGACTGAATTATATAGATGTTCTTCTTTTCTTCAGACTCCTTTCACTCTGACCTTGCGACTATGGGACATCTTTATGTTGGAGGGAGACAGAGTTCTCACAGCTATGGCATACACCATTATCAAGTTACACAAACGTAAGAGTTTCATATATATTTCTTGAAGTGTAGTGAACCCTGTTTAGACCAAAACCTCAATAAACCAAAATCCTCTTGAAAACATCTTTTCTCAAATATTTCCTTCATTAATTTTCATTGTAAATATTTGGCAAACTACAATCCTTCTGTTCTGAAAACTGAAACAGAGTTTTGGTCCCAGATTTTATTTTTACACTGAAATGAAACCCATAAAACCAAGAACACTTAATGTAGTCAGACAGCTGCAAGATCGCAGTTGCAGTTGCCCAACAGTCTCAATATTGGTCACATGCAATGTAAAATAAAGCCAGGCTCATGAACTGACATGGATTACAGCCAGTGTAACCATTAATCATTAATATTTACATCTGACTGAAGTGATACCTTTCAAAATGGATTGTTTACAATGAAACATTGGTTGTAAAGTTAAAGGAACTTGTGTTTATTTTCAGATTATCTATATCTGATACTGTGCACTAGGTAATCTTCAGTCAGCTGGCGTTTAATTTAAAGAAACTCAGACTCACGCTTTTGTCATTTTTGCTGCCAAAGACCAAGAAAAGAATTCTTTTGATGTTTATTTCACTGATTGCATCTCATTTTAGGTGAGATTTTAGAACTATAGTAAACCCAAACCCGTCATAACTGAAACATTTAGTTGGTCCCATGGGATTTTGGTCATGAGAGTTCACAGTACATGTATTTATTTCACTGCTTTGAGTAGTGGGCAGTATTATAAAATTTATTTTGTCTATCTATGTCTGTAGATTGAGCCTTAAATGTGCATTGCTCCAAAACACATCCGAGTCCTATGTTAGGGACCTGCCTAAGTCTTACATGGGTGTCCTATTTAATTGGGGCACTGGGTGGCCAAGTAGTCTGAGGCACTCTCCTCCAAACTCACTGACATCTCATCTCTGTTTGCATGGGTTCAGGACTTGGCTTCACCAGTGTGGATATGTGAAAAAGTTTACCAGTTGTTTCATTTTGGTGGGTTCTTCTTCCTCCACCAAAATAGACTTTCCACCATGTATAGCCTATCATATGGTGAGCATTGGTATTATAACCACAAACGTCAATCCTCTTTAATCCTACTGCTATTTACCCAGTGGGACCTGTTGACTTTTGTTTTTAGATAAATTCTACTAATACAAGACCTGCCATCATTAAAAGTTTCTCATTTGGTTTTTTTTATAGTAAAAAGCACAACAGGATTATTTTATTAACTTAAAGTAATTAAAGTAGATCAGGTAGATCATTACCATACATCCTGCTGTTTATTCTGAACACAAAACACCCTTAGCTCTGCCTGAGAGTGGACAGTAGTCCATTGGAATTTGAATAATTTGTTAATTTAATACACTTGCATATATTTCTCAGTTGCTAGGGTAGAGTTATAGAACTTGAAAAAGGGATGTATGTAGAGAAGTACATAATTTTTCCAGGAGTTGGTCACTATGACCTTTAATTCATGTGAATGACTTTGTTCATTTTTTTTTTTTTAATTATATCAGAAACTACTGTTTGTGATTCAAGTTTCTCAGTTTAATTTTCATGGAACTTATATTCTGAAGCACTGTTCATGGTAAAATAATCAAATCTGACTTGAAATGCATATCAAAAAGAAGTGCACAGTTTTTACCAAATGTAGGTCACTGTGGCTTTCATTTCAGACCTTTATAGTGACTTCTATTGCTTTGAAGTAAAAGTTAATTTCTCAGATGCTAACCATTGTAGCATTATAAAACTTTGAGAAGGGACTTGATCTGTCTTAGTGCAGCATTAGTACATCAAATTTAGTCATTGCAGAGCATATTCTGCACTTCAATTTACAATTTCAATATAATGTAGTCACTAGAGGGCTTGTCCATTGAAGGAATCTGTGTTAATCTTAAGATTTGAAGTAAAACTAAATACATTTTCCTGTCGGATGACTTTCATAAATTTGATTGAGCATTTGGAAATGTGGGTAGAAGCATTTATTACTAATAAATAAAAGAAAATTCCCAAGATGGCTAACAGAAATTCCTGATATAATTTGCTTGTTTTACCAGGTAAACTTCGGCGCCAGCATATGGACACCTTACTCCAGTTCTTTCAGACAGAGTTGGAACGTGATTTTGGTTTTGAAGATGACATTGTGATTGATCAGCTACAGCTAAGTATGGATGAGCTGCGCAAGGCAAAAATGGACTCTCCTCCTAAACCCAAAAACAATGAACTGCCAACACTGCCTTTTGGGCTGGAAATACAGCCCAGTGTTCAGGAGATTTTGGCTAGAAGAAATGATGAAACATTTGATGAACATTTCAGAAAGAACAGTCGTGGTGGAAAGGCAGCATATATACGGAGGAGAGCAGGAGCAGCCCTAAATACACCAGAAATGGGGCGAGGTAGTGACAGTCGCTCAGTTCAGTCCAGTCGAATATCAGAGTATTCTATAGATGACAAATCATCTTATGATACAGCTGCTAATTCTCGGTTGTCAATTGGTGAATACAGTTCAAAGACATCACCCAAAAGTTCTCGCACTTCATTTACAGAGGGTTCAGACATGGAAAGTATACATTTTATGAGGCAAACGCCAATTCCAGCAGATGATATTGAAATGGAATTAAAACTTGAAAGCAATGAAATGGTGCCTATGACGCGAGATGCCACAGTAGAAGATCTTGCAGCCAACCTTTTAGAACAGAAGCCGCCATCACAGGCCTCTGACTATGATAACATGAATGGGGAATATGATAATGTGAATGTGACAGAGATTCCTGTTCAGCACATACATAATGTTCCCATCAGTAAATCTGATGGGTATATTACAGACATTTGGCAGCCCCAAAACAATGAAGTATGGGTGGAACGGAGAGAAGACAAAGTTGTCCCTCGGGCAGAAAAGATATCACCAACTCATAGATACACAGATCACAGTAAAAGTTCTCCATCTGGAAATCGCCCTCGTCACTCTGGTGGAGGTAGGTGGATGGAGAATGGTGAGGTGTCAGCAGCAAAGTATGTGTCGCAAGTTCATGTGCGGAATCCATATCCAGTAGCCCAGCATAATGGCTACAAACTGGAGCAAGAATATTCTCAACAGGCCAGTAGGAGGATGGTCCTGAAAACTTCAGCACATCAGCAGTAAACCTCTCCTCACCTTTAATTGTAGAGATACCTATGTAAAAATTATATTGATACTCTGCGTAAACATCATCTCAATACATGTATAGATTGTAGACTGTATTGATCGGTCTGTAAATTAATGACTTGTTTTTAGTGGAATTTAAATGATTATAGGTCACACTTTATATGTGTAATGTTTAGAATCCTAGAATTTTTATACAGTATACAAAGTATGCAGTGCATATTTATTACACTGTCCATTTTTTGGACAACATTTTTTCTCATTTTGTCCCAGTTTGCAAATCATCAAATGAACTGACAACCAACAAACACTCGTGTTATTTATATTAGG
This sequence comes from Sinohyriopsis cumingii, assembly GCA_028554795.2. Classification (NCBI taxonomy): domain Eukaryota; kingdom Metazoa; phylum Mollusca; class Bivalvia; order Unionida; family Unionidae; genus Sinohyriopsis; species Sinohyriopsis cumingii. The sequence continues at coordinate 336,287 of JAPYKE020000488.1, forward strand.
GAACAGAGAGATAGTTTGACAATATCACAATACAGTTACCTAATTCAGTAAGCTATTATGATAAAATTATATCAGACCAGATGAGGTGCCAAGTTTTGTATGTACTGTATTTCATACAACTGTCCGATACCATGGATTCTACACTCAAGTTTTTAGTTTTTTTAAATTTTATTTACTAAATAACATACTTGATTTTAACAAATTACACATGATGAATGTAAATTTCATATATATATAATTAATTAAAACGCATTTTTCATATGCTGTATGTTCATGTATTCTCATTGCATGGCAATTGCAAACATTACTGAATGGCACCTGTAGAGTCTTTTACTACAATGGAAACAAACTCAGAAAAAATATTTCAAAGCTTTCCAATAACACCCACATCTTTTTGTGCTTCTTGATGTCGATGCCACAATATTTCCCTTCCTAATTTTCCATATTGGTATAATTGGTGCTTTTTGTCATTAAGTGAAAACTAGTCTTTTGTAATGTTCTTTATATATATGAACATGTATATTAATAACATATTTATGTCAGATTCATTACAAATGACATTACTCTTGGTTGACTTGGGTTACATAATACCTTTATCTGACACATATGAATATTTGTCAGAATAGATGCAACACATTTATAGTGAAATTTTATTAGTAATACTGCTATTTAAAATCATGAATGAAGTCATTTTAGTTTTTCTAAGAAAGATCTTTCATGTGAAATAGACCCTAACTTAAACCTAAATCAGATGTCGCTGCTGTTTCATTCTCATGATATAGGCTTATCGTAGTAATATTTCAGGATATATTTAAATTGGTGCTGATTATTATTCAGCAGTTTGCATCGACCTGTATTTGTTTTCATTTTCTACCTGTATTTATTTTCATTTTCTCATCTTTGTTTAGTATTCTAAAGTGGGAGCCAGCAACTCCTGTAACATCTTTTTAATATAATTTCACCTGTAACCTTCAGTTTAATATAATTGCACCTGTAACATCATTTTACATACACCTGTGTTAGAGACTATCTTGTAGAAAAGACCACCTGTCTCTTACAGCACAGAACTACACTACAGATACAAAAATCTGTCTTTAAGGACCAGCTGTTTTAGAGACTTTTTGGTTCACAAGTGGTTGTCCCTTAAGACAGGATACATTGGATTATGGTTATTGTAATAGATTTTGTTCATTTCTGTTGTTAATTTTTCAAACTATTCCTGAAAACATTTTCTCCTTAGAGCAGACTACATGAGATATCACATTCAAGTCATATGTAATGCTATGGCAGATCTGTGTCAATACAGTTTGTTAGGAATAATCAGTAGAACAAACAACAAAGACCCTGATCTGCTCACACATTATATGACAGCAGATCAGGGTCTATGTTGTTTGCATTTGGACGTGACTTATATAAAGCATTAGTATGGTACATGGTATTTTCATATTTCATCTTTGCACACTGATTGAGCATTAGCACATTTTTCTATTTGGTATTATATTGCATGTAAATTTTTTGTAGGAAATACTGTGGAAAAAAACAATGTTTGAAAACTATGGAAAATTAAAGACAATGTTATTGTTGCTGATAGAGCCAGTCTGTTTAAATTGATATCTACCATAGTAAAATTGATATCTACCATAGTAAAATTCCATCAGTGTCATCTAGCATAAATGTTTTTGAATTGTTCATTTTTGTTCAGATCATTAAACCGAGCTCAGTACAAAATAAAGTAAAAATCACAGTGGCATTATTTAATTTGTGCTTTCAACAATATGTTTAGAATTTCACTGTCACAACTGACTAATTGGGTACTAGGAATACTTCACACACATATAACTGTGCAGATCTTTTAATCCTCTATCTCAAATTAATAATTTACATTCAAAGACACATTTATTTGATCTATTTATGTGTTATGTTTAGCTCAGGTGGCCAAATGCGAAGTGAGCTTTTCGTGTCCATTGTCCTTTGTGCAGTGTTGTTGTCTGTCATCCATCACCATCTATCAAACTTGGCATGCAAATGTAGATGATCAAGATCTCTGTTATGTTCATTTATGAGCAACAACAATGCATATTAATTAGGTGACCTAGCATGTAATTGACTGAGCTTGTGAACACTCTAGAGGTAGTATTTCTGATCAGGTTTTGATCATATTTGGTTTTTAAGCATATATCATCAAGACCTTGGATGAGTCAAGTTATATGTGACAGCCACACATAGTGATGAGGTGATCTTGCATCAAACATTTTGTAATCCAGACATCAGATTAGTTTGATTATGAACAAGATCAGCACATATTATTGAAGGTCTCGGCTGATCAGATGGTGAGAATTGAACCTGAATCCTCTGAACATGAGTCCAGCACTTAAATTACCAGTCAGAGGTTACTCCAGATATCAGAACACAGATTATTTTACAACCAAACAACAAGTCTACTGATAGGTGAATAAAACTAGAGTTTTAATTAGTTTGAGATGCGCCCATTTGGCTACAAAATATATTAATATTTTTGGGGAATTATTACTGTCATAAACTTCAAGGGTTCACAACAAAATATGAATTTATTTGTATTATTGTGCATTTAATTTCCTACTGAGAAGCAAGCATATGAACTCTTGGTGTTCGGCCAAGTTATTTGGTTCAGATCAGGGGTTTCATCTGTTTAGCAGCACAACGCTGAAACACTTGCCTTGAAGCACCTGGTTTTTCAGGGCTGAAAAAATTTATTGGACTGTAATGAATGGAAGCTTGTTTGGTTTTTTTAACCAGTCTAATACAGAAATTATTTTTATTTTTTAATATGTTAACATATCTTTGAGAAGTAAATTAATGGTCTGATTGCTCAATGGCCTCCAAGTTATGAATTCAGGTATGGTGCCACAAGGGTGTCGGAGTAAGGACAGATCCATGCTTGATGCATGGATTGGCTACCCTTGTATTGCCATGTAAGTGACATACTTTAAAGGGTAGACTGAACTGTTTCAAAGTTATGAATCTGGTCTTAGTTCCCAGGTACATTTGTGTTGATTTTAAGAATGACTTGGCTGTTTTCTGCAGAGCAACTTATCCTATATAAATGGTTTTATAGGAAAAAAGAAAAACAGCTATGTGTTCCAAGATTTTCATTTTCTTTTACAGCTTCATTATCTTTGTGAATTTTGCTTTCACAAGCTGACAGATGTCAGCAAATCAGGTGAGTAATATTCGATCTCCTTGGGTCTCTTGATAATGGTTTAGTTTTGTGCACACCATTTTGGACATAGTTATGGCCCATGTCAGGCATGTGTTTGCATTCATGTGGAAGTGGAAACATGGAAATTCTGCTTGCAATCAGCATAACCATTCAGTATATTCTAATTGAATTTTGTTGTCTTGTGGACTTAAATGCATTTTATGGATATTGTCTCCTCTGTACAATACTTCACAAACTTCTGGCCCATGTTAATCAATTTATCTTTACATGCGATATTGCATGTAATCAACATAACACATCATACAAAGTGTAAAGAAATAGCAATCATGTATCATTGACTGTCCATTGCCCTCTGTCCCAATTATTACGCAAGCTCTTTAGGTAGTAAAGATGTGTGATTTTTATCTCTCATCCAATGTGACAAAATTGCCGTTGATCAAGATTACATTGTGCTTTTATATAGATATATATATTGATGAGCAATTTAAAGAATGTCTCATGAATGATGGTGATAATGACTGATGGTCAAATATAAATGCAGTTACATTGAATTTAGAGATCATAAGAAATAATTGAATTTAAATTAATACACGTATACATACACAAATTAATACACATATTGCTGGGGTCCTTTGCAATAAACCTATTACTTTGGTCCCTTATAATAAACCTATTACTTGAGACCTTTGCAGTACACCTATTGGATTAGCTCTAGTTTTGATGGGTATCAGTTTGCATGGTCTTTGAAGAAAATTACATTTTCCAGTACCTGAATTTGTGGATTTGCATCTGACAGGGAAAGTATATCCTATTGTCTATATAGATGGACCATCCTTTTTCATCTTAAAATTAATGGTTTGCAAGAACCACAAAATTTACAAAAATTAGTTTAAAGTGGATTCAGAGTATTCTAATCACCTCACAGAATTGTAGGATATCCAGTTTTGAGCAATGATAAGAGTTCTTCATTACCAGGAGATTTTCTTGCCGCGTTCAACTGTTGTCAAACATTGGTCATTGAGATCGTGACCATCGGTGGGTCAGGTTAAATGCTTATTTGATGGTACTTAAGTCAAACTTTGTAGAAGTTAAATTACAAAGACGTTTCCCATCCTAAAAAAAAAAATTTTTGCACTCATTGAAGTCAAAGTAATTTGGAAACTAAAAAGGAACAATTTTGACTCCACTAATGTTGCATGAACACTTAGCCAAATCAACCAAATAAAATGTCCATGTGTAGGTAAAATGTGATCAGAATTTATCATTATATGACATAAAACGTCACCTCATCTTTTCAGCCAATGAAATCAGTTTTCAATTTTTAGGAAAGCATTGTTGCACTGCAAGAAAAAGTCCATTTTTACTTGACTATTGTATGGCAAAGATTTCACAGAATGACACAGTCTGATTAATCTAGACGTCAGGTTTTCCAAAAATCTAGTTTTCAATCATAGCTTCATAGCCACTCCAAAATCATATTCAGAAATATTCTGACCAATCAAAAGGCCAGATCTGTCAATTCTGAGTTCAATTTCAAAATCTGGAATGACATTTCTTACTTGAAATGCTTAGTGATGTTTTAATAGAGAGTCCTGCATTCTTTCACAAGTAAATCTTTTATCATTGAAATACATTGTATGGCGTTGTTATTTTTTAAAGATTTACACGTTACTTTCAGTAATGAAGATTAAAAAGAAATTGTTTTTTTATTTCCACCCCTGTCCCCTACTTTTATGTAATACTGGAAGATATTGATATTTTCTATGTCCACATGTCTGTCAATAATCCATCTGTCTGTCTGTCTGTCTAAATATTTTCATTTCTGGAGCATAACTCTAAAACCATGAAAGGGATTTCAACTAAACTTAGTACATGTTCAGCAAGTTGTGAAGAGGTAATAAATAAATTAAGAGTACTGGTAGACCAAAGGTACTGTCAGTGCAAGTCTTTACATAAGGGTTGGGGTGGGGGAGATATAGGTACTGTCAGTGCAAGTCTTTACATAAGGGTTGGGGTAAGAGGTATATCATAGGTAATGTCAGTGCAAGTCTTTACATAAAAGTTGGGGTGGGGGAGATATCATAGGTACTGTCAGTGCAAGTCTTTACATAAGGGTTGGGGTAGGGGATATATCATGGGTAATGTCAGTGCAAGTCTTTACATGAGGGTTGGGGTAGGGGATATATCATGGTTACGGTCAGTATAATTCTTCACATAAGAGATGGGGTAGGGTATATATCATGGGTACTGTCAGTGCAAGTCTTTACATAAGAGTTGGGGTAGGGGATATATCATGGGTACTGTCAGTGCAAGTCTTTACATGAGGGTTGGGGTAGGGGATATATCATGGGTACGGTCAGTATAATTCTTCACATAAGAGTAAGGGTAGGGGATATATCATGGGTACTGTCAGTGCAAGTCTTTACATAAGGGTTGGGGTAGGGGATATATCATGGGTACTGTCAGTGCAAGTCTTTACATAAGAGTTGGGGTAGGGGATATATCATGGGTACTATCAGTGCAAGTCTTCACATAAGGAATAGGAGTGGTTGCGATCATTGGTACTGTTATTGGGAGAATTTACATATGTATGATTTTGGTTGGGGGAGATCATTGTTACTGTCATTGGAAATCTACATAAGGGATCAGGGTGGAGGAGATATGATGAGCACTGTCAGTGCAATTCTTTACATAAGGGATTGGGGCGGGGGAGATCATTGTTACTGTTATTGAAAGTCTACTTAAGGGATCAGGGTGGAGGAGATATCATGAGCACTGTCAGTGCAATTCTTTACATAAGGGGTTGGGGCAGGGGAGATCATTGTTACTGTCACTGGAAGTCTACATAAGGGATTGGGGTGGGGGAGATATATGCACTGTCAGTGGGAGTCTTTACATAAGTCATTGGGGTGGGGGAGATATCATAAGCACTGTCAGTGGGAGCCTTTACATAAGGGATTGGGGTGGGGGAGATATCATAAGCACTGTCAGTGGGAGCCTTTACATAAGGGATTGGGGTGGGGGAGATATCATATGCACTGTCAGTGGGAGTCTTTACATAAGGGATTGGGGTGGGGAAGATCGTTGGTACTGTCATTGGAAGTCTTTACATGAGGGAGTAGGGTTGGGGAGATATGTCATCTCAAAATGGTTTGTTTTTCTGTAGTTTTAAAGTAAACATGAAATAAATCTTGCTACTGAATTATTAATATTTTATTGATGCCTGATGTAGGCAGCTTAAACACTTGCCAGAATATATATATATATATATATATATAGTAAAATAAAGAAACTAGCATGTATATATCGTTATGTTTTGTTTTTTACTTGTATTTTCCATGTTATTTGTTTGCTTTCCTAGATATCTTCCATATTTTAATGTGTTCATATAACTCACAGTAATATGCATGTAGTCATGCATGTAGTCAGTCATGCATACATTGTGTGGAAATACTGGTAAATGTCAGTGTTTTATCATATGAGCTTGATATATTTTATTCATTTTTGGGGTTAAAACATGGCATCAAGATAATTTTATTACAGTAAAACTAGGATTATCTGAAAGTCAATGATTCAGATTTTTAGTTCATAACTGCCACACTTTGACCTCCAGACATACTTGAAGTCAGTTTCCGCAGGGCTGAGTACAAACATATTCCAGTTTTTGTGAAAACATACTTTGTCAAATTTGATACAGTAACTTCAGACCATAACAATACACAAGTCCAGTTATCTCCAACAAGTAAATAAATTTAATTTTCAGATAGAAGGTTCAATTGTAGAAGATGCAAATGCAACATAAATTCCTATGCATATCAGCCCAATCTTTCCACATAACTGGACCTTTGTCTGCAAGGTATTATGGATATTACTTCATGAGTTCATTAGAGTATAAAATGGTACAATATTTACCCACAATGTCTTGCAGAAAATTACCCACAGTGACTAGCAAAAATGGTGGAGATTGTATTGGAATTACATGTTTGCCATCATCTGTCATAGCTGTACTTCTCATCAAAATTGATATTTACTTTGTACAAATAAATGGGCTTTCATGTTATTAAGATTTTTAATTATAATTTTTATTTAGTGAAATATGTTTGAACCAGGAAGTATGTACCTACTCAACCCTATTAAATTACATTTTAAATATGTAGATATGAATATTTGACTTCCGATTTTCATCAAGAGCTCAGATATGTCTTTTATTCTTCATAACTAAGAAACTTAAAATGAACAAAAATAAAAGTTTTTTTAAATTCAGTTTGTACAAGGAAATAGAAAGTAACCAATCACTAACTTCTATAATTTTTTGGGAAACTAACTTTTGTGGGTATTAGGATCAGTTAAGATTAGTTATTAAAGTTTATGTATATATCAGTAGTGGAGCATCTTAAAAGAAGAAATCATCAGTCATGAACTATGTAAAGAAGGGATGCTGTAGCATGTATTAGTCATAAATAATTATGTAATGAGATAATGTAGCTTGTAGTAGTCTTGAATTACATAACAAGATACTGTAATGTGTGAATCTGACTTTTGAGCATAGATAATATTTCAGGGCAAAAAGAGAGATACTCACTACATATCTTGTGAATACAACAGTTTTTGAGTTTTATTCCCATACCACATTCTGAAGAGAAGGACCTCTTTCACTGAATCATAAATTTCATTTCCACTGAATAACTTTTTTTGAAGGACTTAACCATAGTAGGAAAAGACAAAAGTTCTAATCAGGTTGCAAAATTCAACTCGGGAGAGACGGAGGGGGTAAAATTTTTACTGAGATATAGTCCCTATCCAATGACCATTGGAAACCAAACTTTCCTGGAGAACAGCTGAAATATTGGCACAAGGTGGCTGGTCTTGGAGGGCTCTTTTCCATTCCCTAAGTGCCTACAAGAAGCATTAAGTGTTTCATTTAGTTGACTCCTGTTTGACAGAAAAGTTTGCCCTGTATCTGAAACCAGGTAGTTTCATGACTACTGTATTGGCAGGAGTTGTTGTGTCATCTTGACACATCATAAGTACTTGTCTTTTTGGAAAATCTGCTTTGTACAAAAATGATATTAACAGCAGCATGACAGAAAGACAGATGATCTTCAGTTTTAAAATATATCTCATTAATTTTAAGATTATTGTTGACAAATGTAGCAAAAACATTGATGTCCTAGCTGTACATCAATTTTAAGATTATTGTTGACAAATATAGCAAAAACATTGATGTCCTAGCTGTACATCAATTTGAGATGGAGCTGGATAAATCACTCTCAATACTATATTTTCTCTGTTTATCCATGTAATATTTTCTGTGAATTTTTGTGACTCTAACTTGGTCTCTTTGCATGTTGTTTATCTACAATTAAGCCAATGCAACCATTTTTTTTTGGTGCTTCCTGTCAGGATAATCATTAAATTCAGAACATATAACATGTTAGAACCACAGGTTGCCCCGATTTTTGAAGTATTTTTTAAAGTAACTTTTAGGTGCTGTTCTGGCAGAAGTCGGTAAAATTTTGGAACTTTTAATTTTGTTTTGTCTTGTATATTTTCATTTGGAGAATATTAAATGTCAGAACTACAAGTTGTCTAACTTTTGAGGTAGTTCTCATTAGCAATTCAAATACAGTTCTGGCAAATGTCATTGAAATTTTTTAACTTGTACCTGGTTTTATTGAGTATATCAAGAAATTTTCATTTGTTTCAAGATTTTGCTCAAGCAAGCCCACTAAAAGTTTTAGTTTAGTGCCAAAAGGAATGCTTACTTTAAAATTGTGCCAAAAGGAATGCTTACTTGTAAAAATTTGAGAAATGATTCTGAATGTTGTCTCTCAATTCAGATTTCATTCATTTACATAATTTGGCTTGTCTTTAACATAGTAAAAATATATAGATTTGCAGAGTTTTATAAAACCATATTTTTTTTCACATTCACAAATCGCAATAAATGCGACAGAGTTAGTGTAATTTAACCTCTCATATTTTGTTGTATTGGTTCAATTACAGAGTGAAAAAACAGGAAACCTGGCTTTGGAGAAGAAAAAATCTTGTAATTTTGTGTTAAAGGGTCAGCTTTTCCTGTAATTTTTTCAATAAAGCTTTGAGATTACAAAATAGAAGTACTTTAAATTATGTCTTAATAAGAGTATTAGTCATGAACTTTAAAGTAGTAAAATGTTTGAAATTTATTAGATGAATTTCAAGGGCCAATTTAATATTTATTTTGTTTCATTTAATTTTAAAATCTTGTTACATAGATTGTACCAGATCACCTTACTCAGATTACAAATGTGCTTGTACATGTTTGAGTTCTACGATCAAATACATTTATATCCACCTTAATTAATGTATGTAATCCTAAACCAAAAAAAATCATATCCAGGCAGTTTGTATTGAATATATTTTCCTAAGTAAAACTGTATAATTATCAGTGCTTGCATGAGATGGTAAATGATTGCTTTTGTTGTTGCTAAAAATGGTTTGAAATCCACCTGTAGACATTTGTTTTTGGCAATTATAGCATCATGCTGATGTACTACATATGCCTAATTATAACACTCCATAATTGCTATAGACTGGCCCACAATTAACATAATGCCTAATTATAACACTCCATAATTGCTATCGACATGGCTCACAATTAACATAAAGCCTAATTATGACACTCCATAATTACGATATGCCTTACTGACCCATAACAATTCCTGATTGTAACACTCCATAATTGCCATAGACCTGGCTCACAAATAACATAATGCCTAATTATAACACTCCATAATAACCATAGACCTGGCTTGCCATAACACAATACCTAATTATAACACTTCATAAGTACTATATGCCTGGCTGGCCCATAACATAATGCCTGATTTTAACACTCCATAATTACCATAGGCCTGGGTCTTTCATAATATAAAAACATAAAGCCTATTTATAACACTCCATAATTACCATAGAGCTGGCTCTCCCATAACATATGCCTAATTATAAAGCTCCATAATTATCAATAGGCCATTGGTAATTATGGAGTTTTATAATTAGGTATATGTTATGGGAGAGCCAGTTCTATGGTAATTATGGAGTGTTATAATAACATTATGAATGGACAGATAAGGTCTTGCTTTCAGAAAGATGTTTGAAATAGGAGCGCTTATTTATAAACTAAGATAGATTAAACTTTCGCTTTCAATAGAGAACATTACCAAGATTAGAAAAGGCAACCTCAGTGCATTTTATTTCATCTGGTTTGGAGAGGGGGAAAGTGAGTGTGTTTAAAATAAAACATAGCCAATGCAATAATTTTCCCACCAAAATAGTGAAAATAAATTCTATGACCTATTTTTGCCAGTATAAAGCCGAAAATGTCTCTTATTTTAATCCCACATGAATATTCATGTAGGCAGTTGGACATTATTTATTAAATTTGTTTTGCATTGAAATACTGGTTGCAATAAAAGTCATTATTATTAATGTTATTGTTATTATTGTTACTAATATTTCCATCTTTCATGAAAACAACTAATGATGAGCGGACATGACCAGTTACCACCACTTGCAAAATGAGTTTTAATGCATCACATACTTGATAAAGTTGCATGTCAAAATGTGCTTTACAGAATCACATACTTGCATTTGATAAAGTTGCATGTCTTTCAGTAGTGTAGGCAGAATGTTCTTACACCTAACAGATTGGATATAGTCGCATGTTTCTGGTAGTATAAGATAAGATAAGAATTCTTTATTTCAGACTACATAGTCCATACATCTAAATTAAAATATAAAGTAAAAACATTGTAGACATAAAAGAACATATATATCATACGTACAAATACAGATAAATCTACACAATTAACTGTGCCCTGCATTGTAACGAATGAAATTAAGTGGCACATTTAAAGAGTAATTTGTTTCATCTGCTAATATGAGAATTTATATGAATGTCATTGTTCCAAAGAGATTTCAGTATACAGTTCTTACTACTGGATATTCTTGTCATCATTGAGAATACATACTTTCTCATTACAACATCAAAACTGAATACATTATAATTTATAAACATGTTGGAGGCACTGTTCCACCTAGGAAGATCTAATAGAAAACGAAGACTATTATTATAACCAGTAACTAGTGTTCTTTTCATACAGTCATTAAAGTTTGTCCACAGAGGAGCACAATACATAGTGCTGCAATAAGATGTGAATATTCAATGAACAATTCTAAAATTTACGTAGAAGCATGTTTGTTTGAGTACACAAAAATTGGTAATGTCTCATCATATGTTCGTTATCTGACCTATTGGATTTCAAAGTATAGTACAAATAACTATTGACATACGTAAGAGCAGTATAGGCATAGATTGCTCATATACAAAACATGCCAATCTGTGAAAAGGTTAACATCACTGGTAACATGGAACTTGTTGGCTCTGATGTATTTCCATGAGAAACAATGCCAGATCATCCTCCATTTATGAGCTGACTGTTATCGATGCCAGGACATCTACAATCTATGAGCTGACTGCTATCGATGCCAGGACATCTCCCATTTATGAGCTGACTGTTATTGATGCCAGGAAATCTCCCATTTATGAGCTGACTGCTATCTATGCCAGATCATCTTCCATGTTTGAGCTGACTGTTATCGATGCCAGGACATGTCCCATTTATGAGCTGACTGTTATCGATGCCAGGACATTTCATATTTATGAGCTGACTGGTATCGATGCCAGGACATCTCTCATTTATGAGCTGACTGGTATTGATGCCAGGACATCTCCCATTTATGAGCTGACTGTTATCGATGCCAGATCATCCTCCATGTATGAGCTGACTGTTATCGATACCAGGACATTTAATATTTATGAGCTGACTGGTATTGATGCCAGGACATCTCCCATTTATGAGCTGACTGCTATCAATGCCAGGACATCTCCCATGTATGAGCTGACTGGTATTGATGCAAGGACATCTCCCATTTATGAGCTGACTGGTATCGATGCCAGGACATCTCCATTTATGAGCTGACTGTTATCGATGCCAGGACATCTCCCATTTATGAGCTGACTGCTATCAATTCCAGGACATCTCCCATGTATGAGCTGACTGGTATTGATGCCAGATCATCTCCCATCTATGAGCTAGTTGGTATTCATGCCAGGTCATCTCCCATTTAAGAGCTGACTCATTTCCGTGCCTACTTTTGTGCCCGAGTTCTTCAGCAATATCTTGGCATGATTAACAAGTATATTTGGTGGTTTTTCAAAACACTTAACATCAGGCAGCTACACTAGCTGAAGGTACGTACACAGTGATACAATAGCTTCTTATTCCTTTTTTTCCCTTTTCTTGACAGCATGTGTTTATCAGGATGGTAACACGAAACATACAATAAGTGAAACCTAGAGAACAAATCAATATTGTATGATGTACTGATGTTCCCAATCTGCTCCAGCATTCATAGCCTTCACATTGTATAGCTTTCACCTAAATGTTCTTCTGAATGTTACATTAATATTTGAAAATTCCTGCTCAAGGATTTTTGTTATTGCTTTCAGTCAGTCCTTTTTATTAAACCTGTGTCATATTTCAAAATACTGCCATCCTCAAAACATGTACTAAAAATGAAGCAGGTTTCCTTCTAAAGAAGATTTCTTCACAAAGGTAGGAAGAAATCAAATCATGGCTTGGCATAAGGATGGGCAATTGGCACTAGAACACTCAATACCACAGGTAATGAAAATAAACTTGTAATCATTTATGGTCTGGCAAAAAGGATGGGCAATTGACACTAAAACACTCAATACCACAGCTAATGAAAATAAATTTGTAATCATTTTTGGTCTGGAAAAAGAATGGGCAATTGACACTAAAATACTCAATACCACAGCTAATGAAAATAAATTTGCAATCATTTATGGTCTGGAAAAAGGATGGGCAATCGACACTCAACCACTAAATACCACAGCATGATTTGTCTGTGGCAGGTCATTACGGCTGTCTGTGATCACTGCATGATGATTTTTGTCTATTGCAGGTCATTATGACAGTGCATGAACACTGCATGATGGTTTGTCTATTAAAGATCATTACAGCTGTCCATTATCACTGCATTGTTACAACCATTATAAAGCACTGAGACTGTCCCCTATAATGGAGAAACAGAATAAAATAATCAGATCATTGTTTTAGTATTGCATTTCTGTTGCATTACCATTGGATTATATTGCATTGTGTTGCATTTTTGTTGCATTTTCATTGCATTGTGTTCCATTTCTGTTGCATTACTATTGGATTATGTTGCATTATCATTGCATTGTTATATTTCTGTTGCATTATTACTGGATTATGTTGCATTTCTGTTGCATTACCATTGGATTATGTTGCATTTCTGTCGTGTTCCCATTGCATTATGTTGCATTTCTGTTGCATTTGGTAACATAGGCCTATTGTACTGTACATTATCGTACAATTGCCTAGTATAGAACTGAAGAAAGTTAAAAAGTAATGGTTTACATTATGTTGCATTTCAGTTGTGTTCTGATTGCATTATGTTGCATTCTGTTGCATTACCATTACATTATGTTGCATTTCTGTTACATTACCATGGATTATGTTGCATTTCTGTTACATTACCATGGATTATGTTGCATTTCTGTTACATTACCATTGGATTATGTTGCATTTCTGTTACATTACCATTGGATTGTGTTGCATTTCTGTAGCATTGCCATTGGATTGTGTTGCACTTCTGTGACATTATCATTGGATTGTGTTGCATTTCTGTTACATTATCATTGGATTATGTTGCATTTCTGTTGCATTATGATTGGATTATGTTGCATTTCTGTTGCATTATCATTGGATTATGTTGCATTTCTGTTACATTATGACTGAATTATGTTACATTATCATTTCAAGCATTACACTTAATGGACAAGAGACCATTTCAATATGGTTTTGACTTGGAAAGCATTTACATGTATGTAGATTATTATACACATCTACACTTATATGACAGAGATTAATACTTCTCACCCATACAACAGAGAAAAAAACCTGTTTTGCTAACCTTACTTTTCCTATCTCAGTCTGGCTATCTCAGTCCGGTGGTCTAAGTCAAGGTGTCCATGCCTTAGTATCTACTTTTACAAACAAGAAACATTGTTGTCTTCTGCTGTTGTTCTGATGGAGTTGTTATAAAATCCAACAAAAACATGTACATCATTTTTAAAAATTCACTCATAAAGCAGCTTAAGGTCTCTCCAACTTTGATAACACCATACAAAAACATTTTTACACACACACACACACACACACACACACATCAACCTATTTGATAGAGTTCCAGACACAGGCAATACACATCAATGGCTACACAATTCCAAACTCGCCCAAAGCTACTGAAAAGCCAGCAAAAACCAGAAATGTGTTTTGTTAGACTGGTTTCTTGAAACACCCACAATAAACCTCAGTTGAATCAAACATAACAATGTGATTGCAAATGAAAACTCATGCACTTATCAACAAGAGTGGTCCATTAATCAGTCCACATGCTATTCCACAAGATTTCTATGTAGCATATCATTGTACTAGGAATAGCAACACTTGCCATATTTCCAGGAAAGAAAATATAAATTTCCAAGGAAGTCATGAATTAGAAATTTCCTCAGTCGTTACACACTTCACTAGAACTGTACCCTGCAGGCCTGTTGTACTGCACATTATCGTTCATTGCCTAGTATAGAACTGATGAAAGTTAAAAAGTTATCTGTATAAAAGATATTAATTAATTATTGTTATTTTCATATGACATCCATTGATTAAATGTGATTATACAGTAATAATATCAAATGGTTTAATGTTTCTATTTTCTCATGCATAGAACTTGTTTACTTCGGGTTGATAGGTTGCACCATTGCCCTCATTAACATAGTTATATAAATGCACAGTATTTTGAACAACAATAGGACAAGGCTTGAGATACTGTTTGTGCAATACTTCCAGTCCATTTTCCTCAGTTTTTAATGTCTCATGGGGAGACAAATAACGTAACTACCTTGACTGGAATTTTCACATCTCGGTGCAAATCCCAACATAGATTCTCTTAATATCATCTATGCGAAAAGAATGTTTTCTAGATATACAACATTCTACTTTGTATGTTCCCAGCAGTTTCACCACCTTGTAATTTTTTAATTTTGTCAAATTACCTAACCATTTTATGCACAGAATGTAGACTTTAATTAGTATATTACATTGGTGTTTCTCTTGAGTCACTACTTTGCAGAGAGTTGCTATACCTTTTTTGTATGACTGTATTTTTATGTGCCATATGTAATCAGAATTTTAAGTCCAGCAGAAATGATCTGGCTGTACTCTTTCCTTTAGAAATGATCTGGCTGTACTCTTTCCTGTAGAAATGATCTGGCTGTACTCTTTCCTGTAGAAATAATCTGGCTGTACTCTTTTCTGTAGAAATGATCTGGCTGTACTCTTTTCTGTAGAAATGATCTGGCTGTACTCTTTCCAGTAGAAATGATCTGGTTGTACTCTTTCCTGTAGAAATGATCTGGTTGTACTCTTTCCTGTAGAAATGATCTGGCTTTACTCTTTTCAGTAGAAATGACCAGGCTGTACTCTTTTCTGTAGAAATGACATGGCTTTACTCTTTCCTTACTCAGATCATGACAGGACATTTGAGTTTTGTGAATTCCTGTACATATACAGTTATTTGCAATGTCTGGTTCTCGAGTGTTGTACATGTACGGTTGTTTGCATTGTATGTTTCTAGAGTGGTGTACATGTACGGTTGATGGAATTATATGATTCTAGTGTGACATACATGTTCATTTGTTTGCAAGTTTTGTTTCTAGAGTGATGCACAGTTGTTGACATTGTATATTTTGATATAGTGGTCCCTCATTTATATGGTATCTGAGTCAAACACATTACCTTTATAAGGTAATTATGGTCACATATGTTATTACATCGTCTAATAGTAATTACCCCATTATAAGGTGATCTCGCATATCACAAGGTACACTTGTATGGCTCCCCTAAACAGCATTATTGTGAGGGATCAGTACATGTGTGTGCATTTCATGTTTGTAGGTTTTATATCTAAATAAACATATGAGATAAATATGGCCACCAATCTCATAAAGTGAGGTTATTTTAATAAAACTAAGTGGGAGTTTGCAGGTTCTGTATTATAAGAGGGATCATGAATGCAGATGACACATCAGGTTGTCAAATGAAAGTGGATATTTCTATTTTCAAATGTCGAGTTATACAAATGTTAGAATATCCTAGAACCCATTCATGACATCTCTTTTATTATGTTTTACAGATTTAAAAATCTAGATGTGAAGATTTGGCGCTTTAGTTTCTTGTGACAATGCTTATTTGATAGAATATGCAAGAAAATTCAAATGATACATATACAGGTCTGTTGCTTGATATGTGGATCATATCAGATGTATATGCAGGTATATTGAGGGATGCTGTATCCACTTAATGCCATGGATGAATTGTCATCTCTCATAATGAAGGGCACTATAGTGAGGGATGCTGTATCTACTTAATGCTATGGATGAATTGTCATCTCTCATAATGAAGGGCACTATAGTGAGGGATGTTGTTTCTGCTAATGTCATGGATGAAGTGTCATCTCTTATAATGAAGGACAGTATAGTGAGGGATGCTGTATCTACTTAATGCCATAGATGAATTGTCATCTCTCATAATGAAGGGCAGTATAGTGAGGGATGTTGTATCTACTTAATGCCAATGATGAATTGTCATCTCTCATAATGAAGGGCAGTATAGTGAGGGATGCTGTATCTACTTAATGCCAATGATAAATTGTCATCTCTCATATTAAAGGACAGTATAGTGAGGGATGCTGTATCTACTTAATGCTATGGATGAATTGTCATCTCGCATAATGAAGGACACTATAGTGAGGGATGCTGTATCTAATAATGTCATGGATGAAGTGTCATCTCTCATAATGAAGGGCAGTATAGTAAGGGATGCTGTATCTACTTAATGCCATGAATGAATTGTTATCTCTCATGATGAAGGGCAGTATAGCGAGGGATGCTGTATCTACTTAATGCCATGGATGAATTGTCATCTCTCATAATGAAGGGCAGTATAGTGAGGGATGCTGTATCTGCTAACATCATGGATGAAGTGTCATCAAACATGATGAAAGGGCACTGTAGTGACAGATACTCTATCTACTAATGCAATGGATGAATTGTCATCTCTCATAATGAAATGTGCACTATAGTGAGGGATGCTGTATCTTCTAATGTCATGGATGAAGTGTCATCAAACATGATAAAGGCACTGTAGTGACAGACACTCTATCTACTAATGCAATGGATGAATTATAATTGATCATAATGATGGTCACTATAGTGAGGGATGAAGGGCATTATAGTGAAGGATGCTTTATCTACAAATGCCACTGATGAATCCTCATTGTGAGAAAGTTATCACTAGACTTAAAATATTGCCACTAGTGTGAAAGTCACAAGGTCAAAATGTCATGGCCACATAAATAAGTTGGTTATATTCATGGAAAGACATACTCTGAACCAAATTTACTAGTATACATGAAGCATCCTTGGTGAAAGGATGGTTGATAATAATTGACTTGTGTGTAATGCCTGCCCATCCAAGAACAGTACAGATCACTGAAATCTGCCATCACTGCGAATAGTATAGAGCACTGAAATCTGCCTTCACCGCAAACATTATTGACCACTGAAATCTGCCATCACTGAATAGTATAGACCACTGAAATCTGTCATGATTGTGAACAGTATAGACCACTGAAATCTGCCATCACTGCAAACATTGTAGACCACTGAAATCTGCCATCATTGTGAATAGTATAGAGCACTGGAATCTGTCATCATTGTGAATAGTATAGACCACTGAAATCTGCCATTACCGTGAACATTATAGACCACTGAAATCTGCCATTACCGTGGACATTGTAGACCACTGAAATCTGCCATCACTGTGAACAGTGTAGACCACTGAAATCTGTCATCATTTTGAACAGTATAGACCACTGAAATCTGCCATTACCGTGAACATTATAGACCACTAAAATCTGCCATCACTGTGAATAGTATAGACCATTGATATCTGTCATCATTTAATGCACTGTCAGATCAGTCTCGTAGCTTGAAACCATAATATTATCAACAATGTAGACCTTTTTCTGCCAGCTTATTAAATGACAGAAGATCTTGGGATGTGCTATTCACAATGACGACAGTTCTTGATCTGTGCTGTTCACAGTGATGGCAGATTTTGGTCTGTTCTGCAGAGTAAACGAGAAAATGCAGTCGTACCTGTTGGTCAAAATAAGTATTGCTGATTGTACTTGGTTACATTTCCAGCAGAATGTCTAAAGGAAATATGGACCTGTTATTCACTTCTTTTTTGTCTTTTTTTTTTTTACATGCTTCCAATTTTTGGGCACATTAGAGTGCA